>CM046878.1:386129806-386502306 GCA_025667525.1 Glebionis coronaria
GTGTTCGTTTACGTAAGCCTCCATCGTTTGCTTGAAGAAGTTTTTCACGAATCCATGACATATCCTTTATTGTTCTAACAATTATCTTTTAGCATACTTAATAAACGGCTTTAGATATATTGTTGATCACCCTTTCCATGCTAGATCCTAAGCATTCGATTCTTCGTCTCTAGTATGGGGGTGCTCCACCTTTAGACTCGAAACATTGAGGATAATGTTTACTTTTAGTATGGGGGGTGAATAGGTACTTGCTTTGCTACACCCTCACGCTTTCAAACTTTCAATGTTTTGTTTTGTTGCTAATAAGGCTAAAAATGGCCCAATTTTAAATTTTTTCTTAGTTTTCATAAATGGTTTTAAGACACGAATGTATATTTTCCGGTGGGTAGAATAAGAGCTAAATTTTGACTTGATGGGCATTTGGAGCCATTTACATTCATTAACCCGCTTAATTCAAGTTTTGCTAGACTTTTATACAGGGAATTTTAAAACGCGAAAGTCTTAGCTCATTCGGGTTAAGAACAAGAACTTTTCGCAAGTTCCTATAATTGATCCTAGAAAGTCACTTATCAAGGGAACTATAAAATGCATTCTCTAAACTTGAAAAAGTCTAAGAAAGTGCAAGATCCTATAGGTGGCTTGAAAACCCAAAACTTTGATTTGATATAGTCTTAATGAAAGCTAATCCAAATTTGGCTTAATTTTGACTTGCATGGCTAAGTATTCACGAGTCTCTTTAATTAGAGGTCTTTATATAGTGAAGAACGAGAGATGATAGAGTTAGACAAGTGATCATGCCAAACGTAGAACATGAAAATGTTCTTTCAAAAACTCATATGTTTTTAATTGTGGCTTTTTCTTCCCATAAGATCAATGCATTAAGAATAAAAATAATTGCAATAAGTAAGGTCGTACGATTTGAAAGGTTACTTAGCCTCTAGCGCAAGATCGTTTAAAAGTTGCTCGGGGTTGAATAGAGTTCATAGCCAAGGCATAACTTATTGAAGCGGGACGCGAAGATTGGTGATTATCCAAAAAGGCCCTAACAAGGCATGAGGAGCTCTATTTTATTGCTAAAGATCCAAGATGATGTGAAGTATCATTATTCCTAAATCAATATGAAGGATCGAGACACACGACGAAAAGCAATTACTCCCCTAAGGATCATGGAGAAAGTCTATCCAAAAAGACCCTTGCAAGGTATGAGGATAAATATATCCAAGTCCGAAAAGGAGGCGGATCGTTGTATATCAAAGTCCAAAATAAATATTGAAGAAAAATGATGAAGTCGTGGTCCAAATATGAAGAATCTCTCAAAAACGTCAAATGAAGAAATTCCAAATATATGAAGAGAAGACCATAATTTCAAGAACGTCTTCCCAAGATTTGAAGTATGAAGTACATGCCAAATATCGGTCCGAGAAAGGTCTCAAATCGTGAAACGAGTTATGCCAAGATATGAACTTAAGGAGATACACGAGAAGCCGTTTTAAAATATTCTGTCCTTCGGCTAACTATCGATTAAATCGTGCTACTTTGCTTTCGGACTAATAACTACTCAAATAAGTCAATATGAATCACTTGTGATCCATGACAAATAGTTAAAAAGTGCTAGTAACCCATTTCTTTTTATAATAACTAGGATTGCGGGGAGAAAAGGTATTACACAATTTGGACGTATGAGTAGTGTTAGCATTGTGACTTGTACCAACAATGATCTCGTTTTTACACTTAGCATGGAATGTATGACAATCAAGGATGACGAAATTTACTCTAAGGGACATTTACTTGTTTCTATTCTTTGACCCTAAAAGTCACATTCATGATGAAAATCATACAATATGTCTTTACACATCTTTGTAGAATTTTTGCAAGTCTTTTACTTTCCAATAAAGGATAATAAAATTGAATTTTGATGATGCTTAGATACTTAATTCTAGCATTGCGTGAGGGCACGGAAATGGCTTAGTATGGGGGAGTGATGAGATGGCATTTATACATGATCTCATCGTTCTTTTCGGGCTTTAAATGCATAAAAATGTCATAAAATACCATATATATGCTTGTGTTTGTTTACTTGTGTATTTTAGGTATGGATATCGTGAAAAAGACAAAAGATCACTAGAAACAAGGAAAAACGGACACGAGAAACGAAGCCGTACAAAGAACCGGGTCCTAGTTCATGAAATATCCAACATTTACCCTTGAAGACTTGAAGATATGCAAGATTGATCCTCAAACAATGAAGAAATGACACTTAAAACCCTTGTGAAATAGTTACAAGTTTGGTCCCTTAAGTTTGTCAAAATTGCAAAAAGGTCCCTCAACTTTGAAGAAATGGCAAGATTAGTCCCTCATCAAATCTAATTTGTCAATTATGGTCCCTCATGGAATCAAAGTTACATTGAAGACCTTTGAAGATCAACAAAGTCCAAAATCAGTCCTTCAATTATGGAAAAATGGCAAAAACAACCCTTGATATCTTTTTGGAAAAGTTTTGTGCCGAAGGTGTGAAGATAGAAACTTAAATAACAAAGGAAACAAGTTTTTATGGCTGATAAACTTGTTATTCACTTCCTGCCAAAACACAAGGGCTAAACATGGGCATTTGAAACATTCAAAAAGAAAATGCGCCAAACACAAACACAATCCACCAAAAACGGATCAAACTTTGTTACTGTTCACGTTATAAACCCAGTTTTTACCTCACTTAAAACAAAGGGTAATTTTCAATTACCCATACTCATGTGTGATTCACACAAGCAGAAACTCATCCCAACCTTAAAACCCTCACTCCCACTCACCAAGAGGCCCCACACCCAACCTCGTCCACCTATCACATCACCACTTCTTCCCAAAGGACTGACACGTGTCAAAATCAACAGCAAAGACTCTTAGCTTCACCCCAAAGCTAAGATAAACGTCCCTGATCATTTTGGACAGCTCACATCAAAGAATCGTCTAGAAGACCTCAAGGATAATATTGGAATTTCACTTCTAGGGTTTGTGAATAGTGTTAGCATAGCATTTGCCTATAAAAGGAGACCTCAACCTGTGAGAGTCCCTTTGTTCCAGTTTTAGGCTATCAATCTTTGTAATTCCTTTTTAAGTTAATAAAATTTGATTTTCTGAAATTTGTGAAATCTATTTTATGTTTATTAAAAGTTGGTGTTAGAATAGCCTAAATCTGAGTTCCACTTATATGATTGAAGGTTTTTGAGGCAAGGTTTTAATCAATAAGACTTGTGTTTCAAATATTAGAAAGTGTTTGATATTTGTTCATCACTTTGGTTTGTTCTTCTTAGCAGGTATTTGGAAGCTGATACTTGTTCTGCTAGTACCTCAGCTCAAACAATCCAGGGCCTAGATGTAGGTCTTGGAGGTTTGCACCCTTCTCCTTTTTCAATTTTCTCTTTATTTTTCTGAATTTCGGTGATATTGCATGATTATTGTTGAATCTGTGTTTTTATGGATGAATCTTGTTTATCTGTGTTGGTTTGATGTTATTGAGTTGTTAGTAACATGATTTGTGGTTAAAATCTTGAAGATCCTTTGAAAATTTGTGAAAACAGATAGTTAAGGGGTGTTTGGGTCAACTGCATAAGCAGGTTTTATGGTTTGTTGAGTGGTTGTTTTGTGTTGTTATCTGTTTACCTGGTTTACTTGGTCACTTATTTGCAGATTTTGTGGTTTGAAACGCCTAGATTCTAAATAGGGCTGTAAAATCTTGTTTACTTGATAAAATTGGCTGTGGTTTAAAGGACACCTAGATCTAATCATATACTAGGTCTAACAAGTGATTAAACCTAGTTAATAACACCAGGGAAAGAGATTTGAATGCTTGAAATTGGATATGTGGTCAATTAGATCAGCAAAGTGTGCATGAGTTCTTGTAGTTCATATCAGTAACTATAATTTGCTTTGATCTTGTTCCTTACTTTGATTTAGTGGCTGATTTAAGTTTGTTTATGCTTAATCATAGTTTATATAGCTTGTGTATACATCTGGTTGAATTTGGCTGGCTTATTCATGCTATATCTGCTTATTTGTGCATAACAGCTTATTTTCCATGTCTGTGCTAGATCTGTGGACTGTTTGATTAATCTGGGCTTATTGTGTGAACCAATTTGTGATTTCTTTGTTGCTATAGACTCCTTGTGATTCACTGATCACAAGGGTGCCCTTGTTTCCATTTGAATCCAACTGGATCTCTCTAAAAAGCTTGGTCAAATAGTCAAAGCAGTGGGAACTCCTTTCCCCTGCTGCTAGCCACTGCTAGTGTATTTTGGGTTTCAGCTTATCAATAAGCTATAATAGCTTATTTTAACCAGCAACAACTTGGATTTTGTAATAAGTGCTCATTATTTGACCCATTTTTTCATACTGGAGCATTTGATATGTTGACTTTAGGGTTTGACTAGAAAACCAACTTAATTGACTTTTTCATAAGTGCTTATTGGCTTATTCTGGCTTATTGGTTTTGCTTATTATAATTTTGTTGATTGATTTGGCTTATTGAGTTCATTTGTGACATTTTGCAAGTTAAATCAAGTCCTGAGGTGCCCTAAATCTCAAACTCGACTATTTTGTCGTTTTGTGGATTTGTACTTTGCTTATTTCTGGCTTATTGAGTGTGCTTTTTCAAAAATTCTTTTTACAGATCTCTTTAGTATCCCAAGAGAAGGTTGTGTGTTAAATTAGAGCTTATGGTATTAGCTGATTGCTTAATGGGCTAAAAAGCCCATATGGATAAGTTGTTTGCTTAATAAGCTGTGATAAGCTCACTTTCAGCTTTTGGGCCTTTAGAGTTTTGTGTTTAGAATTAAATTTTGAGTCAAATTGGGCTTTTTCAAGTCAATTGAGCCAAGTTTGACTTTTTGGGCTAAAAAGCCCATTAGTGTTGACTGTTTTTGGTTTTGGCCCATTTGAGGGCCCAAAAGGGGTATTCTGGTCATTTCACTTTCATTTTCTGTTTAATTAGGTTAAAATAAACTAGTTTGAAAGTTTTTAGAATTTTTTATAATTTTTGGATTTTTAATATTATTTTAATATTATTTTATTGTTATTTTTCAAATTTCACATTTTTGCACTTTTTACATTTTTCTTATCTTAAATACATTAAAATAGGAATTTTTCAACTTTTAGATTAATTTTATCATCTTTAGATTAATTTTTATAATTATTTTAAGTTTTAATAGTTTTTAAATCATTTTAAATAGTTTTTCTTAGTTTAAAATTTTCTAAAAATAGTTTTTAACCTTTTTAGGTCATTTTAGAGGTTTACCAAGTGAAAAATCTTTATTTGGGCTTTTTGATAATTAATTTGATTTTTAGGGCTTTAATTAGCATTTAAAAATTGAATATTTAATTATTTAAAAGGTTTGAAAAAGTTTTAATCATTGGTAAACTCTTAGTTTATTTATTTTGATTTTTGGTGAATTTTTGGTAATTTCTAGAATTTATTTTTATTTTAGCTTATTTTACGGTTTTACGTTAAGTCTTAGTAGTAATTAATTTCACGTATTCGTCATCCTCTTTTCTCATCCCCTTCTAACCAATATTAATCTCAAATCTTGCTACATTTTAGTCACACACATATACCTCCTTGGGAAACAAACTTCATTGGGTCATTAGTGCTTGATTTTCCTAAATCATCACTTAATACTTACCGCTCATTTACGCTCTTTTGTTTTCCTAAACAAGAGGTGTAATTTTACCACAATCAGAACTCCTTTCCCCTGCTGCTAGCCACTGCTAGTGTTAATTTTGGTTCAGCTTAACATTAAGCTATTCCAGCTTATCAAAACGTGCAACAACTTTAATTTTGTAATAGGTGCTCATTATTTGACCAATTTGTTCATACTGGAGCATTTGGAAGGTTGACTTTAGGGTTTGACTAGAAAACCAACTCATTTGACTTTTTTATAAGTACTTATCAAATAATCCAGCTTATTGGCTTTGCTTATTAAACTTATGTTGATTGATTTGGCTTATTTAAGCCATTTAGAGTCTTTTGCAAGTTGAATCAAGTCCTGAGGTGGTCTAGAACTCTTACCCGACTATTTTGTCTTTTAGTGAATTTCTATTTGGCTTATTTCTGGCTTATTGAGTTTGCTTTTTCAAAATTTCTTTTCACATATCTCTTAGGTATCCCAAAAGAAGGTTTTTGAAATACATGCTGCATGAATTGGGGGGAAGTTAATCCAAATCATGCATATTACAATTGTTCCACAACAAGCGAAGACAAAGAGGATTCAAGCTGAGGTACAAGTTATAAAGACAAGAAGACTTAAAAGACATCCTCAGCATTGGAAGCGCCTTGGAATTCTTTATTTTGTTGTATTTTTACTTGTTAGGAACATTGTAAGTAATTCCGTATGTCTCCACATTGGGGGAAGATTGTTAGCCCTAAAATGTGAGCGCCATTTACGGAATTACATTTTATTCAGATAGGCAAAAACATGGAGGACTACTATTGACATGTTGTCAAAGTGACCTCATGTCTAGCCTATATATACCCCTCCATACTTCCATGGAGGGGTGAGGATACTTCTTACTTGTGTATTTCCCATTCTCTCTCTAAATACACACACTATATTTCAAGCTTTACTTTCTCTCTCTAAAAATGTCTAAACATTACTTTTATCCTCCCCGACCTCTGGATCACCTCTTGTTAGCTTGAATCTTATGATGTTAACAGGTTGTGTGTTGAATTAGAGCTTATGGCATTGACTTATGGCTTAATGGGCTTATTGGCCCAATAAGGATAAGCTGTTGTGTTAATAAGTTGTGATAAGCTCAGAATAAGCTTTTGGGCCTTCAGATTTTTGTTTCCAGAATCAAATTTTGAGTCAAGTAGGGCTTTTCCAGGTCATTTGGGCCAAGTTGAACTTTTTGGGCCCATTTAGCCTATTTAGTGGTCTGTTTTGGATCTTAGCCCATTTGGGGGCCCAATAGGGGTTTTTAGGTAATTGTACTTTCATTTTCTGTTTATTTAGGTTAAAATAAACTAGTTTGCAACTTTTTAGAATTTTTTAGAATTTTTTAGAATTTTTGGATTTTTAATATTATTTTAATATTATTTTATTATTAAATTTCAATTTTCACTTTTTGCACTTTTTATATTTTTCTTAGGTCTAATACATTAAAATAGGATTTTTGCAACACTTAGATTAATTTTATCATCATTTTCTTAATTTCTAGAATTATTTTAAGTTTTTAATGGATTTTAATCTTTTAAAATAGCTTTAATTAGTTTTAAAATTCATAAAAAAGTTTTTATTCTTATTTTGTCATTTTAGAGGTAAACAAAGTGAAAATTCTTTATTTGGGCTTTTTAATAATTATTTTGATTTTTAGGGCTTTAATTAGCATTTAAAAACTAATATTTAATTAATTAAAAGGTTTGAAAAAGTTTTGATCATTTGTAAACTCTTAGTTTATTTTATTTGATTTTGGGGAATTTTTGGAAATTTTTAGAGTTAATTTTTATTTTAGCATTTTTACGATTTTGCGTTTTTTACATCTTAGCCTAATTTTCACGTATCCGTCTTTCTCTTTTCTCCTAAGCAATATTAATCTAAAGCATACAAGTTAAACACACACATATACCTCCTTGGGAAACGAACTTTATGTTTCTACTTCACACACTTGAGGGTCATAAGCATTTGACTTTTCCTAAAGTCGTTTGTTTAATACTTACCGCTTTTACGCTTTTTTCCTAAAAGAGCGTATTTTTACCACAATCATTTTGGCGCCGCTGCCGGGGAGGTGTGTTGTGCTTAATTTGGAAACTTTTGTTTTTAACATTATCCATAAATAGTATTTGTGATAATTGGAACTCCATTAACACGTATTATCGGTTTTCGGTTTCTTTGTGAATATTATTACTATATTGTATACGTATCACAATAAAAATACAATATCTCCAAAGGTGTGAAAACACAACCTTGATTTGGGATTTCATCACTCAATCATTGTATTCTAATCTCAAACAAAAGAAAAAGGCAAAAATAGATAAATACGTTCGTGAAGCTCGATTTTGAAAAATACGAACTTTAAGGTGAATAGATAGGCAACGTGCTATAAAAGGCCGTTAAAGGGGACCTAGGTACTTAAGTGCTTCACGCCACCTCATTCCCCCCGTTCACCTGTGAGTATTTGATTTTGAAAGCTAAACGAGGGTTTTGCCGCCCAAAGTATTATTACGTATCATATATATTTGCTTGGTTTCTTTCTGATTAAAACCTCTTGAACAATTTGGTTTTCCCCAAAGTTCTAAATTCATTCGAAGGCGTTCACTCCACGTGATCGTTTTCATTCTTTGAGGCTCCTTTAATCAAGAGTTTGATTCGAGGAGAGATTTTGTAGATTGATTGTCTACGTAATACAATCCAAAAAAATTAAAAACAATCAAAAACACAAAAAAATTGAAAAACGTAAAAACACCAAAAAGAATCTTTTGCTCACCTCCACGTTCTACGTTACGTTTATGCAAACTCGCTCACAAGCAAAACGTGCTCGTAAACGTTGTCAACCAGAAGGAAACCACACTTTTGTTGAAGAAACTCCAATTGTCGAACCCGTTGTAGAACAAATAGTCACGATGGCTAACCGTACTATGATGGAGTTGCTTCAAACACCCACCGAGGGTTTTAGAGAAGCGATTGTGATTCCCCCCATCCTTGCGGAGAATTTCGAAATCAAAACGGGTTTAATGTCGATGCTTCAAGCTAATAAATTTCGAGGACATGAAAAGGATAATCCACATTATCACATACGGAATTTTAATCGTCTCACCGCAACGAGCAAGTTTAAGGATGCTCCACATGACGCCATTAAGATGATGTTGTTTCCATACTCATTAGATGGTCCCACCAAAATTTGGCTTGAGAAAGAACCCCCAAATTCGATTTGGACATGGGGTGATCTCGTGTCGAAATTCGTGAACCAATTTTTTCCACCATCGAAAGCGACACATTTGAAAAATGAGATTTCGAGGTTTACGCAAAAACCTAACGAGAGTTTTTCTATGGCATGGGAACGATTTAAGGAGATGTTACATGAATGTCCACACCATGATTTTTCCGAATTGCATCAAATAGATACGTTTTATAACGGACTTAACGATCATGAACGAGATTATTTAAATGCCGCCGCGGGTGGTAATTTTTTGTGCAAACCGGTAAACGAAGCTTTAACGATCATCGAAAATAGATCTAAGGTTTACAACCCTCGTAACACACCGAGTGTTGCCAATATGGGTTCATCGTCGTCTCACAACATGGTAGTTTTACAAAACGAAGCAAATGAGGAAAATAGATTTTTAGATAGATTTTCATCGCTCATGACTCATTGGAAAACAAAGGAAGATTCCAATTCCGCATCAGTAAAAGCGGTTGAAAAGAGTTGTTTATCGTGTGGAGGAGCACATGATCTTTCCGAGTGCATTACCGCCGGTGGTAACACTTCGAGTGCTTGCATAGCCACGGGAACTTTTGGTCAAAATTCACGTCCAAACCAAGTCCCTCAAAATCAAAACGTTAACAACTATCGAAACAATAATCAAGGAAATGGTTACCAAGGGAATTCACGTAACTACAATAAGGGTAATTATACAAGTGGTAATAATGGGCAAGTGCAAAATCAAAACCAAAGCCGTGATTTTCAAAATACGAGTCAATGTTTTCAAAACGCTCACTCTAAAAATATTCAAGGTGAATTTTTAGATTACGCAAAGGCCAACGATGCAAAGTTCGATAATATGCAACGAGAAATGATAAGTTTGAGAACCGAGTTGAAGAACGAGTTAAAAAATGATCTTGCAAACGAATTAAAAACTCACGCTAATAAAATGGAGGGTAATGTTCAACGTCTTCAACAAAATCAACAAAAGATGGAACAAGGCCAACAGGAAATTAAGCTAGAGTTATTAAAAGCAGATCAAAGGCAATCTAAATTCGAAGATCGAGTGGCAAGCATGTTTGAAGCCATAATGTGTAAGCCGTCTTCCTCGGGTTGTCTTCCTAGTGATACCATTGCAAACCCGAAGGGTGAAATGAAGGTTATTACTACTCGTAGTGGTAAAACTTTTAACGAACCCATTTCTCGTGCTAATATTTCCAAGGAGAAGGAAATTGAAAACGAACGAGAGGTAGTGGTTGAAAAGGAGCATATCTCAAGCCCACGAAGTACCGCTCAAACCACACCTACGGTCGAACCCATACCAATTGTGGAACCCGAGATTCCAAGGCCGTTGCCTACGCCCCAACCCACACCACCCTTGCCTTATCCATCTAGACGTAACAAGGAGAAATTAAATGAACGTAACAAACAACAAATCGAGCTTTTTATAAAAATGTTTCAACAAATGCATTTTGACGTAAGTTTAGCCGACGCGTTGTTATACATGCCTCGTTTCGCCTCCACTTTTAAAAGTATGATGAACGATAAGGAGAAGCTTTCAAAGCTATCTAATTGTTCTTCGGTTTATCTTAACCGAATACTGGAAAAAGTGGGAGACCCCGGGAAATTCCTTATCCCGTGATATTCAAGAAATGGAAGAATGCCTTGCCTTGGTCGATCTTGGCGCGAGCATTAATTTGATGCCTTTTTTAATGTGGAAATCGCTATCACTTCCGGCTCTTACTCCTTTGAAAATTTCCATTGAAATGGCCGATCATTCAACAATTCTTGCATGTGGAATTACCGAAGACGTTTTCATTAAGGTTGGGAAATTCTACTTTCCGGTCGATTTTATCGTTGTAGATATTCACGCGGATCCACAAGTTCCTCTAATTTTGGGCCGTCCATTTTTAGACACCTCGAGATCGATTATCGACGTTCACGCTAGAAAAATTACGTTACGATTTAACGAGGAGGAACTTGTCATAAATGATACCAAAAATTCGACACCTTCTTATGTTTATGCTATCGCTACTATAAATCACGTTGATTTAATTGACGTAGCGTGCGATGATTTTTCACAAGAAGTGTTAGAATTTTCTGAAGGTTCCATTAGTGGCAATCCCACTTTTTTAGATCCTATTGTTTCTAAAAATTCACATTCTCTCGCTCCATTCGAAGAAGGCGATTTTATCGACAATGAAGAAAATGTGCATTATAGTAACGAAAAAATTCCATCATATTTTCCGCCGGTGGAAATTATGAGTGTTGAACCGAAATCTTCAATCTAGGATCCACCAATCCTAGAATTGAAAGACCTTCCACCTCATCTAGAATACGCATTCTTAGAAGGTGAAGATAAGTTGCCGGTAATTATTGCGAAAGATCTTTCCGATAACGAAAAAACCGCACTTATAAAAATCTTGAAAGCTCATAAAGGGGCGATTGCGTGGAAAATATCCGACATTAAACGAATCGATCCTAAATTTTGTACTATCAAAATATTAATAACGGAAGACTACAAACCCGCAATTCAATCTCAAAGAAGGGTAAACCCCAAAATTCACAATGTCATTAAAAAAGACGTTTTAAAACTTCTCGACACGGGAATGATTTATCCTATCTCGGATAGCTCATGGGTGAGCCCAATCCATTGTGTCCCTAAGAAGGGAGGAATGACCGTTGTGCCCAACGAAAACAACGAGTTAATTCCAACGCGTGTTGTGACCGGTTGGAGAGTATGTATCGATTATCGTAAACTCAACGATGCAACTCGAAAATACCATTTTCCCTTGCCCTTCATGGATCAAATGTTGGAGCGACTTGCGGGAAACGATTTCTATTCCTTTCTAGATGGTTTTTCCGGTTACTTTCAAATCCCTATCGACCCTCGTGATCAAGAGAAAACTACGTTTACGTGTCCTTATGGAACATTTACTTATCGTAGAATGCCTATTGGACTTTGTAATGCACCGGGTACGTTTCAACGGTGTATGATGGCTATTTTCCACGACATGATCGAGAAGTCGGTGGAAGTGTTCATGGATGATTTCTCGGTATTTGGTGATTCGTTTACGTCATGCTTGAATAACTTAGAAAAAATGTCAAAACGATGTGAAGAAACCAGTCTCGTACTTAATTGGGCAAAGTCTCACTTTATGTGCAAGCAAGGAATCGTCTTATGACATAAAATATAAAAATCTGTGATTGAGGTCGACAAAGCAAAAATCGACGTCATTTCAGAATTACCTCACCCCAAAACTGTCAATGGAGTTTGGAGTTTCCTAGGCCACGCAGGCTTTTATCGACGCTTTATCAAAGATTTTTCGAAAATATCTCGACCGATGACACACCTACGCGAAAAAGATGTTCCTTTTATCTTTAACGAAAATTGTGTCCGAGCTTTGGAAACTCTAAAAGGGAAAGTTACCGAAGCTCCTATTCTCGTAGCTCCAAATCGGAATCTTCCATTTGAGCTAATGTGTGATCCTAGCGATTATGCAATTGGAGCCGTTTTAGGGCAACGCTATGAAAAGCACTTCCGTCCTATCCATTATGCTAGTAAGACGATGACCGAGGCTCAAATAAAATATACTACAACGGAAAAGGAATTCCTAGCCATAGTATACGCTTTTGAAAAATTCCGACCTTATCTCGTCTTAACTAAAAGCATCGTGTATACGGACCATTCGGCTATTAAATACCTTTTGGCTAAACAAGACGCTAAGCCAAGGTTGCTTCGTTGGATTCTCCTCCTACAAGAATTTGATGTCACCGTGCTTGACAAAAAAGGAGCCGAGAATTTAGCGGCCGATCATCTTTCTCGTTTAGAGTATCCTCACAAAGATGTATTCGAGAACAAGGAAATTACCGAAACATTTCCTCTCAGAACACTTGGTGTGGTGAACTCTAAGGAAGACACCCCATGGTTTGCTTTACGATGCCAGAAACTTCATAATCAAGGGTATGACGACGCAACAAAAACGAAAATTATTTCGTGACGTCAAGTTCTATTTTTGGGACGACCCTTATCTCTTTCGAGTATGTGCGGATCAACTCGTTCGACGTTGTGTACATGGCATCGAAGCTACTAATATCCTTAGAGCTTGTCACGAGGGACCCATGGGTGGTCACCACGGTGATAATCTCACGGATAAGAAAGTGTTCGATGCCGGTTTCTTTTGGCCTACGATCTATCGTGATGCACACGTACTTGTAAAGTCGTGTGATTCTTGTCAACGTCATGGAAAATCCTCTCAAAATGATGAAATGCCACAAAACATAATTCAAGTTTGTGAGATTTTCTACGTTTGGGGCATAGATTTTATGGGACAGTTCCCATCGTCTCGAGGAAACAAATATATACTCGTCGCCGTCGACTACTTGTCCAAATGGGTAGAAGCTAAGGCTTTACCTACGAATGACGCGCGTGTTGTTGTAAAATTCTTGAAACAATTATTCTCTCGGTTTGGAACCCCTCGTGCTATTATAAGCGATCGTGGAACCCATTTTTGTAACAACCAATTCGAAAATGTCTTGAAAAAATATGGAGTTACACATCGTCTTTCTACGGCTTATCACCCGCAAACGAGTGGGCAATTCGAGGTTTCAAACCGAGCCTTGAAGAGAATTTTGGAGAGGTCGATTGGAGAAAACCGTGCTTCATGGTCCGACAAACTCGACGATGCTTTATGGGCCTTCCGTACCACTTATAAAACACCTATCGGTTGTACTCCATATAAGTTGGTATATGGAAAGAATTGTCATTTGTCCATCGAATTTGAACATAAAGCATATTGGGCACTTAAGCATGCCAATTTTGACTTGAAGACTGCGGGAGATCACCGAAAAATACAATTAAATGAATTGGATGAATTAAGAGATCTTGCCTATGAAAATTCATTAATTTTTAAAGAAAATACTAAAAAGTTTCATGATGCTAAAATTAAAAACCGGGTTTTTAACATTGGAGATCAAGTGTTACTTTTTAACTCTCGTTTAAAAATATTTTCCGGAAAGTTGAAATCTCGTTGGTCCGGTCCGTTCACCGTTACACAAGTTTTTCCATATGGGACCATTGAGCTAGCTCAAAATGATAGTCCTAATTTCAAGGTGAATGGACATAGGCTTAAGCACTACTTCGGTGGGGAAGTTACTCTTTTGAACGACCTCGACCAAGTTACCTTCCCCAATGATAATTAAACATTGAGGGGATCGAGTCGAGCTCATGACTCGGTAATCAAAAACGAGGTGCTTCGTGGGAGAGTTCCCATGTTTATCCATGTACATATTATCACTTTCTAATGTAGTTAATGAGAGAGGATTTGTGCCCTTCCAACTCGTTGTCTCGTGGTTGTTTGTGATTGTGTTATCTAGATCATCATCATCACTTTTGAAGACTCTCGTGTTCGTTTCACTCGAGCTTCGATCTTTCTCTTTGAAAGAATTTTTCACGAATCCAAGACATATATCCTTTATCGTTCTAACGATAGTCTTTTAGCACAATTAATAAACGGCTTTAGATTATTTGTTACTTACCCTTTCCATACTAGATCCTAAGCATTCGAATTTTCGTCTCTAGTATGGGGGTAATCCACCCTTAGAATTGAAACATTGAGGACAATGTTTACTTTTAGTATGGGGGCTGAATAGATACTTACCTTGGCTACGTCTTTACGCACTCCAAAATTTATCGCTTTGTTTTGTTTTCAATAAGGCTAAAAATGGCCAAATTTTAAATTTTTCATAGTTTTCATAAGTGTTTTTGAGACACAAACGTATATTTTTCGTTGGGTAGAATAGGAGCTAATTTTTGACTTGATGGGCATTTGGAGCCCCTAACATTCCTTAACCCGCTTAAATCAAGTTTTGCTAGACTTTTATATAGGGAACTTTAAAACGCGAAAGTCTTAATTCATACGAGTTAAGAACAAGAACTTTTCACAAGTTCCTATAAATGATCCTAGAAAGTCATCTATCATAGGAACTTTAAAACGAAAGATCTAAACTAATCCAAGTCTAAGAAATTGCAAGATCCTATAGTGGCTTGAAAACCCAAAACTTCGATTTAATATAGTCTTAATGAAAGCTAATCTAAATTTGGCTTAATTTTGACTTGCACGGCTAAGTATTCACGAGTCTCTTTAATTAGAGGTCTTTATATAGTGAAGAACGAGAGATGATAGAGTTAGACAAGTGATTATGCTAAACGTAGAACATGAAAATGTTCTTTCAAAAACTCATGTGTTTTTGATTGTGGCTTTTTCTCCCATAAGATCAATGCATTAGGAATGAATAATTGCAATAAACAAGGTCGTACGATTTAAAAGAATTACTTAGCTTCTAGCACAAGATCGTTTAAAGGTTGCTCGTGTTCGAATAGAGTTCATAGCCGAGGCATAACTTATTGAAGCGGGACGCGAAGATTGGCGAAGTCCAAAAAGGACCTAACAAGGCATGATGATTCCATTTTGTTGCTAAAGATCCAAGATGATGTGAAATATCATTGTTCCAAAATCAATATGAAGGATCGAGACACACGACGAAAAGAAATATACTCCCCTAAAGATCATGGAGAAAATCTATCCAAAAAGACTCTAACAAAGTATGAGGATAAATATATCCAAGTCCGAAAAGGAGGCGGATCGTTGAATATCAAAATCTCAAATAAAGATTGAAGGAAAAATGATGAAGTCGTGGTCCAAGTTTGAAGAAATCTATCAAAAATGTGAAGTGAAGAAATTCCATATATGAAGAGAAGACCATTATTTCAAGAACGTCTTCGAAGATTTGAAGTATGAAGTACATGCCAAATATCGGTCCGAGAAAGGTCTCAAATCGCGAAACGAGTTATGTCAAGATATGAACTTAAGGAGATTACGAGAAGCCGTTTTAAAAGATTTTGTCCTTTAGCTAAATATTAATTAAATCGTCCTACTTTATTTTCGGCCTTAATAAATAAGTCAATATGAATCACTTGTGATCCATGACAAATAGTTAAAAAATTCTAGAAACATTTATTTTCTTAATAAATTAGGATTGCGGGGAGAAAAAGTATTACACAATTTTAATGCATGAGTAGTTTTAGCATTGTGACTTGTACCAATAATGATCTCGTTTTTGCACTTAGCATGGAATGTGTGACAATCAAGGATGACGAATTTCACTCTGTGGAACATTCATTTGTTTCTATTCATCGATCCTAAAAGTCACTTTCGTGATGAAAATCATACATAATGTCCTTAACACATCGTAGTGATAGTTTAGCTTGTTTTTCTTTCAATAAAGGTTAATAAAAATGAATTTTGGATATACTTAACGAAAAAGATCCATAAAGTATAATCATATAGTTGGGATAAGTCCAATATTCGATTCATCGAATATCATCCAAAATCGATCAATATACTTTCAAGTATACTCTAGCGCAATTCCGAATTGTCTTAGTTTAATAATATTCCCATATTATTAATTGACAACGGACATTTAGCATAACAATTTATTCATGGATTAAAACATGTAAAATAGGATACAAAATTAAATAACAAGAATAAACAAAACACAATATTTATTTCATTAAATAATAATGTCTTAACATCCTTTATCCAAATACTTAATAGATCAATGCATGAAAAACATGGTTGATGCATCATGCCTCTAGTAGTGACCTTCACACTTGTTTGGCAAAGCATAAAACAACCAATTTTGACCTATTGGAATTTTGAGAATACTTTCTTCAATAATTCAATTATTGAAGTTCTTGCACGTGTGCATTTAAATATTTTGATATTGCCACATGGTATAATTGTGAAACATCCTTGATCACCAATTTATTACACTAAACTTCCAAAACACATTTGAAGTTCTAAGTATTCTAATTCTTTAATGTATAATGAAACTTTTAGCATGTCATCTCCAAGGATACCATGACTAATATTGAGTGTTACCTCAATTATATCTTTT
The DNA here is from genome assembly GCA_025667525.1 of Glebionis coronaria. Lineage (NCBI taxonomy): Eukaryota > Viridiplantae > Streptophyta > Magnoliopsida > Asterales > Asteraceae > Glebionis > Glebionis coronaria. The sequence continues at coordinate 386,146,670 of CM046878.1, forward strand.
CAAGTTTTGATAACTTGTTATTTAAAGATATAAATACGTTACCTATAATATTTATTATGTAGTGTTTGATTCCAACCAAACCTCCAAGTTTGGCTATGATAATTTGCACAACTATTGACAAATTACTGATGAGATGGCCTTTATACATGATCTCATCGTTCTTTTCGGGCTTTAAATGCATTAAATGTCACTATAATACCATATATATGCTTGTATTTGTGTATGTGTGTATTTTAGGTATGGATATCGTAAAAAAGACAAAAGATCACAAGAAACAAGGAAAAACGAACACGAGAAACGAAGACGCACAATGAACCGGGCCCTAGTTATGATTTCTCAAAGAAAAAGACCTTGAAAACTTGAAGATGTACAAAAATGATCCTTCATCTATGAAGAAATGACACTTAAAACCCTTGTATATTCATAATTAAAAGATTGGCCCCTTAAGTATGTCCAAATTGCAAAAAGGTCCTTCAACTTTGAAGATTTGGCAAGTTTAGTCCCTCAACAATTCAAAATTGTGAAAAGTGGTCCCTCATGAAGTCAAAGAACCAACGAAAACCTTTAAAGATGAGGAATGTTCAAAATCAGCCCTTGAAATATCACAAAATGGCAAAAACAACCCTTGAAACCTTTTTGGAAAAGTTTGGTGGCAAAAGTGTGAAGTATGAAAGTTTATTTGTGAAGGAAATGCGTTTATAAAGATGAAAATCTTGTTATACACCTTTTCCCAAAGACTGAGGACTCATGTTGTCATTTCCAAAAGTTCAAACAAGGAAAAAGTGCGCCAAACACCTACTGTAGCAAGTAAAACGGATTAAACCTTTTTACTATTCACCTATCATCCCTAGAATTACCTCAACTTAAAAAAAAGGGTTAATTTCAACTACCCAGGTACACGCTTGATTCACCTCACTCTAAACCTATCCCAACAATAAAATCACTCTTCTCTACTCACCAATGGCCCCCACACCCAACCCCGTTACCCAATCAAAACACAACTTCCTCTCCATTTAAGCTGACGTGTCAAGATCAACGATTTACACTTATTCCTTGGCCCCAAATCATAAATGAACACTCAGGATCATTTTGGACAGCTCAACAACATCAAACGTCTAGAAGGATTCAAGAGCATTTTTGAGACTTCATAGCTAGGGTTTTCATGTAATTTCCATTCTAGAATCATCTTATGTTGCCTATAAAAGGACCCCCAACCTCTGGTGAGGCCTTAGTTCTAGATTTTATCTTTAATCTTTGTAATTCCTTTTTATTTAATAAAAGTTGGATTTTCTGAAAATTGTGATTTCCCTTTGTGTTTTATAAAAGTTTGGTATTTGATAAGCTAAGATCTGAGTTCCATTTATTTGTTTGAAGGTTTTTGAGGCAAGGTTTTAAGGATTAAAACTTCTGTTTTCAAAAAAATCAAATTTCATATTTTATTGTTCACTTTTGTGTTTGTTCTTCTTAGCAGCTATTGGAAGCTGGTGCTTGTTCTTGCTAGCACCTAAGCTTAAACAATCCAAAGTGTGGATGTGCATTTTGGAGGTTTGCATCTTGTATTTCCTTTTATTTTTCTGAAATTGCATGCTATTTGATTGAATTTGAGATTTGGTCTTGTATTGTGTGATCTTGTGGTTGAATCTTGTTTATCTGAGTTTGTTTGATGTTATTGAATTGATGTGAACTTGATTTGTGGGTTTAATCTGAATAATCCTTTGGAAACTTGTGAAAACAGATTATTAAGGGGTGTTTGGGTTAACTGCATAAGCAGGTTTTAAGGTGATTTGAGTAGGTGCTTGTTGGTGTTGTGTATTGGTTATTGCTTACCTGATATACATGGTTCATTATCTACAAGTTTTGTGGCTATAAATACCTGAATCCAACAAGAGGCTATAAAATCTGTTTAACTTGGTATTATTGGCTGAAATTTAGAGGACACCTAGATCTAAGCATAGACTAAGTGTTAAATTTAAGTTAATACAAACAGGGAAAGAGAATTTGAGTGTTGAAATTGTATTTGTGGTCATTTATATGAGCAAAAGTGTTTTGTGTTCTTGGTGTTTATATCAGTCAACTGTTTGTGCTTGATTCTGCGTATTTACTTTGATCCAGTGCTTGAAACTAGTTTGTTTGTGCTTATTGGACCTTATTACAGCTTGTATATGCATTTGGTTCATTTTGACTGGTTTATTCATGCTCAATCTGCTTATGTGTTCATAACTGCTTATTTTCAAGGTCTGTATGATATCTGAACACTGTTGGCTTATTCTGTGTTATTTGGCTTATTGGAAGTGTGATTATTTTCTTGATATTGACTCCTTACAACTTACTGGTTGTAAGGATGCCCTTGTCATCCATTGAATCATAGTGAATCTCTCACAAATCTTAAGTCAAAAAGTCAAAGCAGTGGGAACTCCTTTCCCCTGCTGCTAGCCACTACTAGTGTTAATTTTGGTTCAGTTTAACAATAAGCTATTCCAGCTTATCAAAACGTGAAACAACTTTAATTTTGTAATAGGTGCTCATTATTTGACCCATTTGTTCATACTGGAGCATTTGGACGGTTGACTTTAGGGTTTGACTAGAAAACTAACTCATTTGACTTTTTCATAAGTGCTTATCAATTAATCCAGCTTATTGGCTTTGCTTATTGAACTTTTGTTGATTGATTTGGCTTATTTAAGTCATTTAGAGTCTTTTGTAAGTTGAATCAAGTCCTGAGGTGGTCTAGAACTCTTACCCGACTATTTTGTCTTTTAGTGAATTTCTATTTGGCTTATTTCTGGCTTATTGAGTTTGATTTTTCAAAATTTCTTTTCACAGATCTCTTATGTATCCTAAAAGAAGGTTGTGTGTTGAATTAGAGCTTATGGCATTGACTTATGGCTTAATGGGCTTATTGGCCCAATAAGGATAAGTTGTTGTGTTAATAAGTTGTGATAAGCTCAGAATAAGCTTTTGGGCATTCAGACTTTTGTGTTCAGAATCAAATTTTGAGTCAAGTAGGGCTTTTCCAGGTCATTTGGGCCAAGTTGAACTTTTTGGGCCCATTTAGCCCATTTAGTGGTCTGTTTTGGATCTTAGCCCATTTGGGGACCCAATAGGGGTTTTAAGGTAATTTCACTTTCATGTTCTGTTTATTTTGGTTAAAATAAACTAGTTTGCAACTTTTTATAATTTTTTATAATTTTTTATAATTTTTGGATTTTTAATATTATTTTAATATTATTTTATTATTAAATTTCAATTTTCACTTTTTTGCACTTTTTTATATTTTTCTTAGGTCTAATACATTAAAATAGGATTTTTGCAACTCTTAGATTAATTTTATCATCATTTTCTTAATTTCTAGAATTATTTTAATTTTTTAATAGATTTTAATCATTTAAATAGCTTTAATTAGTTTTAAAATTCATAAAAATAGTTTTTATTCTTATTTTGTCATTTTAGAGGTTTACAAAGTGAAAATTATTTATTTGGGCTTTTTAATAATTAGTTTGATTTTTAGGGCTTTAATTAGCATTTAAAAATTAATATTTAATTAATTAGAAGGTTTGAAAAAGTTTTGATCATTTATAAACTCTTAGTTTATTTTATTTGATTTTTGGTAATTTTTTGGGAATTTTTAGAATTAATTTTTATTTTAGCATTTTTACGATTTTGAGTTTTTTACATCTTATCCTAATTTTCACGTATCCGTATTTCTCTTTTCTCCTAAGCAATATTAATCTAAAGTATACAAGTTAAACACACACATATACCTCTTTGGGAAACGAACTTTGTGTTTCTACTTCAGACACTTGAGGGTCATAAGCATTTGACTTTTCCTAAAGTCGTTTGTTTAGTACTTACCGCTTTTACACCTTTTTCCTAAAAGTGCGTATTTTTACCACAATCAATTACTCATCTATAGACTATGGAAGCTGATCCAAGACAAGGATGTTATTCTATATCCAAACATATTCCTTCAGAATATTCATTACACAAGTTATTTAATAACTTTCAAATAGATTATGTTGTCCCATATTTGTGATGATTAAGCAATGAAGAGAGAAAGAAAATAGATGAAGAAGAGATGAATTCCTAGAGAGAGAAAGTAGTGAGAGAAAGTAGAGAGGAGATGATTAACTTGGTGAGATTAGATTAAGAAAAGAAGTTACAAATGACCATCCACCCTCCTAACATGCTAGGAGGGTAGTATATATAGTCCACCCACATGCGGGCTTTAATGGACTATATATTGGGCCGGGCTTGTCTTTTGGACTTTAATTAGTTTAAATCCAAGCCCGTGAACCACGGCTAAATAACTACTTATTACAACGTTCTAATAAATATTACAATAGAAACCTATGACCGAACATTCTTGTTTGACTCAATATTTTGAGGCTAACAGATTAATATATTCAAATCATCTTGCATTTTAAGCATGATATAAATACAACTCGATACACATGAAAATTTCTCAATCTAGATTTAGATTTCTTCATGTTCTAAATATCCATATAAACTTACTGCATGGCATATTTATGTTGTATTTCCACCGCATAAATAAACAAATTTATTTGTTCCAAGGTTATATATATCTTATTTTCTAAATCCTCAAAGCAAAGGTCCATTTCAAATCTAAACCAAATCAACATTTAATTTGAATGAAATTTACTTTCTTATATGTCTATCCAGCATATATAATTTAAGAAAATAACCATAATACTCCCAGTAGCTTTTAGGAATACTTAAAAATTATCTTATTTCAGTTTTAAATCCCATCTTGGATTTTCAATTTAAAAATAAGAATAACCTCCTAGATGCCTACATATATCCATTCATGGATAATTTCACTTTGTACTTTCCAAAGATTTATTTTTAGTTAATAAACTCCTTTCAATTACTTAAGTCCTTGCTCAAGTAGTCATTCAAGAAAGAGTCCATATATTCAACTTGTCAATTAAAATATGACAACCAAAATCTTTATATATTTAATGCGTTTAGGAAAGAATATTCAATCACAATTAATTACTTAAGTGTGATTAATAATCTATTCATAATACATACATTAAATATGTGTACAATCTCGTTCATATAATTTCAACCCACGGATTTAAACCACCACTATGGTCGTTTCTACCTTTCTTTGAAGAAACTTATCTTTAATTTCTAGTCAAACTATTTAAGATAAACCAAATCTAAAATTGATTACCTTGTTGGACACATCTATATCATTCATAGTATGAGCAGTTTACCCAAAACAATATTTGGTAATATATCATAACGATTATTTGTAACTCATAATTCTCAGCATATTACTCGCATATCCGAGATATCCTTGCGGACCTACGATGTATATTCCTTTATCATGAGAGTTAGCATTTACACGCTTACCTCATGATAATTACTAGTGTATTTTAGAAGATTGTGTATCTTGTAATTTTATCTTTCAAGATCAAAACTCCCACTTGCTTTTATTAACTTAAAGTTAATACATAGCAAATAGATCAACACTCCAACGTTATCTATTGGGACATCACAAAACATAATGAAAGTTTCTAACTCTTTATTTTCTAAAAAACCACTTCATAAGTAGTTTAGCAAAATCTGAACTTCATGTAAGATATAATGTGATTCATCACATTCCATATATAATGGTATCTTATTAATATTCTTAGCTCAAGTCATACTCAACTTTCTAACCTTGATATATTTTGGAAGAAAGGAAGATATAGTTATCTTGAATCGATAATCATTTTGATTCTCCTAATGAACATACCATAACAATGTTGTATTTCATTTGGGTTAATATTGTAAGTCAATGTAACAACATTTAAGATAAATATATATCTTTCGACTTATCTATATACCAACTAAATCATCTTAATGGTTATAACAGATTTCCTAACCATTTTTCATGCTTTATAATTCAAGTACTTCCAACACAAAGTCACTTTATTTTCATGTCTTTAAAACATAAAAGTTATAATTCCATTATACGTTTTAAGTCATTTGACCATGACTTCATGTATACGTCTTTAGTGAAATAGAGACAATACATTAACGTCTTACTTTATATTATACGTCTTTCAAGACTTTATGTTTGTGACTTTATACAATAAATCATAAACATGTATAACTAAAGTAATCATGAACACCACTAGGTTTCAACAATCTTTTCAAATTATTCATTACTATGTCTATTTATGTAATTCCAATAATCCACGCCCGATCTCACGACATGTGGATATTTTACCCTTGAACTTACAATTTAGTCCAAGCTCTCACATGACTAAATGAAAGCAACAAGTGTTTCTTAATGTGAATGATATATATATATTTAAGTAGTCTTTTAATCATATTGACACATGATTTAACTTTCATCTAATAAATATTAGATAGTTAGTCTCTTACTTTGAAGATAAGAGAATCATATCTTCATGAGTTTTTTCTTGCATACAATATTCATTTCTCTCACTTGTGCATGGAACAACCTCATATATTAGATAAACATCGCGTCTAACGTTTGTTTCAAAATATGATTGTGTCATATGTACTAGCTTTTTACAAGTAGATGTAGAACCACTTAATTAACAAGAATCAATACATAACTATCCTTGAAGATATTAGTTTCAACATTTCAAAAGCAATTATCTTAGGATTTCCTAGAGATATTTTTTGGTATTACCAAGAATAACAGTCTTGTAACTCCCACTGAATTAAAGAATGTTTTAATAGACTCAATTCAGTAATACAACATTTTCAATGTTTCATAACGGTGAAACATATTAGTGTTGTCTACTTTCTTACACTTTCTAAAACACATTCGTAACAATTACTTGTAGTGTTTTAGAGTGTACTCTACTTCGTAAATGATGACTTATCCATCAATAGCTATTTAACTTGAAAGATTTGGCATGCAATTTCTTCCTTAATAGGTCTACCAACCCCACAATGGTATGTAGTACCTATGAATAGTGAAAGCACACCTACTAGATAAAATATGCTAGTTTGCCTTTTACCAATTAGCGGTAACCATTCTCAAAATTTAATAACTCAAAACATGCCCTTTTCTGAACCATTAAAGTTTGCTATGAGTTATGTATTTATAATTAGACATTTCTAAAATCCTTATTACTCCTTCTTCACACTTGGAAAAGAGTTTAGGTTTATCTTTTATTATAAATTGACTCTATCTTCACACCTTACGGTTGTAGATCAATATATAAATGAATAAACCACGTTTACGGTGTAGCGTTGCATTAATACATTGTAAAAGAATTTACAAAATTCTATTTTTGTATCTTCGATAATAAAATACTTTCAAGAAAATACAATTACCCCTGTAAATTAAATTAACCATAGTATTTTCCTTGAATCCTAGAACATATATTGACATAGATCCATTACATCAGTTGATCCGCTAGTAATGAATGTATTCAACATAGTGACTTGTCGAACAATTCAATTGACAAACAATTTGAAATTTCTAGATATTTAAGGGATATACATTGCCAAAAAACGTTTTGCATTGTAAACATGTTTCATCCCTTCTGAATGCCTTAAGTTTCTAGATCTCACTGAGTAACTTAAATAAGTCGTCTAATCTACAGAACGTAAAATGATCATGCGAATTATCATTCTATGAAAGTTTTCTTTCCATCACAACATCGTCCAAAAATCTCAAATGATGACATAGTAATTTCAAGTGTTCGTCAACTAGATAGCATTCGACTTAAATTTTAAGGGTATAATTTTTGATGTCAAAATCAATGTATGGAGAAGCATGCATACAACTCCATAGCATAAGTTTAATAAAACATTTAGTAAACTTTTTCACGAGACTAAATTTCTACATATATTTTGTTGAGGTATTGGTAAAACCAATTAATGAATTACCCACAACTATTCACAACGTACTTTTTCTTGAACTCGGCTAAAGCACAAAGCAATAACCTTATTCATTGTGTTTTAGATGTGAATTTGCGGTAAATCAACCTTAAGGTATGATGCAAATAATAATCGTAGGTAATTTCAATTTAACGCACAAGCGAGCCGTGAATTTGGTCAGTGTCTAATGGCATAACACCTCCTTCCTTAACCGGGTACATGACCAGCGGTGCGTTATACCCACTTTATAGTTTGTCAAAAGGAGTAGGCCGTTAAATTATTATTGAAAATACCAATCAACACAATTCTTATGTAATTTAGATCTCAAAACAATCTTAATTTTAATATGATTTAGTCCATATTATTTTCTTTTAAAAAAAAACCCTTGTTTACAATAATTCGTACAATTTTAACATAAACAAGTAAAAAACACTAAATCATAAACACATAATAACAATTTATATGTGCAATAAATAAATCAAATAGCCACATGCATACGATTTATTCAATAATCATCAAATCTAGGTTTTTATATTCCTATAAAAGTCTTCTCTAATTCTAGATTTATTGAATCAAATAACACAAATAACAATTTAATAATCCGTGAAAACATGCACGTTCATCACAGATCCACCCAAAATCTCTTAACAATTAAATCTCTACGGATCGTAACCATACATGACATAACAATTAATCATGCAATTTAATCTAAAATTATCCCACATGTAATTTAGGGTTTCAAAACAATTTTTTTTTATTAAAAAAAGTCGGCCAAAAATCCCTAATTTTTAAAAAACAAAACCCTAATTTTCAAAAAACCTAAAAAACATGTAGTTTTAACTCAAAACAATTATTAGTTAAAACTTTATATTTTCGATAATTATAACATGTTAAAACGACTCTCTGATACCACTAAAGGTTTATTAACATCATAACAATTACATAAAACCCTAAACAAGATCAAAGCACACATAGCGGAAGCGATTTAACAAGATCATAATAATAACATAATTATAATTAATCGAATTAGGGTTATATACCTTTATCCTAGCGAAGATCCACAAGATCACCAACGAATCACCAATTAGGGTTTATAACGAAAACCACCAAGATATAGTGTAAAGTAAGACTATATTACGATCCGTACACACGTAATACAACGAGCTAACCGTGATTATAGCACGTGTAAACCGAGCTTCAACATCTAGTGGAAAATCTACCCAACAACCCTAGAGAGGGGCTAGGACTAGATTATTGCTAAACCAAAACCAAAGGATAAAAGGAACCCTAAAAAAGGTGTTTTTCCTTTGGTGTTGATTCGCAAGAAAGAAACTAGACAAACCAAACAACCCTAAGGTTGCGTTTGGTTGTTGATCGCAAAAGGGCAGGAAGAGAAAGATTATGGTGTGTTGATTATGAGGGTGAGGGGTTGTTTTAATAGGCCTAGTAATTATTGTAGCCCAAGTAAAACAAATATAAGGAATTTTTTTCCTTCCCCTTTTTCCCTCCATAGCCGACGGTCGAAACACCCCTTAGGGGTGTTTCGGAACCTTCCATTCTTCTTTCTATTTATTCCTCTTTCTATTTATTCCACAACGCTCGTTAATACTTAACTCTTAATTATTTAACGATCGTTTAAGTTATAGCTCGGTTTAATTTAATAAATTTAATTAATATATATTTATTAAATAAATTAATAAATACAATAATTATATTTATTAAATAAATTAACTCTTTACGTATTGAGTGCAATCCCGTAATGTCGAGTTCGATCCTGTCACACGACTATTAAATATAAGTCCATAAACTTACAGTATTAACAAGAAAAACGAAAATGAATTGGTGTTAATTGAGTTCAATTTAACACGATTATATTATATGGCTAATAATAGTAGAAAAATAAAAATGAGTATATACAATTTGTACACTTCCCACAATGGAAGGTAAAAAACGCACTACTCAAACAAATACGTATATAATATGGCACTAAACACACCTCCCCGGCAGCGACACCATTTGATATTGTGTAAATGCTACACTTTAGGAAAAGTGCAACAATCATGGTAAGTATAAGTAATCACGTTTAGAAAAACGCGAAAACAGACGTAAAGTTCGTTCTCGAAGGAGGTGTGAGTTATAGCCAAGTTAAAAACAGATTTGGATTAGTTTCGTTTTTGGTGAGAAAAGATGTGAAAAATTAAAGACGGATTACTCTAAAATCGAGACGAAAAATAAAAATAATTTTGAAAAATTCTAAAAAATTACAAATAAATTCTAAAAAATCTGAACAATGAAAAATTAATAAAACTTTTTGAAAAGTTTTTATCTAGTTATTATTTAACTTTTAAGATCTATTTAAAGACAAAAAAAATAAAACAATGAAGAAAAAGTCCAATTGAAAATTTTATGATTTGTACACCTCAAATATATTTCATAAAAGCTAAAAATAATTTTTGAAAAATTTTAAAACTTAAGTTCCTAATTTTAATCACTAAAATTGAAAACAGATTAAAAATTATGATTAAAAATAATTAAACAACTGGAAAATCTAAAAAATTTAATAAAAGCCTAAATGGTACCTAAACTAAGGAAACAATCCATCTAACTTAATACTCCCAAAAAAGCTTAATAAGCCATGACCTTTTATTAAAAAGGGAAATTGAAAACGGCTTAAGTAAATAATAGAACGAAAAAGTGATAAGAAAAAACAGGTAGTACACAGGTAAGGCACTTGAACCCTCCAACGAGAGGTCAGGGTGCCGAATCCGGGCTAGCGTAATGTTTTACTTTTTTTTCATGGAGAGAATTAACCCCAATAAGCAGTTGCGTATTGGGGAGGTGAAATACGCTAGAACTATAAAGCAACAAGCACCAAAAACAGTCAAAAAGCGATAGATCAGCTAAACAAAGCAACAACTCAAATATAATTAACAGTGGCAAACCCTAAAGCCAACATTGGTAACAATTGTTACCACTGTCAGTGCAATTTCCACAGAGAGTTGAATGCTAATCTAATTGACAGTTGGACGAATTTTGAGCAAACAAAACTTAAAAATGAGCAATCTAAACCATAAGTTAATGTTTACTAGTCCTAAGGTACCACTTAAACTACCAGATTCCTGATGTGCTAGATCTAAAACATAAAACCAAATCCTAAAAGCACTCTGATGTGGTTGAGCTATTTTTGTGTTCAAAAGTTATCACAGTTTGTAAAAAAATGTGGAATTGAGACCATTTCAACAACCCAGTCCCACCAGATATCCTATTAAAATCAAAGAACATCACACTATTAATCAGACAAAAAAACAGATATCAGCAGATTAAATGCAGAAAAAATAATAAAACATGCAATTTTGATTTTACCACTTCCAAACTCAAATCAGAATACTAGTTTAGCTACTCTAATCTTTTCTAACATGTGCATGTAGTATAAGACGCAAGATTGTGTCACTCAATCCTTTACCAAGCAAAACCAAACACCCCTAAACCTATCGGTTTTAAATATTAAGAAATATTTTAAATATTTTAAACTGACAAAGAAATTTCACCAATCTTAAACATGCATAAACACACAAATTTGACAAGAATCACAACCTAAGCTATCAAGAACAGCAAGCAAATAGCAATCTCCATAAATCACCAAACTATATATCAAAAATGCAAAAGAGGGGTTCACGCTTACTCAACCTGAAACTTGTTCAGAATAAGCGAAAGAAATGGATGCCACCAAGTCTAAATAATTTCTGGCTTAAAAGGAGCTTATGATGATTGTGCAAGGCACTTTGTTGTTGAGGATACAACAGTCCCAAAAGGGCACAAAATGAAAGGAGATTTTTGTGGAAAGCCTTGTACACCTGCACAACCATAAGAAACAAACTAAAAGCTTACCTAAGGAAAGCTCATAAGCTGTGTGTCAGATAGCTTATAAGTTGTCTTATGTAAACAGTGAATAAGCATAAAGAAAACCAGTTTTTTTTAGAAAAATCTTGAAACCAACAATTTTGCAAATAACATGTAAAACCCGTATTTAAAAATTAGAATATTAAATACGGGAACGCGAGGATTCAATGAGAGCGCACGAATAAGATTTAAAAAAAAATGAAAATGTTATATAGTTTAAAAGGGGGCCTGATTTATAATGTTTAAATAGAAAGAAAATGGGCTTTGGCCCAACCCGTTTTGGTAAGTAAAAGATTAGGAAATAAAAGGGTTTTGTTTTACACATTTCAGTTCCAAAAAAACGATACTAGGTTGGGAGCTAGGGTAAGCCGACGGCTACAAGAATAAAAAAGTGTTTTGATTTAGGTTGGTTCCGGGTTGAGTGTTCATAATCTTCCAATCACGCAAACAAGGTAAACAACCTCTAAATCCTTTCTTCAGTTCACGAAAATACATGTATTGGTCAAGAACAAATGTTTTAAATGTTATAAACATGTAATAAATCATGAGAGGGTCGGTTTTGGTGTTGGTTGAAGCCGGACGAGACATGGTGTTTTGGTGGTTGTTTATGGCAACCGAATCAAATGGGAGCAAGGAGATCAGTTTTTTTTTTTTAAAAAAAAATGAAAGCTTGATGCCAAACCGAGACATAAGTCTCGGTGGGGTTTGTTTTGGCAGGCCGAGAGTCAACAGCCCCATTCGGGGTGTGTTTGTATAGCTTATAAGGTCGGGTCTGTTTGGTTTAAATAAAACCGGGACCTAGGATATCGTTGGCCTAATCCTTTGCCCAGCCTTGACCCACACAGGGGCGACACGGGATGCTTTCGACCAAAAATAGCCAAACAAACTAGTCGGGTCTTTGATTTATAAAAGGTGCGTTTGGGACTGTTAAAACAGTAAGTATTTCTAGAAAATCAGTGGAAGCATTATATAAAATCAGTTGACAAAGACTGGACAGAAAAACAGCAATTTTAATAAGAAATTAGCGACAGATTAGCGACGCTAATTTCTGTCGCATATTGGTTTATGACAGTTTCTTTGATAGCTTTTAGTCACACTGTTTTAGTGACTTATATTTCTGTCACTAAATCAAATAGGCAGATTTAATATATATATGTTGTTTGTTTTTAGTGCGACCGAGAATGGGGTATCTCGGTAGGCTCGGGATATAGTTCAGATAATAAAAATGAAGATTTTTAAACTATATGTTTTATTGCTAAATTTTATAAATGTCTTAATTGTATATTTAGTTGGATTAGATTAAAACAGTTTTATAAGATTTAAAAGGGTATAATTTTATTAAATAAATTATAAATGAATGTGGAAACGTTCTAATTTAGGAAACTTTCTAATATTAGCAGGTTAATAAATATAGAAATATTATAACGTCAGAATACGTGTTATACCGTAACTAATAATAAAACAGGAATACGTTAATCAGAAATATTAGAACATTCAGACTTATCAGTTTATATATTAACAGTATTACAAGAATAAATAAATTAACTAAGTACAATTGAGATAAATAAAATGAACGGATATCAGTTAACTTATTCGCGTCCTTTATTCATGTAGCTCGGTGTGAAATCAGAGTAGACTTTATGTCAGTTGATCTCGGTCGGTTACTGGATACGAGGTACGGATTTCCTGTCCTTTCAGTAAGGACTTCCTTTCTATGCATGATTAGGATTTCCCGTCTACAGCCAAATGTTTTCCCCAGTACATGTTATAAATTATCAGAAATTATTTTAATAACTAACATATTGCCTGAGCATTATATACAAGCATGACCAGTTTATGCACTAGTTACGGAGGTACCGTAACCATGGCACTAGAGGCACCGGTGTTGTGACTCACATGTAGGAGAGTGATATCCTACATCGTCCCACTCAGCTCAGCTTGGCCATTTTATCAGTATTATTAGTGGGGCGTATGGATGCATCCTAGGCTTATCAGTTTACAGTTATCAGGTGAATGTGGTGTGTGCTTTACATCCTTCACATTGGAGTTGATCCTTCCACCCATCACAGTAATTAGAGGACACCCCTCTACAGCATGACGAGGTCACCCCTCCAGTTATTCATGCAACAGTTGTTACAACACATGACCTATATAAGCTCTTGGCAATTAAAATACAGTAAATGCATGTTTTCATATTTAACAGATAACAGTTCAGTTTTATTATTTATAAATCAGACTTATCAGATTTTATATAGTTTTCATCACACTCCGCATATCAGTCTTTCAGCTTTAGTAATTATTAATTATTTCAAGTTCAATATATTCTTATCATGCATTAAATCCATTCACTGAGCGTTATGCTCAGCCGTAATTCTTTCATGTTCTAACGGCAGGTACACCAGGACACTCTTAAGATTCTGAGAGTGTTGGATTACCGATGTTTTGAGCTTATGTTGGATTACCGATGTTTGATTCCGGTATTTCCTTTATGGTCAGTTAATGTTTTTGGACATTTACCTTATGCTTTGATGACACGCCATAAATGCAAGTAACGGTCCACTTATCCAAGTGGGGTGTTACATAACAAGTTGTAACCAAAACAAGAATTTAACAAAACATATAAACATCACAACTCCTTGAATTTTTCAAGTTTATAGAGCCATGATCAATTTATAATCTTTGGGTTGAAAACTCTTAACAAATTTTTTTTGAAAAATATTTGGTAAAATAATAACACTATCACAATTCGAATCAAACACGAATTTAAATGAGCTAAATCTAAAATGGAACACAGATTTTAATTGTAAGGTTTTTGTAACACTTTAAATATTCATTATCAAAAGGTTTATAAATTAAAAACTGGAACAAAGAATACAATGTGACATATAACATGTATTTATACTAAAGGGAAGAACATTTTTGGTTACATAAAATATGCTAAACCTTAACTACTGATCTTCAAATATTACCCTTTGAATTTTAAAAAATTCTGGTCTTGGTAAATCTTTGCTCCCATGTGATTCTTTCAATGTTGTAGTGTTGCCAGCTTGCGAAAATCCATCCTAGTCGTCCAATGTTGTTGTGTAGACCAAGATAACAGTATCCACCACCTAATTGGTCTGGTTTAGGGATTTGGAGAGAAAGGGACAGGGCAGGGGAGGTACCCATAGGTCACATGGGTAAGGGGGCGTGGATTTTTAGGGTAAGGATATGTTTATAATATAGTGAATTAAAGATATGGAATTGCTCAACTAATATCCCTTCGATTTGGGATTATTCGAATTAGGGTTCATGACTGATTTGGGGTGTTTGATCTTAAGTGGGTGGATTAGGTGGTGTTTACCGCGTATTAATATATTAATACTATTTTGAAATTAGTATTAACTAATTAAGACGGGTTAGGTTTATTGGGCTAGTTGGTGGGCTTGGTAAGGTTTGGGTCGGTTTTATGGGTTAAGTGGGTTATGGATTGGACTGTTATGACCCTCTTACTTTCAACAACTTTACAAATCACACTGGAAACATTTAACAACTTTTCCTTTGTTAATATCTTTGAGATATTGGCAATTTCAGTCCTTTCATACTTGTTAACTTGCAATAAAGACTATAGATGTAATATTCTTGAACTTCAAGGGCTTTTATTGTGTAATCATGAAACTTTAGGGAACCTAATGTATTTTTTTAGATTTACAAGGGTATAAAGTGACATTTCTTCAAAGTTGAGGGATCAAACTTGTACATTCTTCAAAACTTGAGGGTCTTTTGTGGAAAATCAACGCTCGGGTACGATTCTTTCTGCGGCTTCGTTTCTCGTGTTCATTTTTCTTTTGTGTTCTTTTGTTAATTTCACTATATCCGTACCTACAATCACACATTGAACAAAACAACGGGGTTTAGCATGGTTTTTATGATATTTTCCATATTTTAAGCCCGGTTTAGGCGATGAGACTATGTATAATTAGAGTCTCATCAACCATGTTAGTGAGTCAGGTTATCCGTATTACACATGGTCAACTGGGTCAAAGTGGGAAAGACCTTACAAGGTGACTAAGGTAACAGGACATGGAACACACAAGTTGTGCGACCTAGATGGTAGTGACTCAGGGTGGTCGTAGAGTGAACACGAACTTCAGAAGTGCTACTGCTAAGGGCTATGGCCTATGCATGGATTCTATGTTAGCTGTAGTCAGCTCTCAATAGCATATCTATGTATTTCTTCTGTCAATATCGCATTAGTTTTTTTCTTTGCACGTAAAAACTTGCAAGTATTAATAAAATGTCGCGGTTCCTAGCTAGTCCCGCGCCACTCTACTTTTTTCTCTTATATGATTGTTGTCTAAGTTACATAATGTCATTAAAATTTACACTCATATTTGGCCATCCGGCGTACATGTACTTATCGTTCCCATGTGAAATAAAAGGTTTGAGTGAACCTACTAATTGACTTGGAGTGTTAGAGGGATGCAACCCCATCGACCACTGATCACGTATCCTTTTTAGACACCTTACTAATCAAGATGTTGTAGTAAGTTACGCAAGCCACACATTCTATGATGGACATGCAAAAGACAAATCATGCACGTCTAACAAACATTAAGTCAATAAGATGACACCGCTTATGGTAGTAGTGGCACACCACACGTAATGATATGTTCCTCACCCATAAGTTTGTTGAGTGTTAATTCCACTTTAATTCATAACACAAGATCTAGAGTAGATCTAGAGAGAGAAAGAGAAGAAAGTAGAGAGAGAAACTAGAGAGATGGTGGAAGGTTAAACATTAACTAGAGAAAGAAAGTAAATGAACCAACTCCCTCTTCTACACATGGAAGAGGGTTTATATACCCATGATCTTGGTGGGCTCATGGGCTTGTTTCTTGGGCTGGGCTTGGCTTACACTTGGGCATATAGCCCCTAACTTAGACAATATTAGCTTAAAGTCCAAGCTCGGTTAAACCGACTAACCTATTACAATAAAATACCTTTAATGACTAAGATGACCTATTACATTCTTGTTCGACTATATAAAATATAGGGCTAACAATCTCCCCCAATGTATCGGTTATCTTTAAATACATAAGATGATTGAGTGAATACATTCTTGTGGAGGTGATCTTCCTTGTTTGGTCTTGTATCTTGGTCTTGATCTTGTTTGTAACGGCTTTGTTCCTTCATGCTTTTATGATCATTATCTTTAGCCTTTATCATTTGACTTTGAGTGCTTGAGATCTTCATCTTGTGCTCCTTGTGACTAAGATGACCTATTACATTCTTAAGTATCTTGATTATCTCCATATTTTACTCTTTTGATTCTGAATCGACATGTTCATACTTTGTTGATTTCTAAAGGATAATAATATCCCATACATGTATAGTTGTAGTTAGACCTTGAGGTATCCTTTTATTATCAGAGTAGCGGAAGTCTTTGACTTTTAGTATGAACATGTGAAGATGAATTTGGTTAGTACACTGCTATGACACCTTCTTGATGTGCAGCAACATATATAGATACGGATAAAATGGCTTTGAATATTTCATTCTGACTCGGTAGCGTTTTACCTCCGGTCGATGAAGACCGTTAGACGGTCTTAGATACCGTTACTGTGATCGAGTAGATTCAATTAAGAACCTCCTTGATAGAGTTTCCCGGTGGTAGTAGCCAGTTCTCTTTACTCGACCGTCTCAAAGCAGACTGCGAACGTAAATAGTGAATCATAAGGATAGATTATCCGTCTGATTAGAGTCGTCAATTTAGTTTCTTGCATGTCACCTACCGAAGTGCTGTTTGAGGTTGACACTGGAGGGATTTCCATTCGTCATTGTGAACACTAAAGAGTGTCACTCTGATTGTTCTTGCAAGATCACACGGATTTTGCGAAGAAACCCGGAATCAAGTTTAAATCACTTAAGAATTTAAACTTAGTTGCTTTCCATTTCTCACAAGTTTAATTCGTGTAGAATCGCACAAGTCATCTACCATGAGCTTGTTTGATGTTGACTCAAGCAAGATTTCCATCTTCATCATGAATCGTATCGCTCAGATGTTCTGGCAATATCACAATGATAATGCCGTAGGACTCGATTGTGTCCCAGTGAGATGATAGATTGATCTCTTTTGGCTCTAGACTCGATAAGTGAATTTTGGTAATCGGAGGCTAGAGCAGACTGCCACCTTTTCAATATTAACTAACTCGGAGTGAGAAAGTGAATAGATATGTGTCGATCTCCGTGACAATGAGGCAAGTTTCTTTTGATAGAAACTCGAATGGCTGGGGAAGGGTTGTGCATCGCATCACTGGGTCCATGACACTTGTCTTCAAAAGATGTGTTAACCCGGTTTCTGCCTAAGTTACATAGAATATTGAACTCCTTCAATGCTTACCAATACGTCATCACTAGATACTTGTTATGATTGTTCCAGTACTAGCTTAAGTAATTAATCCGCATTCAGCTTCATTCAACTCCATCTTTCCTAAGGACAACTATTTTTAGCTATGAAATGTCCTTGGGTAGATCCCTCCGGTTCTGGTTGGATCATAGGACTTAGTTTCCTATCCTAAACCACATTTTGACTCCATCATTCCGTCGTAGATATTAGGTTGTTTTGGGTTTAGGTCGTAACCATAAAACCATTGAAAACCATTCAAAATGCTTGATAAAAATCAAAAAATTTAACACTTTAAAAGTTTTGCATTTCTGAAAAGCCCCCCCCCCCCCCCGGCCCCTACGCACATGCATCGATATACGAAATACTTTTGCATGTGAAGGAAAGAGTTTCAATTGAGTCTTTAAGATCACATGTTGCGATATATTACATTTTAATCACATTTTCCCCCTATATCTAATATAAAGACATAATATTAGAGATACCAATTTATTAAAATGTGACAATTACTAAAAACCGATTGGGAGAGAAACATGTGTGCCCGCATGAATCATGGAACTTTTTCAGTCGGCTTTCTCCCCCTCAACAATATATGTGTGTCTTAAACAATATTTGCCAATATTTTGGAAAAACGACACCACAAAATATGTTGAGGTACGGAGTTGAGATGCCTTCGATATAATATATAACATATGACATATTTAATATCACTTTCGGAATGTGTTGGATACTTAAAATATGACAATATTTGAGATGTACCCAACAACATTAAAGGCTTGATTTTAAAATGCTCCCCCTGAAAGTTGATCCAAATAAGATATTCCATTTTTGATATATAGAAACCACGTTATGAGGAATGGAGTGTTGAACACACAATTTTGAAAGATTTAGAAAAACCTTTTGAGAAATTCTTGAAAAATTATGTTCAACGATTTTAAAATAGTATCCGATTTTCATGAGCTCAAAACTTTGAATGTTTTGTGACTAGCTCATGACCGAGAAAAATTAATTTCCCGTTGTGAAGCATAAGTTATCATCCGGGAAAAACTTTCCTTAAGGTGAAGTCTGAGTTCTAAGCTGACATTTACTTAGAAGTTGTGTTTCATGAACTTATGAACTTGGAATGTTTTTATTGGAAGCTCATGACCAAGTCCTAAGCTGTGATGCGCTTAGAAGTCCGTGATAAACTTTCCTTATATGAGATCTGAGTCCTAAGCTGTGATGAGCTTAGAAGTCATTTGTGAGAAATTATCAAGCAGATTCATTTGCCAGAACCTCCAAGTCTTCTGGAGTCAGATACAACATACCAAGACGGACAACGAGATACTGAAACCTATTTTGGGATAGAGCTTTTGTAAACAAGTCTGCTATCTGGTACTCAGTTCTGACAAATTATAATTCCACGATACCACGTTCCACTTGTTCCTTTATGAAGTGATATCTGACAGCGATGTGCTTGGTACGGGAGTGCTGAACCGGATTGCAAGAGATGGCTATGGCCGACTTTGAGTCACAATATATAGGTATTTTATCAAAGTGGAAGCCAGAATCCGTGAGTTGAGTTCTCATCCAAAGGACTTGAGAACAACACGTGGATAGAGCCACATATTTGACTTCGGCTGAAGAGAGTGAAATGAAATTCTACTTCTTTGACGACCAACTCACAATTTTATCTTCCCCGAGAAATTATATGCCACCAGAAGTGCTTTTTTGACTATCAAGGCAACCTGTGTGATCAGAATCTGAAATAGGTGTTAGATGAAAACCGGTTTCCCTCGGATACTAGAGTCCCATGTGAATGGTATTCTTAAGGTACCGAAAGATCCGCTTAATCTCCTTGAGGTGCTTTTGAGTAGGTCTGGCTTGATATCGTGCACAATAGCATGTGGCATGATGAATATCAGGCCTGCTGGCTGTAAGTTACATAAGAGACCCGATCATACTGTGATATCGCGTTTGATCTATGGGAAATGAGTACAGTTCAGCGTCTAGCGATGTGGTCGACAATGGTGTACCAACGCGAGCACATGAGGTCATACCATGCTTTTTAAGTATCTCTTGAGCATACTTAGCTTGTTTAATAAAGATACCACGTGGGGATTGATGAATCTGGAGGCCTTAAAAGAATTTTAGCTCCCCCATCATTGACATTTCAAATTTGTTGTGCATTAATTTTTCAAAACGTTTTGAAATTTTTGGGTTCGTAGAACCAAAAATGATGTCATCAACATAAACTTGCACAAGCAATATGTCATCCCCATATTTATTAATAAAGAGAGTAAGATCGATGGAACCTTTGGAGAATCCTTTGGATACCAAGAAGTTTGATAGTTCATCGTACCACGCCCTTGGAGTTTGTTTGAGTCCATATACTGCCTTCTTGAGACGGTAGACTTTTTCAGGATGATGAGGATCAACGAACCCTTCCGGATGATTCACATATACTTCTTCCTTCAAATGACCGTTGAGAAAAGCAGTTTTAACGTACATCTAATATACCGTGAAGCCTTTATGTGCGGCATAAGCAAGGAATATCCTGACAGCTTCCAAACGAGCAACTGGAGCAAATGATTCATCGAAATCTATCACTTCTTGTTGACGATATTTCTTAACCACAAGACGAGATTTGTTTTTGATGATGGTTTGTTCTTCATCCAGTTTGTTTTTCCAGATCCATTTGAAATCTAACATCGATTTTCCATAGGGTCTGTCAACAAGTTCCCAAACATTGAGGCCTTCAAACTGATGAATTTCGTCTTGCATTGACTCAATCCACGCATGATCAGTCATGGCTTGCTTGATGTTTGTAGGTACAGTTGAACTCACGGTGAGTGCATACATACACACATCGCCATCGGTTTTGAGTTGTCTGCGTGTTCGAACCAGTTGTGAAGGATTTCCAATGACTTGCTCCAATGGATGATCACGTGTCCAATGGTGAGTGGATTGATATCTTTGGTAGAATGCATGCATGTTGGATGGATCAACATGGATCAACATGTTGGATGGATCAACTGCTTGATCATTGTTTTCTCCTGCAGCAGTGACGGTTGGTGATGTTGGTTGTATGATGGTTTCTTGAGTTTGTTGAGTATCCAATGGAATTCTCTCTTGAGAACGGTTGCTGAAGTAGATGAAGTTGTGTCTTGGTGACTTTGTTCGGGTGCATCAACAGTATGGATAACGGAAGGCTTTGATACAACTTGATTGATTCCATAGTAATATTCATCAAACATTGGAACATATAAATCAGGCTACTAATTCATTGGTGTCGTATCCGTCGAGTATACTGTAGGGACATTTTCTTGACATTCTTGCACGGGACATACACTGTTTTGTGTAGGTGTCATCGTTGGAAATTGAGGTGCGGGACTTGAGCTGTCTTGTTCAAGTACCATTTGTGGCAATTCGTCCAAGTTCACATGAATTGTTTCGACAATAATCCTTGTTCTCTTGTTGTAGACTCGATATCCTTTCGACAATGTAGCATAGCCCACAAAAATACATGCATCACATTTTTCTTTCATCTTGTCGAGATTCTCATTGTCTTTAAGAATGTAGCATAAAGATCCAAATACGTGAAAGAATTTAACAGTAGGTTTCCTGCCATTGATGATGTGGTATGGTGTCTTTTCATGCCTAGGGATAACGAGAGAACGATTCTGAGTATAACAGACAGTTGTAATTGCTTCAGCCCCGAAGAATAGTTGGTAACTTGGATGCAAAAAGCATTGTTCGAGCTGCCTCAACCAAAGTACAGTTCCATCTTTCGACAACTCTGTTTTGTTCAGGAGTTCGAGCAATAGACGTTTGATGTTCGATGCCTTCTTCTTGAAAGAAAGATTACAAAGTCTTGTTTAAAAATTCGGTACCCCTATCCATTCTTACGGTTAAGACTTGAGTTTGAAGGTTGCGTTGTATCATCTTGAAAAAGGTTTTGAGAACCTCTTGTGTTTCATCTTTGGACCTTAAGAAGAAATTCCATGTGTATCTAGAGTAATCATCAACAATCACAAGAATATACTTTTTCCCGTTAATACTCTCTACACGTATGAGGCCACATAAATCCATGTGTAGAAGTTCCAATCGTCCTTTTGAGCTTGGGGCAGTCTTTGTTTTGAAAGACTGTCGTTTTGATTTACCCAGCTCACAAGAGGAACAAAGATGATCTTTGACGAATTTTAATTTAGGATAACCGGTCACAATATCATTCTTCGAAAGCAAGTTGATGGTGTCAAAGTTGAGATGAGATAAACGTTGATGCCATAACCATGCTTGAGATGAAGAAGCTTTAGCCATTAAGCAAATTGGATTTGTTGAAGATGTGTCTTGTAGAGTTGCTGTGTAGAGATCAGAACCACAAGAACCTATGAGAAGGTCATTCCCATCGTAGTCTCTAACATAGCAAGTAGTTTTCTGAAAAGCCACTTGCAAATCCGCATCACAAAATTGACCAACCGAGAATAAATTGTGATTCAGTCCATCGATGTAATAAACCATGTTATAGTAATATATCCTTGAACCAAATCTCCATATCCGAGTATCGATGCAAACAGATCATTTCCAAACCGCACCGTACCTAGAAACTTCTCCACTAAGTAACTGAGAAGCTTGAGATTGTCCGTCATGTGCTTTGTACACCCTGGGTCCGTTATGAAGAGAATTTCTCGACAAGCTGCATAAGAATTAGGAGACAATGTAGATTTTGACAAATGGGAGCCCTTGATAAAAGTGGGTTCCAAAATATTAGTAGGCCTAGATGCAAATCCTAAAGGCAAGCTAACATTCATAGACCCAATTACAATAGTGGTTATCTTAGGTACCCATTTGTATCCGAGTGGTGTAAATCTCGAGTACCCCTGTTTACATGTCCTAATCATGTTCTCATAAAACTTCCTTAACCTGTTTTGTTGTCGCTGTGTAGTGGAGTCTAACGCACTTAGTTTCTTAAGTGGTTGAGTAGTGGATTGGTTCAAAGTTCTTTTGGGTTTTCTAGTACTAGTGGGCACAAGAATAGGCTTCCTAGTTCTAGCATTCACGCCATTATGATTAAAAGCACAAGCACCATTATTGAAAGTACGAACACATTTTCCACATTTAACGCAAGCAAATTCAACATTCGAGGTCTTAACATTCAAACCGTCATTACATGCAGTTACAGACGTTTTATTCTTAGAAAACTTAAAATTCCTACGGTGGTATTCTACATCCATCTTCTTTCCTTGGCTATTGTTAGGCATGACCTTATCTTGCATTCTAGTGCTCTTTAGTTGTGGTCCGCTAACGCTAGTAGTGGGAATTACTCCTTTAAAAGAAGACACACGTTGATTAGTTTTCCTAATATTCCGAGGTAACCGCGATGTTCCAGTTTGAGTGGGCATAGTGTTCATCTTATACATTCCTAGTGCTATCACATTTGTGCTCTTATCATTTCCTATCTTAGGCCAAGTCTGTGGAGGTTTTCCCAAAACAGATGATTTGGGACATTTAACCGTATTCGGTTGATGAGCAACGGATGGTTTACCCAAAACAGACATTCCTTTCAATTTCTCAATGAGCTTTTGTAACTCACTGATAGCTATGTCCCTTTCTTGTAGCTGAGCTTTCAAATCATTTATTTCGAAACTTTTTTCATTCAATTGATGAAACGAAGAAGCTGCAAGTTCTTGACACTTGTTATGATTATGAGATTTATCACCATTTTGTAAAGAAAGTTCAAGATAAATGGAGTGTTTCTCAAGTTGGGAAAAACTTTTCGAAAGTTTGTTATATGACTGAATTTGTTTCGAAAGCTCAACTTCAAGATTTCGACATTTCGCGTCCGTTTCTGACACTAGACATGCTACATGACAATATTGATCAAGATCGGTATACACACAAAGTATAGCATTCATATGGTCAGCGTAATATTATTCCTTAGAAAGTCGATCAATTTCACTAGAAAGTTGGTGTTCTTGTGTCTTTAATTTAGTTTGAAGAAAATCAACTTCGTCTTCAAGAGAGTTAACATATCTTAAATCAGTTATCATTTCCTTAGTGAGAGACTTATAAAACATTTCCACATTACTTTAAACATCATCGATGGTTGGAACAATACATTGTTGAATGACAACTTCTACTTGTGGGTTAGGTTTAATATTCCAAACGGTATCTCTAGAAAGTTTTTCATAATCGACAACACCTTTGTATAAATTTAAAACCCCTTGTTTTATAAAATCAAATTGCTGAACACTTTTACTTTTTTCATCCCATTTGCGTTTTTCATCCGAAATTTGTTTTTCTAACAAAATTTATTGCTTTTTGAAACCCCTTTTTAAAGAAACTTTCTTTTCCGTTTCTTAACTCGGTGGTGGAACATTTGTAAGGAACACTTGTTCTTTTGAAAGTTCTTTTTGTGGAACTAACTTAATATGATAATTAGAATCAGAATGGTTTCTCAAATCACTTAAGTTCGATCGACTTTCTTCGTGGTGACGAATGATTTCGTCGCAGTCAGGGGAAAGCATAAGGGAAAGATTATCATTATAGCAACCGATATCATAAAGAGCAGGCTTGATACTTTGAACTTTCTTGAGATACTCAGGCTTAACAAAACTCGTTTTCCTATTTCTATTGAGCATGTTCATAGTTTGAATAGATTGACCCGTTTTGTAAACATTGTTGTTTAACATTTTGACTCTCTTTTCCAAAGCAAGAACCTTTTCAATATCCTTATCTTCATGGATTTTATAAAGCTCAGTTTGTTCTTTGTTAACCGACTCTAATTCAGAAATCTGTAGTTTATGTAACATCCATTGTTCTTCTAGTTCCGATATCTTTTGTTTTGACATATGAATTTCATGTGTTACTTCAAAACAATATTGTTCATTGAGCACCTTACGTTCATATACCAAACCATTAGCTATAGCAACTCGTCGTGTAACACCCCCAAATATTCATACTTTAGTTTAGCAGAAGAGTCGTTGGTGTTACGGGATATCACATTACTCAAATCATAGACAACGCTTAAAATTGCGTCGTTTAATAATAATGCATTTTCCATTCATAAATATCAATTTACATAGGTCTCAAGTCATAGTAATTCATACAATTTTATAAAACATTTTAATGTAAATTGTTATTTAAGTGTGGGCCATGAATTCTTGTTGTTTCCCGAAAATTACCTTCAAGTACATGAGATAAAACATGTTAAAAAAAAGTTCAGCGAAAACGCCGAGTGAATTCATAGAGTTTAATAAAAACCATTAATATATCACTGATACATAATTATTACCGAAAATCATTTTGTACAAATATTTGTCGTAGGCCATAAAGTAGGCCAAAAATATTTTATACGACTCTTTGTCGTAAATTACAATATAGGCTTTTGCCTTCAAAACCATTATACGAACCAATGTCGTAAAAAACATCATACAATACGTTTTATAACGTTGTATGGAATTTAATAAACACTGTTATATAAAAACAGTTATGTAAAACCAAAACACAAACACAATATCAGTAATAAGACCCCATATTGCTAGTCAGGCAATATATTGTAGTTCAGTATTTTTATTATCGGATTACTTTAGCCGCATGACATTGTTACCTTTCTTTAACATATATAGGGTAGCTAACCCGTAACTCCTTTGCCCATCTAAAACAGCGTGTCGTCCCAATAATCACGCTAATTATATCACTCTCATACATAAATTCGCTTCCCATCACGGTGGCACAACGGGGATCAACCGTCAAGGCGCGACTGGGGTGATCTTCCCCAAATAGTACTGTTATATGCATAAGCGTCTACCAAACCCCCGGTAGTCCACAATTCATGCTAATGGGACTTTTAGTGACATAACTTAACTAATAATAATCCATTTCATCTCATTCATCGGGTCATTCAATCTTTCGGTTCCATATCAATAAACAAACAATCGGGACAAATAGTGCCCTATTTTATTAAAAACTAACATGTTATCTCCCTCGCGGGTTTATAAAACATTTCATAAAACAATTAAAGAGTGCCAGGCTATGAACTCACGTGGATGTGGGAAGGCGGGTTATCGGCAATTTGGATGTACGGTACGTGCTTCAATCACGGAAACCTAGACAAATAATACTCGTTTTAGACTTTTTTCCAATGTCTTTATAAAAATAATAACTATGTATATATATGATGATTTTATAAATATGATGATGATCAAGTTGGATTGTACATCTTTATTTACCCGTTATAGTGTCATGTGCTGTTAAATTTTCATACTAGTTTCACTAGTTTAACTTCTTTACTTGTCAAGGCCCAATAAGCCCATTATAGGCCCATTACCTTATATTAGTCCATCTTATAATTTTTAATCATCAGTCCTATGTTTACATGTTGGGCCCAAGTGGGTTAAGCCCAATAAGCAAGTTTATTAGTGTTTAGCCAAATTAGTTGGATTAATAGTCCAATAAGGCTAATTTGGCCCGTTAATGTCCATATGTTATAAAGCTCGGGTTTTATCGGTTTTTACTTTGTAAAATGTACTTATACATCATTATATGAGTTATAAAAAGTTTACATTAGACGGGTCCGACCGTCCAAGTTTTAATTGACGAAAACGTTAATTTTACAGTTTTAGCCGAAAAGACGTAAAATCATGTTTATAGTTTTATAACTTATAAAACTTATCAAATTACCATTTTTATAAAATGTACCATTTATTTATTATTGTAAATACTTTATTAAATGTAATATATAAGTTAGTGGGTCTTAATTTATATTTTGTACTATATTTATTTCAGTGCTATTATAATACTATTATAGTTTAATTTCACAAAACCTGATTTTTAGTTTCACTTTCACTATTTTTATCATATCTTGAGTTCTACAAGGAGATAGAAGCTCATTTTTGGATGACATAAACTTCATATTATGTGTTACAAATAACTTAGTTTTAGCTACTGCTCAATCCAAGTCTAAATATCCCTAACAGTCCACACAAAACAGACTATTCAGATTGATACATCAATTTTGTTTTGATCATATCTCACTCATTATGATGATTCCATTGCATGGCCAACTCTCACATGTGTTCAAGACTTAATACTTACTGTATATTGATTCCCATATGCTATTTTATCAGTTTATCATATGGTTGCTTACTGTTTTTATACAGCTAACTATTTTGAGCATGATTTAACCATTTTACATGTGGTTTTCTATCTTTTTACCCATGTTTATCAACACCAAATCCCCACATAATATTTTTAATCATCATTCATCATCATATACATATACATAAATAAATAAAATACAAGATTACATAATCAAGATAACAAGAGGATAGGAAGAAACAATCTCTATACCACCATTAGTGATGAAAAGATGAGTTTTTGATGACAAGGCTTGGATTTTGATGGCAAAAATTGTGATAAACCAATATCATCTTCAAGTCCACCAATCTTTATAAACTCCTTGTGGGAAATCAACCCTATGACACCAAGAAATCCCCTCTTTGGATGTTAGAATCACCTCCAATCTTCAAGTCTTCAAAAGGACATCATCATATGTAGAAATAACATAAGATTTATGGTTAAATTTGATAAATCATGGTGGTGGTGGAACTATGGTGGACGGAAAAATGAGAGGAAAAGGGAGAGGTTGTGAGATTTGCATGTTGAAAATGAAGGTAGTAGTTTATGGAAGCTTGTTTTGATGTTGTTAAGTAATTTGTAATAAGAGAAGGACAAGTGTTATCACTTGTTGTTATTAGTTAACACCTCATGAGGTGTGTAGCTTAAGCTTTGCCGCCCATTTGTGGGGTGGGGCAAGATTTATCTTGTCTCATCCCACTAAATTACTGATACTCCTTGATTCTAGTTTCCTTGATTTGCGTGCCCTCAGGTCGTTTTACGAAAAACGTTTTTATAAATTATGAATCAACGGTACAAAACGAATCTAACAAAAATTGTCTCATCAAAAATGGAGTTCAAAAACATAAATACGTAATCCTATGGTTTCCGGTTTAATCGTAAAAGACGTTAAATTATTCACGTAAGTCCTAATCTCTTCTCGTAAATTTGTGAGTTTATGAACCAACACAAATTTAAAATTCCAAAATAATATTCACGGATAAACTTTTTTCCTGAAATGTCGGACTGTCATAAAAAACGGTGTATGTAAACGTAAGCACGTAACGTAGAATCCTCCGGTTTAGACGTAGTCGATGCTACCTTAAGATGTAAACTCAAATTTCTTCCCAAAAATGAGTGAGTTCATAATATAACATTAAAATAATGTTTTTAAATGATACTTGAGAATAAAATATTGTACATAAATTGACGGATTGTCACAGCATTTACCCCTAAAAGGATCTTTGTCCTCAAAGATCAATTTATCTTACTACTCGCTTCTTATAGAGTTAGAGATACGTGGGTATTTCCTCCACATTCGATCTTTTCTCTCAGGTGTAATTCATTACTGTATACGAGTTTCAGTAACATAACAATGGGAATATGATTGTGCTTAAGTTGACTCACTTTCTCTCTCCATGATGTCCACGGGTTTTTGAGGAAATGCAACTTTTCGCCGATCCAAATATCGCTAAGAAGAAAACAGATTTTTACTTGATAAATATTTTATGAAGTTCGATACACGAACATAATTCACGCAGCCCTTGAAGTCCTAGGGTAGATCCAGCTTATATGCCTTTCAAACCAACTTTTTACATTATCTCAATGGTCCCATACACCGGGGACTTATTTCCCATGATCTTTTAGATCATAAATTCATTTATCCATGGTGAATTTTTTTTGGCATAACTTCGCTACCCATCCTGCACTTCAAGATCTACATTTCATATTCACATAACCTCCTGCCTACAATTGGCATTTAATAATTAGATCCCAATTTCAACAATCATTTCAGGTCTCGTGGGTCAGGTATTTTGTAAGGTTAGGTTTGTCACCATAGGCAACCTTAAACGTAAAAGACATGTCCAACACACAATGGGTGTATGTCGGGTATCTCATCCCAACTTTCACCTATAGGTGCTCTTTATATAGATCCTCACAAGATTCAATCTCGATCCTAACACGATAATTATCAATGATAATCTCTCCAAAGGAAAACGATTATACGGTTTATTACCAAAGGTCTATTATTCAAGCATAAAACAACACTTCTAGTGTTTGTATCGTTACTTTACCTTGTCCCTTCGATTGGGCTGGCAAACAGTACTCTCATCAAGATTCGTTCCCAATGACTTCTGAGGAAATCTCTAGAAATTCGATGCGAAGCGAGGATCTTGATAGAGATGATCAATACAGGCACACTATTTTTACACAACTCCTTTAAACACAAAGAGTCAATTTCTTCATTGAGAATTTATCATTAACGGGAATGATATTAGTAGATTTGGTCAGTCTGTCGACGATGATCCAAATCGAATCAAATTCAGATGATGACCTTTGCAATAGTTAGACGTTTACTAATGTATAAGGCGATGTATGCCTTCATAATTTGCCATCAGTACAACTTCTTCTCATAAAGATATATTTAGTCAGAAATGGCATGAATAGAATACTTAAACTTATGAGATTCCAACATGACTAAATCTCAAAATCTCCATATTTAGGCAATCACGAGTGGCCTTTTAATCATTTAATCCAATCGGCTTCTCAATTCTAATGGTTCACATTAGCCGCGAACCCCCTTTTATTATTAGATTATCCTTTTTACAAGCATCGACTATTTTTTTAAATTTGCTCACTAAATTATTTTGAAAAGTTATTACTAAGGAACACATCCTAATTGATTCTTTATTCTTTCTACATAATGTGTCAGTATCTACATTCACCTTCCCCGATGAAATATATATTATGACCATGTTCATTCAAAAATTCTTTCTTCATATTTTCTAAGTTTTAGTCTCGTCTCAACTATTATTTTTATCATTTTTGATCAATCCGACGTCTAAAGCGTCAATAAATATTACGAGTAATTAAATAATAAATATTTAATTTTTCGAAACGTAAACGTAAAAAAGTTTTAAATTTTCTCAGTTCGTCCAATTATAAAAAAATATATGTTCAAAATAAATTTGAATTTAATTAACACGATTTTTGTTGATTTATTGAGAATAATTAAATGTTTGAAAAATCTTTCTTTATACTCTGGTCAAAATTTCCTTAGTTGAAAAGCAAAAATTGTCGTTCCATATCCCAAATCATAGTTTAAATGGTTTTCTCAATCCCTCTTAGGTTGTCTTGAGGTATACACAAACATTTACCCCTAAAATGAGTTTAGTTAAATAATTTGGGTATAAGGGAATGATTTCTAAAAAACCTTTGATAAAATATCTATCAAAACATTTTTGCACTTTCTTTTTGGTATATCCCAAAGCCTTAATGGCTCTTAGTCTTTGACGAGTCAATATAAATTCCATTATCTATTAATCACATGGTCAAATAATGTAAAGGATTAAGCCTTAAACAACATGTTAAATATTCAAGGTACAGGTTTTCGCTACTCGGCCATCACAGGGCAGTCTATAAATGATTATTAACTCCTTCTTATTCTTAGAACAAACAGATGGTTCTTAATGTCACACCCCACCATGGCGGAATATGGGGCGCGACGTATAGTTATCATCACAACAACAGCGTGTCTATAGAGAGAACTATATAAAATTGAAATATCATAAATGGCGACACAAATGTCGTAACAATATCTCAACAATGCAGGCGTCTAGGTAAGTAGGTAACAGACCTATCTTACCAAAGACATACAAATGAACAAACATCAAACATATAGGTACCATAAAGTTCACTTAATCAAGACATAAAATAAAATCTAAGAGGAAAGGGAATCCTCCTAATGCAATCCTAGCAGCCTCTACACTCTAGCCACTTATAACATCATCCTCCTCAACTACCTCACCTGAAAATGACACTAAAATCTGTCAACATAAAGTTGGTGAGAACATAGGTTTAAGTTATCTAGAACATCATAAGAACCCTTAACAACCGCTGTAAATAGTTGAAGAAAAACAATTTATAGTAATGGACCATAATGTGATAATCATGCTACATGCATCCACAACAAAACTCAATCCAAGTATCAATCACATCTACAATTCACAAAGCACACTATAATAGTCAAGAAGTATCCCGTCACACACACAAGAACACACACCACACTATCCGGATCTTTCCCACACCACCTGTGGAAGATGAACTATATCCCCGTCGAGATATCTTGCCTCCGAAGAGACGATGCACAAGTACTCAGGACGGATCGTGCCCCACGAACCAAGAACTCAGAACCAAGAACTCAGGACGGATCGTGCCCCACGCTCCACACACATCACAACTGGTCCCATAGACGCCCATACATCTATGTACCAATCCCAATCATAACACAATCAAGATTCACATATCATAACACATATCAAAGCACATATGAGAACACATAAGCACGCAAGTCACACAATAACACATCTACGTCCAAACATTTATAAAAATATAGTACCAAAACATTTTAAGAACACCACAAGTGTCATCTCCATCTCATACTAGAAGAAAACATTTAAAAACTTAGTAAAAATGGGACAATGAACTCACCTGATAGCACAGCAAGCTAGCACTCCTGCAAACCTATAAAATCATACACGACACCCTTAGCTCAGGTCTTAACACCAAAGTTAAGTAACAATCAAGGAGATGAATCTAATCCCCCAATCCCCACTATCTAGTTCTCCCACTACAAGCTATTCTATATGTAAAATTATAGTTTTTCCCCGGTACGGTTTACTAGTCACTAAACGATCACATGAAGTGAACTTAACACCACACTTGACTCCTACCCTACTGGAGTTATGTTGTTATATGATCTAAGAACTTCAAAAACCAATTTTACTTTCTAATTACACGTTTAACCCTTTCTTTTAGTCTCTACGCCAAAAGTCGTTTTACCAAAACTGATTTTCCGTACATGCTAAATGTTTGACACCAAAACCCCGACCTAAACACCATAAATTTTATTGAAAACCTCCAGTCCTTTTATATACATTATAAAGATTTCCCAAATCAAAAATATTTGGCTATCTCATCCGTTTGGTTAGGTTTTGAATCAAATCCCCGAAATCAAAATTTATTCCTGAACAGCGCACTATTTTTGTAAAACTTATTTGACGACCTTCCCTAACTCCATTTTCTACCAACCTTACATTTTTGAAAAGTAGACTCCCTATAATTAATTTTAAAAAAAAGAAACTCGACCAAAGGTGCTACCTACTGCCCGGAACAGTCGACACAAGACAGCCTTAAAAATCAGACTGTTTTACGCCTTTATGCACTAACCCTCTAAACATCATTAATGGATCTTAATTAATATATTTTTCCATAAAATTAATAAAACCCTAATCATCTCAATGATGGTTAATTAACAATACAATTATTATTAATTAATAAAAACATAAATTATATTAAGGTTTAATTGATCACTTACCTTGAAACAAGAAAAATTAATGAACCCTAATCATAATTTCGACTTCTCTTGATATCCATGGATGATTTAGACTGATTTTAGGTTTATTTAGGGTTATTAGTCGTTTTTATGGGTCTAGGGGTGTTTATATAGGCCTTGGTAACCTTCTGGACAAGTTTAGGCCCAATTAGGACTTTTAAATGGTAATTATCCTATTTTTATTAATTTAATTATTAAAATTAAGGCTATGGGACCCACAAATTCGACTCCTATATGTGTTTTATCATATTTACACTCTCCCCTTCTGTTTTATGTTTACTTATACTCCTATACACTTTCGGGACCAAACCGGGTACCCTTTTGCTAATTTTTCGACTTTTTACGCGATTTTTGAACTAGCCTTCATTTCTAAAAGTTTCTAAATATAGAAAGTAACTATAAAACTTATCCTAACCATATTATATATACTTAATACATACATACAACATACGATACGTACACGAAACCTTATCAAAACGATACACAAACTTTTCTGCAGTTCATTTCTGAACTCATTTCATTTCATTTCCAACTTATACCATGATTTATACATTCATATGAACTCATGAGCACGAACCAACCCCATCACATCATCATATAACGTACCATGTACTACATAAACAATGTCTAACATCATGATAAAGTCTCAAATATGAGCACATAACACATAAACGCACACCAAGCACATGATCAACGTCAAACAGTCAAAAGTGAAAAATCCAAAATCTAGGGTTGTCACATCACTCCCTCCTAATAGAAATCTCGTCCCGAGATTTACTCCATAAGCTCAAAAAACTTCATTTCACAACCAAATCGCTATCTCTCTCATAAGAACGTAACCGGATCATCCGTATGACTACAACAACGCCCTTAATGAATATAAGCTCAAGACAAATTTTAGGACCCCCAACTTCGGATAAACGATCAAGCCCATGGAAAACTAACGGACGTTTACGTGAAAGAATTTAAAAATATGAACCAAAACCTGAGACTCCAAAAGATACTCAACATAAAACATGTATCGACTCCCAACGAACCATGAAAACGGACCAATGACACAAGAAGAACCCAACGACAACCGAAACGTATTACGACCGGTGACATACTATTAAAACCTTGTGCAAAACCAAATTTTACCCCAGAATGGATTTTGTACCTTAATGTGTATTAGTTGTTCTAAAACCATGGTATCACATTAGTAATTTATGTAATCATTTGACAAAAAAAAAATCTATAGTCTCTTCACGAACGATCAATTGTCTAAAGCACACAACACAATATCACGCGTCAAAATTGACTCTGGAACCCACATTCTTCATTAATGTAACAATCTCTATGATGGATACATCTAAAATCCTAACCCAAAGCAGCCCTATGTTAGCCTTCTAAGTGTCCACTATCCCAAAATACCCAAAACACGAGTTTAAACCATGTTGTCAAAAATCAATCTTGAACTCGACAGTTGTACAATTAATTCGACCAAGCTACTGACTTCCATTGACAATACGTTCTAAATATTTGAAAAGTACGCTCCGAGTACATAACTTTAGGATTTTGAATCACACAAAAATCTTTAAAAACGAATAAGTTATAACCAAAACGATTTTTACCTAGAATCTGCCCAGACATTAGCGACAGTTTCTGACAGTTTAGCGATGAATTCTGACAATTTAGCGACAGTTTCTGCCTACTCCGATTTATAACCAAAAAAACGATTTGAAACCCTAAAACCCCTCATTAATTACCAAATTCAAAACCTAATTTATTTTAATTCCAGAAAATTAGAAACCCTTACCCATCATATGAGTAATTACATGATTTTAACATATTTAATTAAATAAGAACAAGAATTTAACTAAAGATCATTAGCTTTAGGTGATCAAAACAAATTTTAGTTTTTTTAAGAAAAAAAATAAACAAGCCATACTTATATGTTAAAAAAATATATCCCATCTTATTTCAAACACGCTTACGACACTTAACCCTTATTTCACCGACTACCAACAACTATTTTAACTATTTACAAATTCCATTTCTTTTACCACATAAGATACAAACTAAAAGATACCGTGATCCCAAAAAGAATTCTCCACCCTCTCAATAGCCTCTACACCAAAAGTACCGTACAAACAAATACGTGAAATGAGGACTCGATAAATGCGCTACTACGGAAGTTGAACATCTCAAAGAGAAATGAGCTAGCAAACCATCCTAAGAATACAATCGATAAGTAGAAGGGATATATACATATATAGGCATAGGCGTACATACACTCAAATCCATACAACATATACAATACAAGCATGTATTAACCCTCTTTCATGCAACCATACTTAGGAATCCATTGATGTCGTGGTACTTGTATAACTATGTTGGCCACCATACTTATACCAGTCTCCTTTCACTAATGCACTCCCTCCTATGATGACACTTATAAGAATTAATACTACACATAACCCATCAGTCTACCAACTCAAATAATCACATAGATCCTACAACTCATATAAGCACATAATCCACAACATAACATAAGGTCCAAAATCACATGTATTAAAATAACATAGCCAATGCATGAAACAAATAAACTCGTAGTCCAGCTGAAACAGCGTAGACTAAATTCAAAATGTATAAAGAACATGAAAACGTAATTAAACGAAATCCAACAATGACTAGCGTATACGACTATAGTTCTACCCGCACTAGTCAAAACTCGTAAAGAAAATAAAATGTAGCTAAGTATGAACTTACTATGGTTCAATTCATACTAGTCAAAACATCGCAATAAATAACATCCAAACACATCAATTAATATAAAATGCACACATACTCCTATGACGCCTATATGCAGGGACCCTTAAGCTATAGATTAGGCTATGCGACTAAGCAACCTAATTCTCTATAACCATTGTCTCCGATACCATTCTGTCACACCCCACCATGGCGGAATATGAGGCGCGACGTATAGTTATCATCACAACAACAGCGTGTCTATAGAGAGAACTATATGAAATTGAAATATCATAAATGGCGACACAAATGTCGTAACAATATCTCAACAATGCAGACGTCTAGGTAAGTAGGTAACAGGCCTATCTTACCAAAGAAATACAAATGAACAAACATCAAACATATAGGTACCATAAAGTTAACTTAATCAAGACATAAAATAAAATCTAAGAGGAAAGGGAATCCTCCTAATGCAATCCTAGCAGCCTCTACACTCTAGCCACTTATAACATCATCCTCCTTAACTACCTCACCTGAAAATGACACTAAAATCTGTCAACATAAAGTTGGTGAGAACATAGGTTTAAGTTATCTAGAACATCATAAGAACCCTTAACAACCGCTGTAAATAGTTGAAGAAAAACAATTTATAGTAATGGACCATAATGTGATAATCATGCTACATGCATCCACAACAAAACTCAATCCAAGTATCAATCACATCTATAATTCACAAAGCACACTATAATAGTCAAGAAGTATCCCGTCACACACACAAGAACACACACCACACTATCCGGATCTTTCCCACACCACCTATGAAAGATGAACTATATCCCCGTCGAGATATCTTGCCTCCGAAGAGACGATGCACAAGTACTCAGGACGGATCGTGCCCCACGAACCAAGAACTCAGAACCAAGAACTCAGGTCGGATCGTGCCCCACGCTCCACACACATCACAACTGGTCCCATAGACGCCCATACATCTATGTACCAATCCCAATCATAACACAATCAAGATTCACATATCATAACACATATCAAAGCACATATGAGAACACATAAGCACGCAAGTCACACAATAACACATCTACGTCCAAACATTTATAAAAATATAGTACCAAAACATTTTAAGAACACCACAAGTGTCATCTCCATCCCATACTAGAAGAAAACATTTAAAAACTTAGTAAAAATGGGACTATGAACTCACCTGATAGCACAGCAAGCTAGCACTCCTGCAAACCTATAAAATCATACACGACACCCTTAGCTCAGGTCTTAACACCAAAGTTAAGTAACAATCAAGGAGATGAATCTAATCCCCCAATCCCCACTATCTAGTTCTCCTACTACAAGCTATTCTATACGTAAAATTACAGTTTTTCCCCGGTACGGTTTACTAGTCACTAAACGATCACATGAAGTGAACTTAACACCACACTTGACTCCTACCCTACTATGTTTTTATATGATCTAAGAACTTCAAAAACCAATTTTACTTTCTAATTACACGTTTAACCCTTTCTTTTAGTCTCTACGCCAAAAGTCGTTTTCACCAAAACTGATTTTCCGTACATGCTAAATGTTTGACACCAAAACCCCGACCTAAACACCATAAATTTTATTGAAAACCTCCAGTCCTTTTATATACATTATAAAGATTTCCCAATTCAAAAATATTTGGCTATCTCATCCGTTTGGTTAGGTTTTGAATCAAATCCCCGAAATCAAAATTTATTCCTAAACAGCACACTGTTTTTGTAAAAATTATTTGACGACCTTCCCGAACTCCATTTTCTACCAACCTTACATTTTTGAAAAGTAGACTCCCTGTACTTAATTTTAAAAAAAAGAAACTCGACCAAAGGTGCTATCTACTGCCCGGAACAGTCGACACAAGACAGCCTTAAAAATCAGACTTTTTTACGCCTGTATGCACTAACCCTCTAAACATCATTAATGGATCTTAATTAATATATTTTTCCATAAAATTAATAAAACCTTAATCATCTCAATGATGGTTAATTAACAATACAATTATGATTAATTAATAAAAACATAAATTATATTAAGGTTTAATTGATCACTTACCTTGAAACAAGAAAAATTAATGAACCCTAATCATAATTTCGACTTCTCTTGATATCCATGAATGATTTAGACTGATTTTAGGTTTATTTAGGGTTATTAGTCGTTTTTATGGGTCTAGGGGTGTTTATATAGGCCTTGGTAACCTTTTGGACAAGTTTAGGCCCAATTAGGACTTTTAAATGGTAATTATCCTATTTTCATTAATTTAATTATTAAAATTAAGGCTATGGGACCCACAAATTCGACTCCTATCTGTGTTTTATCATATTTACACTCTCCCCTTCTGTTTTATGTTTACTTATACTCCTATACACTTTTGGGACCAAACCGGGTACCCTTTTGCTAATTTTTCGACTTTTTACGCGATTTTTGAACTAGCCTTCATTTCTAAAAGTTTCTAAATATAGAAAGTAACTATAAAACTTATCCTAACCATATTATATATACTTAATACATACATACAACATACGATACGTACACGAAACCTTATCAAAACGATACACGAACTTTTCTGCAGTTCATTTCTGAACTCATTTCATTTCATTTCCAACTTATACCATGATTTATACATTCATATGAACTCATGAGCACGAACCAACCCCATCACATCATCATATAACGTACCATGTACTACATAAACAATGTCTAACATCATGATAAAGTCTCAAATATGAGCACATAACACATAAACGCACACCAAGCACATGATCAACATCAAACAGTCAAAAGTGAAAAATCCAAAATCTAGGGTTGTCACACTTAATGATCACAAGCATGAATTTATCAAATTACAGCCTACACACGTGGTTCACCAAATTTATGGATGCTACATGTGTATTGGTCAATACAAATGACATCACATGAAACTCATAATGTTCATTACAAGTTCTGGATGTATTGATTGGAATGGATAATCTTTTTCACGGACGCGAAATTGATGATAACCATGCCGTGGATCAAATTTTTGAATGTACAATAGAACCTTGTAAAAGATCGAACAAATCTATCATCTTGGGTAGTGGATACAAATTTTGATCATCAATTTACTTAGTTTACGGTAATTCAACAAATACAAGGAATGATAACACCATAACTCTTCATGATGACGAGCCTGGTAAAATAAAATCTTTTTCCGACAACTTCTCAGTTGTACGGTAACTCTTTTGATTCAGATGGTGCTGGAGTAAGGTGCACACGCCACAGATGTAGCACCAGGAATATAATCATTACCAAATCCAACTTGCCTTAATGGCGAAAGTCTAGGTAATTCATCAAGAACTATTTAGATCACTTTTTATAATCAACATCTTATGTTTTAGGGGATTTCTACTCAAGTTCCCATCAATTAAGACAATGTCATCTTGTCATAATCAGTTAATCCATCCCACTGGCACTATCAACTTTCCAGTTTCATTACCGTTGATAAGATGTGAACTTCTCAAAAGACTAATAATAAATCATAATCCTTCACAAATTCAAGGATGTATGGAGACATATATAACATTAAAAGAGTAAGTTCAGCGCATAATTTACGCGAGAGAATTTCAAATCAGATACAGACGAAAACATTAACGAATATGAGTATATATCACGTTTTCATGAATTCAATACGCATTCGAAAGCTCCTCGGATCTTTACCCAGGTCTTTCAAATGAAATATAATCAAAAGCAATGATAGGATTGTGGATACACCCAGTCGGGTATCAACACTCGGTAATTAGATACTTTTCCAAAGAATCTCACCATGAGAGAATTGGACAAGAGGGGAATATCAATTGTCAATTAAGAGAATATCCACATATAAGTAAATTCGATTCAGAAGATAAATGATACGGGCACATATGTAGGTGTCACTAATAGTATGTCCCTATTTTGCACTTCTTGCAGATCTCATAAAAATTCAATTTTTCACAATTACAAAGAAAATGTAATGTTTAGTAACAATTTCATGGTGACTACTAATCAACCTTGCATGGTCCATTCCAAATTGTACGTAGGCGCGCATCTATATACAATTTTAGGATTAACGATGCAATACTCAGTTCGTCAAAACTTTGTCATCATGTTTAAAATATATACTCATGTTTAATTCAAAATGAATTTACAGAGATGTTCTTTGTTATGGAAACAATTAAGTTTTCCAAGGTATTTCACAAACAACTTTATTTCAATAACAATTACTTATAAATTTCACTCTGAATAATCCTTATGGTGATGAAAATTCAATTTTCTCAAGGGATACTGTTTTAGCTTATAAAACAATGAGTGATCTGCAAAGGAGTGATGAAGAGTTATTCACCAAGAACTAACTACATTATGATAGGAAATGAGTTTTAGCCAAATAATCATGAGGTTCACGATCTTGATGGCACTCAAAAAGAATAATCCACAACGTAACTCAAATCGAGATGAGTACTTGTTCAATGGTTGCATCACTAATGCGAACATTAGGATGAAGCAAGAACAGATAGATAATATCGATACATGTATGATTTAGCAATCAAAGGTAGTCTTTTCATTAATCACAAACAATTCAAAATTGTACCGTAACACATTACGTGTCACTATGTCATACAATTCCAAGAACTTATCCTACCAACTGATGTCTCAGTTAAGTTAGAGATTTTTAAAAGATACCACAATGAATACTAATCTACAAGAGTCATTAGGGGTTCCACCTGTCCCGGAAGATCCATCGGTCCCAATTCAGAAGAAGATTTCTTCAATTTGTTCCTTGAACACTGGGCATCCTCGTTAGTGGACAATGGCCTGGGAACAACCCTTAACACGAATCAACAATCATTTAAAACCTTATAATTCAATCACAGGAATTAACAACTTCCTCTTAACAATCTCATATTCCATACGAGTTAAATTTTACTTTATTCAAGTTTCAACCAAATTATACTCAATGCGACATTCTACCTCATTCTCTAATACTTTCAATATTATTCTTAGGCCTTGTAAAGGCAATAAAAGCTCGACATGAACAACACTTAATTTCCAATCCTATAGCTCTTACAATAAAAATTATCAAATGAGTCACTAGTATGAGATGACTCACACATTCAATTAGACTTCTTGGAAAGGTACTAGTTGCATGAGGCTTTTGGGTAATGGTTACAATGTCAGCCTCAAGTGCAACATTCACCTTTTTGATTTCAAATTAAGAATTGGGTGACACCGAATCAGATGACATCTTTCTAGGTGGTAAGGTTTTGTAAAACTCCACTCTATAAATAAAGATCGTCATGATATCGACATCAGATTTAATCTCGCCAATTCTTCTTCAATATCACAATCAACTAATATTAACATTTCTACGAATATTAACCATTTTGTTGGGATCATAAATATCCACAACTTGGTTTAGATCTAGAATAGCTAGAATTCCTACGGGAATAGCTTCGATCGATTTGCTAGGGGAGTTAGGGTTCCTTGTGACAATTTACGTCGTATAAAAACCTCGTATAAATATTTAAAATAATCATCAAACAATCATGTAATCAAATTACATCATATATATATATATATATATATATATATATATATATATATATATATATATATATATATATATATATATATATATATATATATATATATATATATATATATATATATATATATATAATCAAAGTTATATATATATTAAAATAACACTTCTCAGTATGGCCTTGTTGGTAACTCGGGAATTCTTCGGCACCGTTATAGTGAAAAGACTTTTAGACATTATCAAAAAAATGATTATAGTTAAAATATTTTGAAATGTTTTATTCAAAACCTTGGTTTTAAAAATCTTTCGTTCTCTATAACGAGAGCTTTGATACCAAACAGTAACACCCCCAAATATTCATACTTTAGTTTGGCGGAAGAGTCGTTGGTGTTACGGGATAACACATTACTCAAATCATAGACAATGCTTAAAAATCGCGTCATTTAATAATAATGCATTTTCCATTCATAAATATCAATTTACATAGGTCCCAAGTCATAGTAATTCATACAATTTTATAAAACATTTGAATGGAAATTGTTATTT
The DNA here is from genome assembly GCA_025667525.1 of Glebionis coronaria. NCBI lineage: Eukaryota > Viridiplantae > Streptophyta > Magnoliopsida > Asterales > Asteraceae > Glebionis > Glebionis coronaria. The sequence goes on from CM046878.1 coordinate 386,188,187, forward strand.
AAGTCTGGGCCATGAATTCTTGTTGTCTTCCCGAGAATTACCTTCAAGTACCTGAGATAAAACATGTTAAAAGAAAAGGTCAGCGAAAACGCCGAGTGAATTCATAGAGTTTAATAAAAACAATTAATATATCACCGATATATAACTATTACCGAAAATCATTTTGTACAAATATTTGTCGTAGGCCATAAAGTAGGCCAAAAACATTTTATACGACTCTTTGTCATAAATTAGAATATAGGCTTTTGCCTTCAAAACCATTATACGAACCAATGTCGTAAAAAACATCATACAATACGTTTTATAACGTTGTATGGAATTTAATAAACACTGTTATATAAAAATAGTTATGTAAAACCAAAACACAAACACAATAAAAGTAAGAAGACCCCATATTGCTAGCCAGGCAATATATTGTAGTTCAGTATTTTTATTATCGGATTACTTTAACCGCATGACATTGTTACCTTTCTTTAACATATATCGGGTAGCTAGCCCGTAACTCCTTTGCCCATCTGAAATAGCGTGTCGTCACAATAATCACGCTAATTATATCACTCTCATACATAAATTCGCTTGCCCATCACCGTGGCACAACGGGGATCAACCGTCAAGGCGCGAACTGGGGTGATCTTCCCCAAATAGTACTATTATATGCATAAGCGTCTACCAAACCCCCAGTAGTTCACAATTCATGCTAATGAGACTTTTAGTGACATAACTTAACTAATAATAATCCATTTCATCTCATTCATCGGGTCATTCAATCTTTCGGGTCCATATCAATAAACAAACAATCGGGACAACTAGTGCCCTATTTTATTAAAAAGTAACATGTTATCTCCCTCGCGGGTTTATAAAACATTTCATAAAACATTTAAAAGAGTGCGAGGCTATGAACTCACGTTGATGTGGGAAGGCGGGTTATCGGCAATTCGGATGTACGGTACGTGCTTAAATCACGGAAACCTAGACAAATAATACCCGTCTTAGACTTTTGTCCAATGACTTTATAAAAATAATAACTATGTATATATATGATGATTTTATAAATATGATGATGATCAAGTGGGATTGTACATCTTTATTTACCCATTATAGTGTCATGTGCTGTTAAATTTTCATACTAGTTTCACTAGTTTAAATTCTTTACTAGTCAAGGCCCAATAAGCCCATTATAGGCCCATTACCTTATATTAGTCCATATTATAATTTTTAATCATCATTCCTATGCTTACATGTTGGGCCCAAGTGGGTTAAGCCCAATAAGCAAGTTTATTAGTGTTTAGCCAAATTAGTTGGATTAATAGTCCAATAATGCTAATTTGGCCCGTTAATGTCCATATGTTATAAAGCTCGGGTTTTATCGGTTTTTACTTTGTAAATGTACTTATACATCAGTCTATGAGTTATAAAAAGTTTACATTTGACGGGTCCGACCGTCCAAGTTTTAATTGACGAAAACCTTAATTTTACGGTTTTAGCCGAAAAGACGTAAAATCATGTTTATAGTTTTATAACTTATAAAACTTATCAAATTACCATTTTTATAAAATGTCCCATTTATTTATTATTGTACATACTTATATAAATGTAATATATAAGTTAGTGGGTCTTAATTTACATTTTATACTATATTTATTTGAGTGCTATTATAATACTATTATACTTTAATTTCACAAAATCTGATTTTTACTTTCACTTTCACCATTTTTATCATATCTTGAGTTCTACAAGGAGATAGAAGCTCATTTTTGGATGAAATAAACTTCATATTACGTGTTACAAATAACTTAGTTTTAGCTACTGCTCAATCCAAGTCAAAGTATCCCTAACAGTCCTCACAAAACAGACTATTCAGATTGATACATCAATTTTGTTTTGATCATATCTCACTCATTATAATGATTCCATTGCATTGCCAACTCTCACATGTGTACAAGACTTAATACTTACTGTATATTGATTCCACTATGCCATTTTATCAGTTTATCATATGGTTGCTTACTGTTTTTATACAGCTAACTATTTTAAGCATGATTTAACCATTTTATATGTGGTTTTCCATCTTTTTACCCATGTTTATCAACACCAAATCCCCACATAATATTTTTAATAATCATTCATCATCATATACATATACATAAATAAAGAAAATACAAGATTACATAATCAAAATAACAAGAGGATAGGAAGAAACAATCTCTATACCACCATTAGTGATGAAAAGATGAGTTTTTGATGAACAAGGCTTAGATTTTGATGGCAAAACTTGTGATAAACCAATATCATCTTCAAGTCCACCAATCTTTATAAAATCCTTGTGGGAAATCAGCCCTATGACACCAAAAAATCTCCTATTTGGATGTTAGAATCACCTCCAATCTTTAAGTCTTCAAAAGGACATCATCATATGTAGAAATAACATAAGATTTATGGTTAAATTTGATGAATCATGGTGGTGGTAGAGCTATGGTGGACGGCAAAATGAGAGGAAAACGGAGAGGTTGTGAGATTTGCATGTTGAAAATGAAGGTAGTAGTTTATGGAAGCTTGTTTTGATGTTGTTAAGTGGTTTGTAATAAGAGAAGGACAAGTGTTATCACTTGTTGTTATAAGTTAACACCTCATGAGGTGTGTAGCTTAAACTTTGCCGCCCATTTGTGGGGTGGGGCAAGATTTATCTTGTCTCATCCCACTAATTAACAGATACTCATCGATTCTAGTTTCCTCGATTTGCGTGCCCTCGGGTCGTTTTACGAAAAAACGTTTTTATAAATTATGAATCAACGGCAGAAACCGAATCTAACAAAAATTGTCTCATCAAAAATGGAGTTCAAAAACATAAATACGTAATCCTAGGGTTTTCGGTTTAATTGTAAAAGACGTTAAATTATTCACGTAAGTCCTAATCTCCTCTCGTAAATTTGTGAGTTTATGAACCAACACAAATTTAAAATTCCAAAATAATATTCACGGATAAATTTATTTCGTGAAATATCGGACTGTCATTAAAAACGGTGTATGTAAACGTAAGCATGTAACGTAGAATCCTCCGGTTTAGACGTAGTCGATGCTACCTTAAGATGTAAACTCAAATTTCTTCCCAAAAATGAGTGAGTTCATAATATAACATTAAAATAATGTTTTTAAATAATACTTGAGAATAAAATATTGACCATAAATTGACGGATTGTCACACGTCGATCAGCTTCTTTTACATAATCACACTCTTTAAGCGTGTCTATCTCCTCGGCTAAGGATGTGTTTGCTTGCTTCAAACGTTTATTAGCCTCTTTGTTTTCATCATTTCCATGTTTTAAAGACTCAATAATAGACGCAAGCAAATAACGGTCCTCATCCGAGTCAGTATCCTGAGCATCATTTCCATCATCATTACACATATGTGGTGAATCCGTAGAGATATTGCTATCCTCCGTGTCCATTACATATGTGTCATTGATGCTTTCGGGTTGCTCAGGATGTCGTCGTTCATTAGAAAACACATTATAGTTATCATATGATGGTACCTTTTCAATTGTCTCAGTATCAAAGATAGGTCCAGAATTGCCAGCAGTCTTTGGAATCACTTCTTGAATCTTTGCCATGTACACATAATGTGCCTCCAACTCTTGATCTTCGGCTTCATCATCAGTTTCGTCACGTTAATCAACTTCATCTGCTGTTAGCGGAATCGTCGCCTCTTTTTTCTTACAAATCAACATCTTTTCCTTGGATATACAGAATCCTTAACCCTTTTTGGCTTCTTTCATTCCCTAGCCATGTGTCTATAACCCTTGAAATTGAAGCATCAAATCCCAGTCTTTTTCACAACCAGAATTCCTACAGTATCTCTAGCCCCAACTGGATTCGGCAACCTCTTGTTATCATACCTAGCATCACGATCATACCTTGGTACATTATCAACTTCTTTGTATCATGCATTAGATGATGATCTGAGGTTGTTGTTGGTAGGTTTGTATTTCTTCTTCTAGGTTGCAGTGAGTAAAGACATGAGTTCCTCAATCTTATTGTCCCTTGAAGTTTGTTCATCATCACTGTCTCCATCTGACTCGGTGTCATACTTTGGAAGTAGAGTGGGAACAATTGCTTTTGCTTTGTATCTAGGAGTAGCTAGAGGTTTGGTGGATGAGCTTGATGGCTTTGAGGAATGAGAAAGTGCTTGTTGACGATGAACGGGTTTTGTTGAAGTATCAGCCACAAATGCAATAGAGTTAGCAGACCATTCTGCCTTTTCAGCCCTAAGTTCATTCACATTATTCTAATGTTGTTTCAAGATATCATAATGTTTGTGATAAGATATAGTCTTGATATCTTCCCTTTGTTTAACCATAGTCACAAACCTTTGCCACTCCGGTTTGAGTTGAAGTAAAAACTGAACATTGGCATGATGATTGGAGATGGTGCACTGATTTCTGACAAGCTCATTCATCATTTTCTAGAATCTCAAGTAATATGAGTCAATGGATTCACCATCTTCGGATGTGAATTTTCCAAACTCCAAAAGTAGATTAGTCTCGAGATCTTGAACATTGGTTGACTCACCTTGCTTCAATCGATGAATTGCATTCCATATTTCCATAGAATTAGGACATGCATCAACCGTAGAATAAGTATCGTTATCAATCCCAGTGAGTATGTAGTTCACAGAATCAGCTTCAGTTTGGAGGTGTTTCTTTTTCTCAGTAAGACATGTGTCGAAATTCTCCATAGCTCGTGTAGTTGATGAAGTACCATCCTCTGCTTGTGTGGTAATTGGTCCGAATTCAAAAACTGGAGGTGCATTCTCAAGGAAATGATGAAGAGCAGTTTGGTTCTCTTTTGTGTCGAGAAATTCGAGAAAACGAGATCTCCACTGAACGTAGCAACCGACTGTCAGCACATGTGGATTACCGTTGCCACCTTGTTCCAAACGAATTTGATTTGCAGTCGCATTGTTGTTGTTGTTTGACATGGTAATTGCTTGTGAATGGATTACAGATCTTATTAGATTTGTTGTGATGAGGCGTGGTTCAAATTTCATAGCGTTCTGAGAATCTTCAGTCCGACAATAAGTTCCTCAGTCCGACAAAACGGTGGACCAAAAAATTTTGTATCACCAAATTTTGAAATCGAGTTAGAAATAGCCAAAAACTTGTGTAGAAATTTTTTTACTTTACTTGACCTAAAAATGTTAACTTTTTTTTTGTTGATAAACTATGTTCCGGGACTAGTCTAGATAGTGGCTAAGTCAAAAAAGTACTCGAACAAAATTTTGCAAAGTTATAATCTCGCAATAATGAAGGATCTCGAAATATTTCAATATTGCGAAGATGGTAGATTTTGCAATAACTCAATATTGCCAAGATGGTAGATTTCGCAATAACTCAATATTGCGAAGATGGTAGATTTCGCAATAACTCAATATTGAAGATTTCGCAATACCAACCAAACTTTCCTCAATAACTAATTTTTGAAGATTTCGCAATACCAACCAAACTTTTCGCAATAACCATTTTTTTTGAAGATTTCGCAATACCAACCAAACTTTCCACAATAATCAAAACCCTAGATATTGCGAAAATGAAGATTCCGCAATAATAGATGAGATTTCGCAATAATGGTAAACAACGTGATTCATTTTTACCAAAATCGAGCAAAACGCCCCAAAATTTTGTGTTTTTGGACGATCCAAAGTAACCAAATCCCTACCACAACTATGTAGGAGATTGCAAAACCACAAAACCACAAAAAATATTTTGGGACCTGGGTATGTGGATCAAAAAGCACACAAAATATGTATAGAACACCACAAAACCAATCAATCACCTATCTACTATAGGCTCTTGATACCAAATGTAAATTTCACTTTAATCCATAACACAAGATCTAGAGTAGATCTAGAGAGAGAAAGAGAAGAAAGTAGAGAGAGAAACTAGAGAGATGGTGGAAGGTTAAACATTAACTAGAGAGAGAAAGTAAATGAACCAACACCCTCTTCCACACATGGAAGAGGGTTTATATACCCATGAGCTTGGTGGGCTCATGGGCTTGTTCTTTGGGCCGGGCTTGGCTTACACTTGGGCATATAGCTTCTAACTTAGACAATATTAGCTTAAAGTCTAAGCCCGGTTAACCCGACTAACCTATTACAATACAATACCTTTAACAACTAAGATGACCTATTACATTCTTGTTCGAATACATAAAATATAGGGATAACATTGAGATAGACCTTACGTCGGGTACTCATGATATGCACTTAATTCTCCTATTTCATAAAAGGAGAAATGGACTTAAGAGTTGCCTACACCACAAACTATGCTGTATAACTATCCACAGTAAGGTATAAACATTGTGCATATGTATCGTGAGCAGAAAGTGGTGAAAAAAGACAAATAAATATTTACATATGGCAAATATACAATCTCAGTTATGATCATAGGTCAGTATAATTACATACTATGGACATCATGATAGTTTGGGCAGACATTGGCCGCATCACTTGGACGGATACTCACAAAAAATATCTAGTGAAGCGTGATCTTTTCAATTTGTGTGGAAGGAAATTTGATCGGGAGATAGTATGCTCGTTTAGCGCTCTTTCCATGTCTTGGAGTATGCAGGCGTCGCGTGCAGAGACAGTAGGCACACTAATAGCTGCGCCATCAGATTGAGGTGGATGCGATGTGCCTAGACCAATAATGGTGTTCTTCGCCTTAAGACCTTTTCTCCTAGCCGTGCGTTTTGCGTGACGTATCAATACTTTTTCCAAGGAGACTTCTTTAGCTACCCTGAAGGGATCCGCACTATCACGAGGGTAAGCACGAACGGGCACCTTTAGCTGAGCAACATCTGGCTTTAGGTGGTAGTGATATTCTTCATCAACACTCTCTATTTTGTGCCTTTCCAGGCCCATCCTTTGAAGCACGCTCCATTGCTGTGCTTTGACCTTCTGCCATGGCCGCAATTATCGCATGAGTATATGCCTCTCGAATGTTGGGGGATCCTATAACACCCTTAGCAGCTAGGGGGAGGCCATGTCGAATCAACCACCGTCTCTATACTGTGACAGATGCAAATGAGGGTACAATTCCTCATCAAATTCAACACTCAAGAGCTGGAGTTTTTTCTCGTGCTCATTTATTTGTTGTTGGAGCCTTGCGTTTAAGTCATCAGTATTAGCGAAGGACTTATCTTTTCATTCTTCTAATCGTTGCATGGCCGACTGGTTATCCGACTGTTGCTTCTCTAGTCTTGTGCGCTCTTAGGCTAAAAAATCCAAAAGTTTGATCTTCTCATCTTGTAATGATTGGATAGTGTCTACGGTAGTTTTGGCCAGTGCTAGCCTTACTTTTACACAGGCTAATTCAGTGTTTTTCTCTTCCATTATCTTGGCATGTTCTACAGTTGTGGCATCAGCTCGATGGATTGATTCTGAAAATGTTTTCTTTAAATGGGACAAGAGTGTCCCTTCATGTGTCGCAATCACGGTTGCTTCCTTTACTAGCAGGTCGTCTAAAAGAAAGTCTAGGAGTTGAGAGCGCCCAGGAGGAGTAATGTTATCTAGGAAGTTCTTACAATCATGGGTTTCAGAGAAGTTACACGATGGGGGTACTCGCCACTATGGAGTAAAGAAATATTCACACGATGTTGAAGGAGTTTCATTCGGTGCAATTCAGTTTCTTCATCAAGGCGCATGTTTGTTGTAGCATCTGGTGCGACGGGCGTGGGAATGGTTGGAGTGTATGTCGTTAAAATCTTTTCAGCATCCATTATGTAATGTGAAATGATAAGTAGGGTTAGATCTTTTTGAAATACAATAGGAGGATGGTCAATTATGGGGATACATGCAAAAGATGTTGTACCTCTGCTTTTCAGTCTACGAAGGAGCTTCCATAGAAGAATCTGAGGAGCTCTCTTCAAGAATACGGTCCACGGACGAGGAGGAAGAAACATTCATTTTCTCAACTACTTGTCTCGCGGAGGATGATTTTACAATCTCCCTTCGTGCTATTTTTGAAGGGACGTCGGCAAACGTTTCGCTTGTTCTCTTTGGAATCAGATGCACGACTTCTTTATCCATGGAGTCGTGTTCTTCAGGAGTTGTTTCATTGTCGGATGACTCTATTCAGTTTTCACTTATATTTTCGTCCTCTTCTGAGTAAGACGTCTCTACATATCCAAGTACACTGCGAATTAGAGTTATGTTTAGTACTGGCCTTCCTACGATTTCCCGTGGTAGGCTTGGTTCCTGTACTTCTGTATACATGGTGTGACCACATACAACTATTCTTAGTGGCAGTTCTTCCGCTGATAGTAAGCGGGGTCGCATGGTCACAACTTTTGGGTGTTGACGTCTCACTAGCTGGTGGAAGCTCATTTCTGCATAAAGGATATATGGTCCGACTTTAGTATGATATGCATGATGGATGCACGAATGATAAAGCGTTAAAGTATAATTACTAACCATGGCCGAAGTTGTCATTGAATTGTGCAATTTGATCATCACGCATGATGATATTTTGACTAAGTCCAATAGCGTACATCAATGCTTCGAGATAGGCTTGTATAGGTATGCAGTTGATGTTAAATTGTCGCGACATCCTGGGCACTGTACGTACCTGCTTCAAGTAGCCCATCTTTTATCATGGTTTATGGGGTTATAAAATCATGCTCAAAAGGGAAGATGATGTTGTCTACCCAAAAGAATCTGGCATTCCAGTTTTTCAGAGAATGGAGTTTCTCCTCGTAGTACTGGAGTGGACCTGGATGTTTTGAGAAATATATCCAATCGTTGACCCAGGAGGGGCTATAAAAAGAGCGAAAAAGGTTTATAGTCGGGTCTATGTCAAGGACGCAACAGTTAATTTCAAAATTAGATATCTTTGCTGCGCCTATTCAATAGAGCTGCGAGATATGGATGCCATAGAAGGTTAGGATATCCATTAAAAATCGCGATATTGGTATGCGGTTGTTGGTGAATTTGAAAAATCTTGTGCATACTCCTACTTTCCGGATAGGAAAGCTCCCTATGTGGGATTGAGGATCTGGTACTTCAGGATGAAGGTTATCTGGGATATGATATTATGTGGTGAACTGACTCTTGCTTTGAAATTCACGAAGCTATGTCAAATAGTTTCTTTACCATTTTGAAGGTGTGCGGCACGATTGACGTCGCAGTATTTTGTGTTGATTCTAGTGCAGTGCGCACGTAAATATGAAGGTTTGTTAATGGTGGCAAATGAATTGTTAGAGTGCTGGGAGCCGTTGGCACCAGAAGGTGGTGCCAAAGGCGCCACGTAGGATTCTGGGCCTTTGGCACCAGAATCCTGTTGGCACCACATTTCTGAGGTAACCGTTGGCACCAGAATTTCTGGTACCAACGGAATTATTTTTTATTTTTTTTTTCACAAAAATTAACTTAAAATAAAACTTTTATTAATAAAAAAAAACATTACAATAAAAAAAAACATTACAATAAAAAAAACATTACGAAAAACTTAAAATAAAGAAAATACATAACGGAAATAAATAAACTAGTTCTCGGGAGGGGCATACGATGCGCGAATCGCATCCTTTCGGCTCTCGATGATTGCCCGGTCCGAGGCACTCATGTTCCTTGTGTCGATTTGAAGGATTGCGAATTCTTGAGCGACCATGTGCGTGGTGAAATATTTTATTTTCGCGTTTGACTCACGCTCCATGATTTCCAACTTGGCTTGTCTCTCGATCTCGTATTGTTCTTTCATCATTTGTTGATAAGCTTTCGGGTTTGAACCGGAAGTAGCCGACGAGTTGGTTGATCTTTGACTTTTGGCAATACGATACGACCCGGGCGGCCTCGGGATGGCTTCGGGACCAAAAAACTCGGGACCTTCTTCGGTAACACGGAGACGGTTTCGCCTTTCAAGAGTAGAATCGGGGTTCTTCCACTTGTGCTTGTCCTTCAAAAAATTCCAAGCCGACTTGTGCTTAAATGCTACACCCCCCATGGCTCGTTTGTACGCTAGCTCAACACGTTCCATAAAACCCTCATCATTCTCCCCACTCATCATTTGCATCTCGTCATAAAGACTATTTCACTTCTTAACCGCCCGATTCAACGTACTCCATTTTCCCGTTAACATGTTTTTGGTGCGTTTTGGGAATTTTTTTGATTTCGCCACATCATTGTATACTTGATCAACCCGCCACCAAAAAGTATCCTTTGTTTGACTCACACCAACCCTAGCATTCTCCGAAATCTCTATGAAGCATTCGGCTAAAAGCAACTCCTCGTCATCGGTCCACAAATGCCGAGTCGCATCATCTTCATCGTCGTCCTCCACCTCAATCACCTCTTTCGCCTTCCTAGTAGTCTTAGCCTTACTAGACTTAGTCTTAACCTTACGACGACCTTTCTTTGATGTTGGTGTCGGGATTTGTTCTTCGTCTACGTCTTCGTCGATTAGGTGATGGGATTGTTGGTCGGATTGTGGTGTTGATTGTGGTTGTGATTGAGTTTGTGGTTGTGAACCCATTTGTGATTGTTGAAATTGTTGAAACTTCGCCCATTGTTCTTGTTGGTATTTCATGTAAGCTTCATTTTGTTGTGGTGGGAAAAATGGAGAATAGAAGTGTTGGGGTTGAGAAGACGAACCCGGATTCGAAGATGAACCGGGATTGTAGTTTTGGAATTGATTGGAGGGATCGTTAAGCATGTTGTTAGTCCAATTAGGATCCATTTTTTGTAAAGAAATTAGGATAGGAAGTAATAGATTGGATTGGAAAAATGGATGAAATGAGGTATAATATATAGGGATTTGTACAATGTTTTTTGAAAAAAAAAATTTTTTTTTTAAACCCAACGGCTAGTTTTTTTTAATTTTTTTTTTTTAATAAGCCTAGCCAACGGCTATTTTTTTAAAAAATTAAATTTTTTTTTTCAAAAACACCCCTCCCAACGGCTAGAAACTAAAAAAAAAAAAAAAAAAAAAAAGGGTGTGTTGGCGCTGGCTGTTGGGGTTGGCGCGAGGTCCGTTGGCGCGAGCCACGGTACCGTGCGCCAACGGTGGGGTGGCGCCAAAGGCTTAACAGCCAGCCTTGGCACCACCACTCCCCCCACTCTTACTGTGTGTAATATAGTGAAATGGAGGCTAGGGGTATTAATACCTCTAGGGTTTACTGTTTAAATACAGGAATGCATGTCGCGTGTCATCTACTTACACAATTCAATGGTAGAAGATGTATCGTTAAGCAGAGGTGTCATACACTTTTCCCGTTTCCCAAAGAAAGTGGATAAATGGGTAGTAGGTACATGTTTATGCGAGTGAATTTAAAAAAAAACTTATTTGCTAAACTTCTCATTTCCCTATCAGCTCAGTAACAGGTGCAACTATGTTTCTTTATTAGTCTAGTAGTCGCGGCGTGCCCTGCGACTGCTAGACTGGGGGACATGATGACGTATAGTCCCTAGTCGGGATGTAAACCTGACCCACGGGTACTACCCGTATCTAATCCATTACGTATGGGTTGGGACAGACAGTGCGAAAGCCCATGAGGCCCAATAGGCCACTATCGCACGCGGTTTCCCAACAACCGCACTCTAGCCGCACGCGGATAGAAACAGATAGAATCATAATCTAATTAGGATTACGATTCACCTAAGCTAAGAGGATATACACTCTCCTTATTTACGTGATAATGATCTAGTTGTATATGGTAATTATCTCTTGCTTAGGCCGCAAGAATATGGAAGCCCAATTAGGGTTTCACCCCGTATAAAATAATCCCTCGGGGTTCCACAAAGGTACGATTAACATAATCTCTAAACCCTTACCAAGTACTCATTCAAACCGATTACTCAATCAAACTGATTGCTCAATCAAACCAATTACTTACTCTCACGCTGGAGTCTAATCGTGGGATACATTCCCACGGTAAGCTTAACGATGTCTGTTATTTAGTGTGCAGGGTCTTCATGCAAGTTCACTTGGTGCAAGAGCTGGAGTCCTCAAAACACGAATTAAGCCTAATTGAAGTCAAGCACGGTCCATACAACTTTTGTATCAACAGTTTTTGCTTCCAAAAAGTCAACGTTGGATCTCTTTAAATATGGGGTACTTCCCTACGTATCACCACACGAATTCAAACCCACTCCCATAAAAAATACATTTACAGGTATTACATTATGGAGGCTAATGCAACCACAAAAAAACTATTGAAACAACATCATCAGCGATGCTAAGCCTGCTGCATCACCATATGTTCGTATATCGGCAACTGCTATTAGAGACAACTCTAACGACTCTCCTACTGAAAGCAACTTTGCTAATGGTCATACTGGAAACAGTTCCCATGGTCGTTCAATGTCTGCTAGGATAAATGTCAACAATTGTATGACAAGCAGGAGCACAAACTTTCATAATGCTCTAACGATAAATGGGTCATTGTTTTTGGATTCCCTGCGGGTAGGCATAAGTGGAACAATAATTGTATTGATTTGTCGTATGTGGGACGCGAAAATATAAAGAAAAAATACACGAGCATAGATTTTATTGTCTCTGATTGAAAGGTAATCTTTGCTTATTTATTTCTCTTTTATGTTGTCTTTCTCTGATATTAAAATTTCCTTCCAGGGTCAAGCTATCCATTGTACTATTAAGCTGGGTGTGGCCTATAATTTCCTGAGACTCAAGGAAGGTTTAATTTATACTATCAAAGATTTTGTAGTTCGTAATAATGCAGATGAGTATCGCATCCGAAGGGATGATTTCTACATGTTAGAGTTTGACGGCCAGACTACTATTCGTAAGACCTCTATCAATCCTACTGGCTTTGTCAGATATCCCTTGGCTTTGGCTGACTTAGACACTATTGTGGATATAAACAATAGTGTTGCCTTGGTAACTTATGTTGTCTTTGACTTATAGGTTGTATGTAATTTATATATCCCATATAATTTGGTATTGTTGTGGGCTTCTAATTCTATAGTGCTCATGTTTACTATATCACAAATGTGGTTGGGTATATCACCAGTGTAGGTAGGAATAATATCTAAAAAACCGGTGCAAGGAAACTAGATGTTTATGTATCAAACCAGAAGTTTCAAATATCCTCCCTGTGTTTTTCTTATTTTAAGCTAATATTTGTTGCTTGAAAAAACCCATCTTTTCTTTGGTTCAAGGGGCATACAATGAAGGATACGCTATGGGGTGTCTTGGTGATGTCTTGATCGAAAAAAATAAAACACTCTGTGTGACAATCCGTCAATTTATGGTTGATATTTTATTCTCAAATATTATTTAAAAACATTAATTTTAATGTTACAATATGAACTCACTTATTTTTGGGAAGAAATTTGGACTTACGTCTTGGAGTAGCATCGACTACGTCTAAACCGGAGGATTCAACGTTACGTGCTTACGTTTACGTACACCGTCTTTGGTGACAGTCCGACATTTCAGAAAATGAATTTATCCGTGAATATTATTTTGGAGTTTTAAATTTGTGTTAGTTCATAAACTCACAAATTTACGAGAAGAGATTAGGACTTACGATTTTATTTTAACATCCTTTACGACTAAACCGGAAACCTTAGGATTACGTATCTACGTTTTTGAACTCCGTTTTTGATGAGACAATTTTTATTGGATTCGTTTTGTGACGTTGATTCATAATTTATAAAAACGTTTTTCGTAAAACGACCCGAGGGCACGCGAATCGAGGAAACTAGAATCGAGGAATACCCGTAAATTAGTGAGGTGGGACAAAATACATTATCCCACCCCACTAATATACATGGGGCGGCCAAAATACACCAACACAAGAGATGTGTCACAACCTTAGCAAGATTGAAAACACTTGTCCCTCCTAGCTTACATCTTAAGCTAACACATTCCACTACTTCACAAAACTAACAACTAGTTTCATCCTTTCATTTGTGACATGCAATACCACACACAAACTCTCTCTACCCCCTTGATTATGCCGTCCCATATCCAACCATAAACACCTTTTGATCTTGATTCAACCATGAAACCATATGTTATACTTGCATATGTTGAAGCCCTTTCAAAACCCTATTGATTGGTGGTACTTATAACATCCATGGAGGAGTTTTCATGGTGTCATGAGGCTGATTTTCCACAAGGAGTTCATGGAGCATGGTGGTCTTGAAGATGGTCATGGATATCCACAAGTTTCTCCATCAAAAACCATGTCAAAATCATAACCTACATCAACTTGGTGGTATAAAGATTGTCCTCCTCAACTTCTTGTTATTTTGATTATGTAAACATGTATTTTATTTCCTATTGTATATATTTATGATGATTATATGATGATAAAAATGTTATGTGGGGATTTGTTGTTGATAATCATGGATAAAAAGGTGAAAACCCATAAGAAACAAGGTTAAAATCTTGTTTAAATTACATGGCTGTATAAAACAGTAAAGAAACATGTTATAAACTGATAAAATGATGAAGTAGAATTGATATACAGTAAGCTATGAGTCTTGTACACATGTGAGAGTTGGCCATGCAATGGAATCAAAATAATGAGTGAGATATGATCAAAACAAGTTTAGGGTATAAATCTGAAGTTACTGTTTTGGACGATTTTTAGAAAATACTTAAAGGATGATTCAACAGTAGCTATAGAAGAGTTAAATGTAGCACATATCATGTAGTTTATGTGATAAAAATTTGAGCTTCTATCTCCATGTAGAACGCAAGATATGGCAGTTTTGGTGAAGATGAAGTTAAAAATCAGATTTTTGGAAATAATGTTTATTATTATTATATAAGCACTCACATTATAATGTATAAAATGTAAAAGTATAAACCCACTAACTTATAAAACTTATTTATATAAATGTATAAAAGGTTAATTAAATGGGTAAATTATATAAATGGTGGTAAAATAATATTTATAAGTAATAAAAACTATAAACTTGATTTTTACGACTTTTTCGGCTATCGCCGTAAAATTAACGTTTTCGCCAAATAAAACTTAGACGACCAAACCCGTCTAATGTAAAGTTTATAAAAGTTATATACTGATGTATAGGTAACTAATACAAGTAAAAACCGATAAAACCCGAACTATAAGAAATACGGACATTTACGAGCTAAATAAACATATTGGACTAATAATTGGACTTAATAAGATAAAAACTTGTAAAAGAACTTATTGGGCTTAACCCATTTGGGCCCAACATGGAAAATATATATACTGATAATATAAGTACAAAAAGGATTAAAACAAGTTAAAGAACTTATAATAGGCTTATTGGACCTAAAACACGTAAATGGGTAAAACTAGTAAACTAGTATAAAAGTTATCGACATATAACACTAAAATGAGTAAACGAGAATATGTAAACCCACTTGATCATCATATATATATAATCATCATATGTATACATACTTGATATTTTTATAAAGTCATTGGACAAACGTCTAAGACCGATTATTATTTATATAGGTTTCCGTGATTGAAGCACGTACCGTACGTCCGAATTGCCGATAACCCGCCTTCCCACATCAACGTGAGTTCATAGCCTCGCACTCTTTTAAATGTTTTATAAATGCTTTATAAACCCGTGAGGGAGATAACATGTTAGTTTTTATAAAAGTTTGGACACCATTTGTCCCGATTGTTTGTTTATTGATTTTGGACCCGAATGATTGAATGACCCGATTGTATGACCCGATAAATGATTAATGGACCCGATAGATGAACTTAAATGGATTATTAAAGTTAGGTTATGTCACTAAAAGTCCCATTAGCATGAATTGTGAACTACCGGGAGTTGGTAGACGCTTATGCATTTAATAGTACTATTTGGGGACGATCACCCCAGTTCGCGCCTTGACGGTTGATCCCCGTCGTGCCACATTGATTGGTAAGCGAATTAATGTATGAGAAGATTTCCATAGCGTGACCTTTGTGACGACACGCTACTTTAGATGGGCAAAATTGGTATCGGGTTAGCTACCCGTTGTTGGTTTAGTAAGGTAACAATGTCATGCGGCTTATAATAATCCGAATTAACAAAATAATAATAGACGCTCCGAATTACGATGTATTGCCTGACTAGCAATACAGGGTCATACTATTGATATTATGATTGTATTTTGGTTTTCATAACCATATTCATATAACGATTTTTATTTGATTTTATACAACGTCATAAGACGTATTGTATGATTGTTTTTACGACATTGGCTCGTATAATGATTTTTAAGGCAAATGCCTATATTATGATTTTCGATAAGGATTTATATAAAATGACTTTGGCTATTTTATGGCCTATTACAAAGAATTGTATAAAATGATTTTGGCTATTTTACGGCCTATTACAATGAGTTGTACGAATTGATTTTTGGTACTAATTTTATACCAAAGTTATATTGATGAAATTTATTAAACTCTATGAATTCACTCGGCGTTATCGCTGACCTTTTCTTTTAACATGTTTTATCTCAGGTACTTGAAGGTAATTCTCGGGAAGACAACAAGAATTCATGGCCCGCACTTAAACAATATTTTCCATTCAAAATACTTGTAAAACTTTGTACGAAATGTAATGACTTGGGACCGATGTAACTTTGATATTATGAATGGAAATGATTTATTAATAAACGACGCGATTTTTATGCGTTGTCTATGATGTGAGTAATGTGCTATCCCGAAACACCAACTAGTCTTCCGCTGTACTGAGTTGTATAAATTTGGGGGTGTTACAGTTTGGTACCAGAGCTCTCGTTATAGAGAACAAAAGATTTTTAAAACCAAGGTTTTGAATAAAACTTTTCAAAATCTTTTAACTACAAACATTTTTCTAAAAACGTCTAAAAATCTTTTGACTATAACGGTGCCGAAGAATTCCCGAGTTACCGACAAGGCCAAGACTGAGAAGTGTTATTTTAATATATATAACTTGGATTATATATATATATATATGATGTAATTTTATTACATGATTGTTTGATGATTATTTTGATTTTTATACGAGGTATTTATACGACGTAGATTGTCACAAGTAACCCTAAATCCCCTAGTAAATTAATCGAAGCTATTCTCGTAGGAATTCTAGCTATCCTAGATCTAAACCAAGTTGTGGATATTTATGATCCCAACAAATGGTTGATATTCGTAGAAATGTAGATATTAGTTGATTGTGATATTGAAAAAGAATTGGCGAGATTAAATCTGATATCGATGTCATGACGATCTTTCCATATAGAGTGGAGTTTGACAAAACATTACCACCTAGAAAGATGTCATCTGATTCGTTGTCATCCAATTCTTAAATTGAAATCGAAAGGGTGAATGTTGCACTTGAGGCTGTCATTGGAACCATTACCCAAAAGCCTCATGCCACTAGTACCTTTCCGAGAAGTCTAGTTGAATGACCAAGTCATTTCATACTAGTGACTCATTTGATAATTGTTGTTGTAAGAGCTATAGGATTGCAATTAAGTGTTGATTTATATTGAGATTGTAATTGCCTTTACAAGGCCGAAGAATAAGATTGAAAGTATTGGAGAATGAGGTAGGATATCGAATTGAGTATAAAATTGGTTGAAACTTGAATAAATAAAAGTAAAACTTAACCCGAATGGAATATGAGATTGTTAAGAGAAAGTCATTAAGTTCTTTGATTGAATTATAAGGATTTAAATGATTGTTAGTTTGTGTTAAGTGTTGTTCCTAGGCCATTGTCCACTAATGAGGATGCCCAGAGTCCAAGAAATAAATTGAAGAAATCTTCTTCTGAATTGAGACCGATGGATCTTCTGGGACATGTGGAACACCTAATGACTCTTGTAGATTACTATTCATTGTGGTATCTTTTAAAAATACCTAACTTAACTGAGATATCAGTTGGTAGGATGAGTTCTGAGAATTGTATGACATAGTGACACGTAATGTGTTACGGTACAATTTTGACTTGTTTGTGATTAATAAAAAGACTACCTTTGATTGCTAAATTCTACATGTATCGATGTTATCTATCTTTTCTTGCTTCTTCCTAATGTTCGCATTAGTGATGCAACCATTTAACTAGTACTCATCTCGATTTGAGTTACGTTGTGAATCATTCTTCGTGAGTGCCATCGAGGTCACGAACCTCATGATTATTTGGCTAAGCTCATTTCCTATCATATTGTAGTTAAGATCTTGGTGAACAACTCTTCATCACTCTTTTTCAGATTACACATTGTTTTTATAAAGTTAAAACGGTATCCTTTGAGAAAATTTAATTTTCATCACAATAAGGATTATTCAAAGTGAGAATTATAAGTGATTGATATCAAAATGAAGTTGTTTATGAAAAGTTTTGGAAACTTAATTATTTCCATAACAAAGAAAATTTTTGTAAATTTATTTTGAATTCTTATTTAAGAATTAAGCATGAAAATGTTTTTATTATAAACATGATGATAAAATTTTGACGAACTGAGTATTGCATCGTTAATCTTGAAATTGTATATAGTTGCGCGCCTACATACAATTTAGAATGGACTATGCAAGACTGATTAGTAGTCACCATAAAACTAATGAATAAACAATACATTTTCTGTGAGGATTGTGAAAGATTAAATTTTAATGAGATCTGCAAGAAGTGAAAAATAGGGACATATTATTAGGGACACCTATATATGTGCCCGTACTATTTATTATTCTGAGTTGAATTTACTCATCTGTCGAAATTGTCTTATTTGACAATTGACAATTCTTTCTTGTCCAATTCTCCCGTAGTGAGATTCTTAGGAAAAGCATCTGATTACCGAGTGTTGATACCCGATTGGATGTATTGACGTTCTTATCATTTCTTATGATTTGATTTCATTTGAATAACCTGGGTAACGATCCGAGGAGCTTTCGAATGCGTACTCAAATTATGAAAACATGGGATATATTCATGTTCGTTAAATGTTTTCGTCTGTATCTGATTTGAAACTCTATCGCGTAGATTATGCGTTGACCTTACTCTTTAGATGGTAGTTGTGTCTCCATATATCCTTGAACTTGTGAAAGGATTATGAGTTATTATTAGACTTTTGAGAAGTTCACATCTTATCGACGGCAATAAAAACTTGAAAGTTGATAGTGCCAGTAGAATGGATTGATTGATTATGACATGACGACATTGTCTTAATTGATGGGAACTCAAGTAGAATTCCCTAAAAGATAAGATGTTGAATATCAAAAGTGATATAAATAATTCTTGGTGGATGACGATATCTTGTATTTATACTTGAGATTATATCGTGAATGGTTGTGAATTAGTCATAGATATTATAATCTAGAGGAACCTAATATGGATGTATTAAAAGATGTTTATCTTATCTGAAACTTTAAGAGGTATTTGATGGTGAATTACCTAAACTTTCGCCATTAAGGCAAGCTGAAATTGGTATTGATTATATTCCCGGTGCTGCACCTGTGGCGTATGCACTGTACGTCAGCACCATCTGAATCTAAGGAATTACCGTACAACTGAGAGAGTTGTCGGAGAAAGATTTTATTATACCGAGCCTGTCATCCTGAAGAGCTATGGTGTTATCTTTCCTTATATTTATAGATTACTGTGACTGAGTAAATTGACAATCGAAAACGATATCCATAACTCGAAATGGAAGAATTGTTCGATCATTTACAAGGTTCTAGCAAATTTGATCCATAGCATGGTTATCATCAACTTCGCATCTGCGAAAGGGATTATCTATTCCAATCACTACATCCAGAACTCGTAATGAACATTATGAGTTTCACGTGATGTCGTTTGGATTGACTAATGCACATGTAGTATTCATAAATTTGGTGAATCTCGTGTGTAGGCTGTAATTTGATAAATTCATGCTCGTGATCATTAAGAACTATTTGTTTATTTATAAGAATAGAAAGGAGTTAAGAATTAATTATAGATTGCCCTAAATTGGCCGAACAGTGTAAACCTGAACCTTGAATAATTAACACGTGATTAAAGACTTGAACCTTTACATGATTTGACTATGTGATTAAAAGGATAATGGAATATAAATTGACTCTTCAAAAATTAAGAGCCCTTTTAAGACTTTGGATTTTACCAAAAAGAAATGGAAATATGTTTTGACAAATGTTTTAACAAAGGATTTTTAAAGGAAATATTCCCTTATACACAAACCATTTAACTAAACTTCTGTTTAGGGGTAAATGTTTGTGTATACCTCAAGATAAGGGATTGATGAAACCATTTGAACCATGATTTGAAATTTGAAACGACAATTTTTGTTTTTCAAATAAGAAAATTTTGACTAAAGTATAAACCAAAGATTTTTCGAACAATTACGAATCTTATTAAATATTTTGGATAAATCAACGAAAATCTTGTTAATTAAATTCAAATTTATTTTGAACATTTTATATAATTGGTCAAACTAAGAAATTTAAAATCGTTATGTTTACATTTCATAAAAATTGAAAATTTATTAGTTAATTAACTATAATAATTATCGACGCTTTAGACGACAGATTGAGTAAAACGGATAAAAATGATAGTAAAGACGAAACTAAAACATAGAAGATATGAAGAAAGAATTTTGAATAAATACGGTTATGATATTTATTTCATCCGGAAAGTGAACGGAATTACTGACGCATATTATATAAAGAATACCTGAGTGAATTATGGACACGATAATCACATCATCATGAGAAGTGAATATAGATACTGATGTATTATATAAAAAGGATAAAGATTCAATTAAGATATTTCTTAATAATGATTGTGTAAAATAAATTGCCGAGCAATATAAAAATAAACGATGTTGGTAAGAAGGATAATATAAATAATAAAAAGGGGTTCGCGGATAATGTGAACCGTTAAAAATTGAGAAGCCGATAGCGATAAATATTTTTTAAGACCACTTGTGATTGTCTAAATATGGAGATTGTGAGATATAGTTATGTAGGAATTTGTAAGTATAAGTATTCTATTTATGTCATTTTATGACTAAAAGTATCTTTGTCTGAAGAAGTTGCACTGATGGCAATTATGAAGGCAGACATCGCCTCATACATTAGTAAACGTCTAGCTATTGCAAAGGTCATCATCTGAATTTGATTCGATTTGGGTCATCGTCGACAGACTGACCAAATCTGCTGATATCATTCTCGTTAATGATAAATGCAAAAGATTTATGTAAACATAGCATGCGTGTATCGATCATCTATATCCAGATCCTCGCTTTGCATTGAATTTCTAGAGATTTGCTCAGAAATCATTGAGAACGAACCTTGATGAGAGTACTATGTACCACCCCAAATCGAAGGGACGAGGTAAAGTAACGATACAAAGTAAAATAAGTGTTGTTTTATGTTTGAATGATTGACCTTTGGTAATAGACCGTATAATCGTTTTCCTTTGGAGAGATTATCCTTGATAATCATCGTATTAGGATTGAGATCTAATCTTGTTAGGATCTAAATATTAGAGCATCTGTAAACAGGAGTTGAGATGAAGACATCCGACATACACCCACTGTGAGTTGGACATGTCTTTTAGATTTAAGGTTTCCTATGATGGCGAACCTATCCTTGCAAAATACCCGACCCGCGAGATCTGAAATGATTGTTGAAATTAGGATTTGATTATTGACTGCCGATAGTGGGCAAGAGGTTATCTGAATATGAAATGTAGATCTTGAAGTGCCAAATGGGTAGCGAAGTTATGCCACAATTTTAAACTTGGAAAAATGAATTCATGATCTGACAAATCATGGGATATAAGTCCCCGTTGTATGGGACCATTGAGATGGTATAGAAGATTGATTTGAAAGGCATATAAGCTGGATCTACCCTAGGACTTCAAGAACCGCGTGAATTATGTTTCGTGAATCGAACTTGATGGAATATCTATCAAGTGAGAATCTGATTATTCTTAGTAGAGCTTAGATCGGCGAAAAGTTGCATTCATCAAAAACCCGTGAACATCATGGATAGAGAAAGTAAGTCAACATTAAGCCTGATCTTATTCCCGTAGTTAGAACTCGCGTATTGTAATGAATTGCACTTGTGAGAAAAGACCGAATGTGGAGGAAATACCCACATGGATTTAACTCTACAAGAAGCGAGTAGTAAGGTAAGATGATCTTTGAGGACAAAGATCCTGTTTAGGGGTAAATGCTGTGACAATCCGTCAATTTATGGTTGATATTTTATTCTCAAATATTATTTAAAAACATTAATTTTAATGTTACATTATGAACTCACTTATTTTTGGGAAGAAATTTGGACTTACGTCTTGGAGTAGCATCGACTACGTCTAAACCGGAGGATTCAACGTTACGTGCTTACGTTTACGTACACCGTCTTTGGTGACAGTCCGACATTTCAGAAAATGAATTTATCCGTGAATATTATTTTGGAGTTTTAAATTTGTGTTAGTTCATAAACTCACAAATTTACGAGAAGAGATTAGGACTTACGATTTTATTTTAACATCCTTTACGACTAAACCGAAAACCTTAGGATTACGTATTTACGTTTTTGAACTCCGTTTTTGATGAGACAATTTTTATTGGATTCGTTTTGTGACGTTGATTCATAATTTATAAAAACGTTTTTCGTAAAACGACCCGAGGGCACGCGAATCGAGGAAACTAGAATCGAGGAATACCCGTAAATTAGTGAGGTGGGACAAAATACATTATCCCACCCCACTAATATACATGGGGCGGCCAAAATACACCAACACAAGAGATGTGTCACAACCTTAGCAAGATTGAAAACACTTGTCCCTCCTAGCTTACATCTTAAGCTAACACATTCCACTACTTCACAAAACTAACAACTAGTTTCATCCTTTCATTTGTGACATGCAATACCACACACAAACTCTCTCTACCCCCTTGATTATGCCGTCCCATATCCAACCATAAACACCCTTTGATCTTGATTCAACCATGAAACCATATGTTATACTTGCATATGTTGAAGCCCTTTCAAAACCCTATTGATTGGTGGTACTTATAACATCCATGGAGGAGTTTTCATGGTGTCATGAGGCTGATTTTACACAAGGAGTTCATGGAGCATGGTGGTCTTGAAGATGGTCATGGATATCCACAAGTTTCTCCATCAAAAACCATGTCAAAATCATAACCTACATCAACTTGGTGGTATAAAGATTGTCCTCCTCAACTTCTTGTTATTTTGATTATGTAAACATGTATTTTATTTCCTATTGTATATATTTATGATGATTATATGATGATAAAAATGTTATGTGGGGATTTGTTGTTGATAATCATGGATAAAAAGGTGAAAAACCATAAGAAACAAGGTTAAAATCTTGTTTAAATTACATGGCTGTATAAAACAGTAAAGAAACATGTTATAAACTGATAAAATGATGAAGTAGAATTGATATACAGTAAGCTATGAGTCTTGTACACATGTGAGAGTTGGCCATGCAATGGAATCAAAATAATGAGTGAGATATGATCAAAACAAGTTTAGGGTATAAATCTGAAGTTACTGTTTTGGACGATTTTTAGAAAATACTTAAAGGATGATTCAACAGTAGCTATAGAAGAGTTAAATGTAGCACATATCATTTAGTTTATGTGATAAAAATTTGAGCTTCTATCTCCATGTAGAACTGAAGATATGGCAGTTTTGGTGAAGATGAAGTTAAAAATCAGATTTTTGGAAATAATGTTTATTATTATTATATAAGCACTCACATTATAATGTATAAAATGTAAAAGTATAAACCCACTAACTTATAATACTTATTTATATAAATGTATAAAAGGTTAATTAAATTGGTAAATTATATAAATGGTGGTAAAATAATATTTATAAGTAATAAAAACTATAAACTTGATTTTTACGACTTTTTCGGCTATCGCCGTAAAATTAACGTTTTCGCCAAATAAAACTTAGACGACCAAACCCGTCTAATGTAAAGTTTATAAAAGTTATATACTGATGTATAGGTAACTAATACAAGTAAAAACCGATAAAACCCGAACTATAAGAAATACGGACATTTACGAGCTAAATAAACATATTGGACTAATAATTGGACTTAATAAGATAAAAACTTGTAAAAGAACTTATTGGGCTTAACCCATTTGGGCCCAACATGGAAAATATATATACTGATAATATAAGTACAAAAAGGATTAAAACAAGTTAAAGAACTTATAATAGGCTTATTGGACCTAAAACACGTAAATGGGTAAAACTAGTAAACTAGTATAAAAGTTATCGACATATAACACTAAAATGAGTAAACGAGAATATGTAAACCCACTTGATCATCATATATATATAATCATCATATGTATACATACTTGATATTTTTATAAAGTCATCGGACAAACGTCTAAGACCGATTATTATTTATATAGGTTTCCGTGATTGAAGCACGTACCGTACGTCCGAATTGCCGATAACCCGCCTTCCCACATCAACGTGAGTTCATAGCCTCGCACTCTTTTAAATGTTTTATAAATGCTTTATAAACCCGCGAGGGAGATAACATGTTAGTTTTTATAAAAGTTTGGACACCATTTGTCCCGATTGTTTGTTTATTGATTTTGGACCCGAATGATTGAATGACCCGATTGTATGACCCGATAAATGATTAATGGACCCGATAGATGAACTTAAATGGATTATTAAAGTTAGGTTATGTCACTAAAAGTCCCATTAGCATGAATTGTGAACTACCGGGAGTTGGTAGACGCTTATGCATTTAATAGTACCATTTGGGGACGATCACCCCAGTTCGCGCCTTGACGGTTGATCCCCGTCGTGCCACATTGATTGGTAAGCGAATTAATGTATGAGAAGATTTCCATAGCGTGACCTTTGTGACGACACGCTACTTTAGATGGGCAATTGGTATCGGGTTAGCTACCCGTTGTTGGTTTAGTAAGGTAACAATGTCATGCGGCTTATAATAATCCGAATTAACAAAATAATAATAGACGCTCCGAATTACGATGTATTGCCTGACTAGCAATACAGGGTCATACTATTGATATTATGATTGTATTTTGGTTTTCATAACCATATTCATATAACGATTTTTATTTGATTTTATACAACGTCATAAGACGTATTGTATGATTGTTTTTACGACATTGGCTCGTATAATGATTTTTAAGGCAAATGCCTATATTATGATTTTCGATAAGGATTTATATAAAATGACTTTGGCTATTTTATGGCCTATTACAAAGAATTGTATAAAATGATTTTGGCTATTTTACGGCCTATTACAATGAGTTGTACGAATTGATTTTTGGTACTAATTTTATACCAAAGTTATATTGATGAAATTTATTAAACTCTATGAATTCACTCGGCGTTATCGCTGACCTTTTCTTTTAACATGTTTTATCTCAGGTACTTGAAGGTAATTCTCGGGAAGACAACAAGAATTCATGGCCCGCACTTAAACAATATTTTCCATTCAAAATACTTGTAAAACTTTGTACGAAATGTAATGACTTGGGACCGATGTAACTTTGATATTATGAATGGAAATGATTTATTAATAAATGACGCGATTTTTATGCGTTGTCTATGATGTGAGTAATGTGCTATCCCGTAACACCAACTAGTCTTCCGCTGTACTGAGTTGTATAAATTTGGGGGTATTACACTCTGGCATGTGCCTATTGTTATAACATGCACAGTTGCACGAACATACAATAGTATGTATCTATGTAAATTTTATTCAATACCTTTTTACATGTGCTTTGTATTGAACACATTCTTACATTCCATACCAATTGTATCTTTCAAGTGCTTCATCCACTGCTATTTTTGATGATGATGCCATACCTACAATTAAAGAATACAGGGATAAGCAAGCATAAAATACTGTGCCTACCCAAACTATATATTTATCTGATGAACCCATAAACTCATGTTACAAGAGTTTACATGACAGGGGTTTTGAATTGAAAGAACCTACTTTGGAAAGAGCATCTGAGAACAAGGCTGGGACTATTGAAATTTTGCTCATGTGGTCCCGTAATTAGAGGAACGATGTAATTAGGCCACTATTGTACTTTCAACTAACTATCCCCCAATTGTATGTTATTTAACACCTATTTTGTTATGCAGTCGACAACCTTTGACTGCACGGTGACTATTGATGAGGTCAAAACTAGAAAAGGATGGAGCTACCCATCGTGTGGAGGTGAGAAATGCAAAAAGGCGTTACGCGCAAAATTAAGAAATGGTACTATGACGCATGCAAAAGGAGCATTGACTATCCGGTCCTAAAGTAGTGAAATCCATTTTTCTAATCTCATTTAAGCTATTCTATTTAACTAGAGGAGCTTACATTCGCTCACCATTGATCTTCTACAGGTACATTCGCTCACCATTGATCTTCTACATTCGCGTGTTTTTAAAATATTTGAATGAGCTCAAACGAGGCTATAGACTCACCTTAAGTAGTAGAAGTAGAGATGACGATCCCCGATCATAGTAGATGCCCAGTAAATACGAAAACCGCAACCTAGCAAATAAGACGTGTACTTTAATAACATATCCAAGTATAGACTTATAGTTTATCTAACCATAATCAACAATTTAAAAACCATAATAAACCTCAAGAACATCCCATACAAGTGATATTCCTAGACACCATTACATGTTCACTTTACTAGACAACACTCCTGATAACATTCTGCCGGTACATACCAAATGTACAAGCTGTTTTCCCATACTTAAACACATCAAAATTTTATGAACCTTGCTGGAGAACTCACATACAACCTGTAGAAAGTCCTCAAAAAAATTCATCAAAAGATCTTACCCTTAAGACCTTCTTGTCAACACATCTTTGTCCTCTAAATTTCGGACAGTTTTGCACCATCGACTCACAAAACCATTTTGACCTTTATAACCATTTCCGTTTGTAAAACCAATACTGGGATTTGAAAATAGACTCATAACCCTAAGTTTAGAGCCTAAGAACAACCCTTGACTATTTTTAAAATTCATTTTATAGTCCCCGAGATTTGACCAAATATCAACAACAAATTCAGATTGTGTTGACACTCGCCTCCCAGTACATGAATAATCAAACTAGTGAACCTTCCTCATCGTTTTGAATTGGAAGGCCTAATTTATACCAAATCGAAGCTTGAGAAAAGCTCTACAACACTATCCTGTCATACCAAACTTTGATCAAACTTTAACCCATGATAAATTACTCTAAACTTACTGATGTGAAATACACTTTTGAAAATCACATCAAATCACCAATTTGACCCACTTTAACAATTCTCACACTCCTAATATTGACTATATATATCATCCTAAACAATTTCCATTAATCCTAATCACTTGCATGTCCATTTTTAATAAAACCCAAATCAAAAATCTTACATGCAAAAAATCAATACAATAATAATAACAGCACATGCATTCAATCAAAATGGATCAAACAACCAATTTTTTTGAAAATTTAAAGGTTAATGCATGTGGGTAAAAATTAGATCAAATACTCACAAAGTGATTTCAAGGATGGGACTTTGTTTAGTTTTCTCCAAATTGAGCTAGATCAAAAACTATGATGGTGTTTATGGTGTTAGAGTGGGACGGCAAGAACAAAGCAAGAGGGAGAGAAAATATGTGTGCTTTTTAATAAAAGAAAATGATATGAAGTTGGTGGAATATCTATATATAGTGGGAGGTAGGGTAGAAATTGTAAATTTGACTTTCTTTTGGACTAAAATGTAAAATATAAGTTAAAAAGCGGAAAATGACTAGTAATCGACTTTTCAAAAATTCCCGGGAGTCGGGTTTCGTAAAAATTGTTTTTAAAAGGTTAAACGCACACGATAAGTGATAATATGATTTCGAAACGACTTAATACGCAATTAAAATGAAATCGACGAAAATATTAAATATCGAAACGATCGATAATAAATGTAAAATTTTGGGGCATCCGTCGGTATCACCATCACTAGTAGTCCTCGTTACTCGTCAAAACGTAAAAATGAGACGTCCAATATCGGTTTTAACTTAAAGCGTCAAACGTAATAATATTTAACGTCATCAAATACTTCAAAAATACATGAAAAATAGGATTAAATAATGACCTTATTATTGCGGGTTTTATAGAATTGGTACCCGAAATGATTGACAAATCTGAAAGAGGCGACATCAAGGAATGTGGAGTCATCTTGTATCACTCTAATGAAGGATTACCTTGTTGATCGAGCAATGAAATTAAGTAATTGTGTTTGTGAGAAAAGAACAATACGGGGTTTTAAATTCGTGGTAAAACCAAAAAATAAATTCGCAAGATTTTACAAACCAACGACAAACCATCAAATTTATTGAAACCTTGTTTGTTGATATGGATTATAGATGAAAAATACTCTAAGTTTCCTTGAGTTAAAACGAATTGGAGTGTAAGTTATTTTACCAAAATTCCTAAAAATTGAAATATTCAAAAAATACTATGTCTTAAAATCCCGATTCTGTGATAATCTCAGTTCTAGAGGAGCTAATCTCGGTAGTAAGACTTGTATAAACTCGGTACTTAAACTTGGAGAAACACGATACTAGATCTATGATAAACCCGGTACTAGAATTATTATAAACTCGGTACTAAAATACGATAAACCTGGTTCTGAAGCCTTTATAATCTCGATACTTAAAATAAACAATCCTGGTACTAGAACTTATACAATCCCGGTACACAAACTATGATAAAACCGTTACTAGAACCAAGGTAATCTCGGTATATAAGGGTTTCTAAGAACCAAGATTTTTCAAAAAATATCAACCTTCAAGAAACAATGTTTCTGAGCGAATCCAACAAAACGGTTTTTTTACTTCCAAGTATTATAGCCTCCAAAGAACCATAAAAATGAAGAAAAATTTGAAATTTTTTGCCGAAAGATTTGTACTTGATCTAAAATATTTGTACCAAAAATAAAACCAAACAAGGAAAATTTTTGTGTTTTTAGGTATAAATGAAAACCAAATCAATACTAGAGGATAGATCTTGAGTTGTTTGAAGTTTTAAGCCACAAAAACACAAAAAAATGATGCGAGATATATATGAGTATATATTCGTTGAACACCAAATATAACAAACACAAAACTATGATTTCATCACATGGCTCTTGATACCAATTGTAGAATATTGGTAATCCTAGATATAGAATGAGGTTGATGGTTTCTAGGGAGAGAAAGTTAGAAAGAGAAGTGAGAGAAATATGTGTTAAATGTATGTGTAAAAATGAAGAAACCAACACCCTCTTTATTAAATGAGAGGGTATTTATACCCAATCCCACAATATGGGCTTGGGTGGCCGGCCCATGACATGCCATGGGCGGGATTTGCTTAATATAATGTTAATAAGTAAACTATGAGCTAAAACCTATCTTGTTGGAGTGACCGAGTCTTCTAACTAGGAAAAACGTATTTCTAGCACTGACATTCACTTCTTTTCCTTTTACAATCTTTCCCCAAGGGTTTTCTATGTCCATAGGTGTGCTAACCCGTTTTTCATTGGTTGTAAAACCAAATTTCTTCAAAATCTCAGCTACATACTTGTCTTGAGAGATGAAGATTCGATCCTTTCTTTGTTGAACTTAAAGACCAAGGAAGAAATTTATCTCTCCCATTGCACTCATTTAAAACTTATCATTCATGAGCTTGGAGAACTATGTGCTCATCTATGGGTTAGAAGAACCAAAGATGATATCATCAACATAGATCTGGACTAGAATAAAATCCACTCCTTTCTTCTTGGTGAACAATCTCAGATCAATGGTCCCTCTTTTTAAACCAGTGTCCAAAAGGTATTTGAACAATGTACCATACCATGCTCTAGGGGCTTGATGAAGGCCATACATATCATTTTTCACTCAATACACCTTGTCTGGATACTGAGGATCTTAAAAACGTGGAGGTTTCATGACATACACCTCCTCATCAATGGTTCCATACAAGAAAGCGCTTTTCACATCCATCTGGTACACAATGAATCCCAAGCAGGAATCATAGGCAAGGAAAATCCTTATTGCTTTTATTTTGTCAACATGAGCAAAAACCTCCTCATAATCAATACCTTCTTCTTTTTGTATCCCTGAGCAACCAATCTAGCCTTGTTTCTGATCACAATGCCTCTTTCATCCTTTTTTCCTAAGAACCCAACATGTTCCAATGAGCCTAACATGTCTAGGACAATCAACTAACTCCCAAACATCTTGTATTGCAAACTGGTGAAGCTCATCTTGCATTGCTTCAACCTAAATTTCATCTTTGAGTGCATGAAAATTCTTCTTAGGCTCTACCTGTGATAAGAAACAAACAAACAAACATTCCTGAATCAAGGCATGATCTTGCTTCTTATCAATATTGGCAATAAAACCACCATGTTTTTTGATATGACTTTTGGTTTATCTTGGAGTATGAATAGATACAATGATTTAAGAAACAGGATGATTTTTTGGTCACCATCAAATTTGATCCTCCCCTAAACAAGTTATCAACCAGAACTGTAGTCTCCAAGTTGCCAATATCGCGTCCTTCTTAATCATCATACCCATTGTTCTCGTTATTTTCTGTTTTAATGGCTAAAAATTGGCTACTATCACCATTGTTGAACATAATAGTGGGTAGAGGAGAACTGTCAATGGTTGGAGTCTTTCCATTGTCACCATCATTGGGCACAACATGGGGTATAAATGTACTATCAGTGGATGATGAGATGCCACTGACATCTTTGTCTACATTACCTTGTGGAATCTCTTGCTCTTTATGACCCTCACTCTTCTCAGCAGCAGATGCCTTTTCATTCTTCATAAACCACAAGGCATATCCATGAATCTCAATGGTGTAATATGATCTTTGCCTTGTGATCATGCATCAACATTAGATTTTGTACCTGTATTGTTAGAACTTGAAGCTTCTATATCTTCATGGTTAGTTACTATAACATCCAGTAGTTTTGGCTAATGTAATATCAATAAATATGTAATTTCCCATTTGATAAATAAATAAAGTGGAAACTCTGCAAGAAATTTTTGCATTTTGCTATGATATATGACTGAATTGTGGAATATATGGATTCTCACTATCTTAGTTGCCACTTCAACATATTCCTATATGTTGTGAACAATATGTAGGTATCAAGTCTGAGTTAAAGTAATAATATGTATATACTATGAATAAGAATAATTCAAATATTACAAGGATCCCGTAAATTACTAAAAGACCATATAAACCTTAGAAATTACTTTATAAACTACTTTTCAAGCAATATAACTACATAATATCTATGTAATATTATAAAATACAATTTACTAGTTATAATCTACCATATAAAGGAAATATAATTCATCACAAAACACTAATATTCACTAATCTCAAGTTAATTACAAGTAAATGACCTAGTAACCAAGATTAGCATATAAAATCCATTTCACATTGAATTGAAGTCTAATCTTTTGAAAATAATTATAAAATTCAACTAAGTATCAAAATAAGTTAATAAAAATATCTCAAGCAATGTTTTAAATTAATAAAGCATAAAGTACAAGTTATCAAAGCATAGGATCTTAAGCGCACTTAATTATCCCTAAGATATTATCAACCTATATAAACCCTTAAAATAAAAATGTAGAAACCCTATCAGTCATAAAAATACTATATAAGACCTATAATAATCTTACATTAAGATATAAACACTAATCACCCATAATAGAAAGTCATTTTAGTAACATAGAAACACTAATATTAAGAAATTCACATAGAATCATTACCTAATCTTTTAGGACAAGCCTATAAACACTTATAGTATTTCATTAAGGTTATAAGATTATATTAAGACAATGTACAAGTATCCTTAAGCACAAGGTACAAGATTTCAATGCATGACTTCTAAATTAGGTCAAAATGAGTATTTTCACCCTTTAGACATGTTTACTTACAACAACCTACTAAACAAAGTGTGGAACCACATTAGATACTTAAAACACAATTTATAAGACCTAAATTCAATTTACATCAGTATATAAGAGGAGGATAATGAGTTTTAATAAGATTTAAACCTAAATTATTAGAAACCCTAATCTACATAAGTTTTCTTCCCAAATTCACATCAAACCTTTGTTAAAAATCAAACAAAGGACCCAAATCTTCTAAATAGAATGTCTGAACCCTAACTAAGCCTTAATCATTCACTTATCACATTCCTAAGTCCCTAATCACCAAAATTACAAAGTATAAAGTTACAAGCCCGAGATTTAGGACCTGGTTTGGTTTTTCCCTCCAAAACCATGTTTAAACTTCTTCCCTACCAAATTCAAACCTAAAATCAGATATTTAGGATTTCCCTAGATATTTTAGAGTGCTAACAAGTAGGTGCATAAGCTACTTTAAGGCTACACATCACCATTCTTATCTATAATATGTCGTGACCTATTTTGAGCTATATGTTCAATAGTTTTTCATCGTAGAGTCTATTAACTTGTGTAGAGCTTCACTATCATTCCTTGGTCATTATTATATCCTTTTTACACGTTTGAGGCTAGAAACTTGGAGCTTAAGGGTTGAAATGGGTATAAATAGGGGCAAACTACATAGTATGGAACTTGCACCCTGTTTCTTAAGTATCTCCTACCCATTCTTCATTTACACTTCTAAAATAATTCTAGTACTCTTAGAAGATCAAAAAACAGGTCTATAAAGAAGCAATTGAAGCTCTTGAATCTTTGATAAAAAGTTGTGTTCATAGGAAGCCATAAGGAGCCCTTTTGGAGCTACCTAGGTAATTCCTATGTTAAGAAAGCTTTGATCTTGTTATAATGAATTATTAGAATTTTTATAATTCCAAAATAATGTTAAAATTATAATCCAAAAGAAATTAGAGCATTTGATCATTTTCAATTAAAGTTATAAACTAAAGATGTATTAAAACCCTATTTTTGTACTTTACATGAAATAATGACTTAAAATCAATTTCAAAAGCTATAATTCTGGAAAAGTGTTTTTATTATGATTATAAATGTTTTTTGGAACTTTGTTTTAAAATCCTAGATCATTTGGTACATCTTTGGAGAAGTTATATGGTTTTTGCAAGTATAGGGACTAAAACTATCATTTTTGAAACTATTTGACATTTTGGGCCAAAAGTGTCATTTTATGCAATTTATATATATAATAGTAAATATTGTAAAGTTTGAGACCCTAAAGATTAAATAATGAAGGTTTAAATTGCAAATAATAAAACTATATAGTTTAGGGGTTAAAAGTGTAATTATGCCAAAATATAACTAAAAGGACTATTTTTGC
This sequence comes from Glebionis coronaria, assembly GCA_025667525.1. Classification (NCBI taxonomy): domain Eukaryota; kingdom Viridiplantae; phylum Streptophyta; class Magnoliopsida; order Asterales; family Asteraceae; genus Glebionis; species Glebionis coronaria. The sequence goes on from CM046878.1 coordinate 386,221,518, forward strand.
CAATATTGAAACTAAGGAAATAAAATGTAAATAATATACTAAGTTTCATGTTAGTGGGAACTTTGTACAAAGATATTCCATCTCGATATTACGTTCTAACTGAGTGGTTTGGTTTACGATTTAAAGTGTCATCGCTCCTCAAACGTTTATAGAGTGGCTTTTGAGTATAATAGTCCGAACAATGATACTATAATATGTGAATAAAAGAAATATACAAGATAATATACAAATAAATTGAACTTAGAGATTATGACTTGATATATATATTGTAGATTTGTAAATCTATGCTTATGTTTTTAGAGAGAGAAAGAGATAGAGAAATGGTGGATTTCACACTTTAGAGAGAGAAACTAAGAAAGAACTATGTGTAAAATAAGAAAACCACACCCCTCTCCATCAAAGGAGAGGGTTTATATACCCAAGCCCTTGTCATGGGCTTGGGCTTACATTTTGGGCCGGCCTACACATGTTGTAGGCTAGGCTTGTTCTTGTTTAATAAATAAAGAAAGTTAACTAAACTACGAGCTATTACATGGACTATCGTTGGAGTGACCGATCCTTCTTAATACGTAAAACGTATTTCCAACAATCTCCCCCTAAGGGAGGTCACTCCAAACAAGGGCGTTACCCGAGTTACAATAATGAAATAAACCTAGCATACTATGCTTGTCTTGAGCTCGTAGTCTTCATCTTTCTTTTTCTTTTTCTTTTCTGGTGAACATGCTGATGTGATCTTTGATATCAATCTTGAGCATAAATCTCTTGCCTTGATCTCGTGCATCCATCACTTGTGATCTTCGCCTCTTCGTGACCTCACGTCCCACATACTTATACCTTAGTAATTCTTGAAAGCTTCAAAGTTTGATACAGCGGAAGACTTAACTTTTAGGCTTTCTTGAATTAGATGAGGTATTAAGTGCATAAAGTATAAGCATGCGGGGACGACTTCTTCTTGGATTCCGCAACGCCACCGTCTTCAAATGCCGCAACATAAGTAGACACGAACGAAATGGCTTTGAACATTTCATTCTAAATCGGTAGCATTTTACCTTCGGTCGGTGAAGACCGTTGGACGATATTAGATATCGTACCCGTGACGGATAGTTTCAATTAAGTAACTTCCTGACAGGATTTCGCGGGTAAACCCGTTCTCTTTATTCGACCGTCCAAAGCTGACTGCGAACATAAAGAGTGAATCATTTGGATAAAATTATCCGCATGATTTGAAGCCGTCAATTCATGTTCCTGGAACAAGTGAAATTCAATTAAGAACCGCACCATCGTTGCTTTCCAGTTGTCACGAGCTTGATTCGTACAGAATCTTGCAAGTTACCTACCAAGTTCTGTTTGAGGTTAACACTAGAAGGATTTCCACTCATCACTGTGAATACTAAGGTATCACTCTAAGTGTTCTGGCAAGATCACTAAGATATTGCGTAGAGGCCTGGAACATGTTTAAATTCAGTTAAGAATTAAACAGTTGTTGCTTTCCAGTTATCACAAGTTTGATTCATAAAGAATCGCACAAGTCACCTACCGTGAGCTTTTTGATATTCGCTCAAGAAGGATTTCCATCTTCATTGTAAATACTTTCGTATTACTCGGATGTTCAGGCAAGATCATGAAGATTTTGCGTAGGACTCTTAAAATCTCTCTTACTTTTCACAGTGTGTGAAAAAGCAAGGGAATATGAAAGTGTGTCCTAATGAGATATTTGATGATCTCAAATGGCTCTAGACTCGATCGTGCACTTTGGATTTAAGTGATCGGAGGCTGGAGAGGAGTGCCACCTTTTCAATACCAATTTATTCGGAGTGAATAAATCAATAGATAACGTGTTGTCTCCGTGTGATTAAAACAAATACCTTTTGAGAGATATCTGAGTTAGCTGGAATGGGTTGTGCATTGCATCACTAGGTCCATGATGTCTGTCTTCAATATCGAGAATCATTAAAATGATCTCAATAGCATATGTGTTGACCCGGTTTCTGCCAAAAGTTGTAAGGAGGGCTTCTTTCTTTACACCCTTTATCTTTACAATTCTTTTTCATTCTTCAACCCCTTCAATGCTTACCAATACGTCATAACTAGCACCTTGTTGTGATTGTTCCAGTGCTAACTTAAGTACTTGGTCGGCATTCAGCTACGTTCACAATCTTTCTCCAACTTTCCTAAGGACTACTATTTCTAGCTATGGAATGTCCTTGGGAAGATTCCTCCGGTTCTGGAAGAATCATAGGACTTAACCTATCCTACCATCCTTATGTCACCACAATCTTCATCGTCGTGAAGTAAATGGGTTTAGGTAAGTATATGTCACCATGAAAATCCATTTTGATATAGAAAAACCATTTTGCTCCCCCTTAACATATGCCACGATATTCGAAAACATTTCGCACATGTCGGGATGAGCCAGCACATTGAGTCAAACCATTTGTGATATCCCATATTAAATCACATTTTCTCCCCCATATTAAAAATATTAACCCAATCGATGTTTTTAATATCAATTGATTTAATGAAGTTTTAACAAAGGTTTTGGGAAGAAAAATGCAAGTCCATTTAATCTTCATGGTATCAAATGTATGAGATATGATACCGATTTGTATCATGATCACAGATTCACCATATTAAAAAAGAATTGACAAGGTTGGACCTGATAGATGAGAATCATCATATGATAAGATCAAATGGTTCTTGTCAGCATATGTTGGTCGCCTCGTCACGTCTGAAGTCATCTCTTGACACCACTTGTACGATTGGTATTGTTGTCTTGACACCAACTTGTGAACTTGGCACGTTCGGCATCGAAGATTCTGAATGCTTGACAATTGCTCCCCCTCAATTGTTGACCCGTGTTCTATCGAAAGAGCTGTAGTCGTCGGTTGATTAGTCACATCGTCGAGTATGTAGATACCAATTGTAGATAGCAATGGTTGTAGAGATGATAGCTTCATAAAAACAAGACTTCTCTTGTTTTAACAAATAAATGCACTAAAACGTACATAGATTTGTGTTAGACCAAGTTATAAAGTAAACTTGATCCCTTACAAGGTTTTAAAGTAAACCTTGCCCGAGAAAATTAATTCCCGTTGATGAGCCAAAGCTTTCATAAGAAATACTTGACTTTAATGTGAAAACCGGGTTGCAGTCAGAAATAACTACAAGCCATTTAGGCATGTTTTATGAAATATTTACAACTTTTGTACGAACTCTATTTATGGCGCCGTGTCGATATTAATCAACATTTCTAAGGCCGTAAATATTATCGTACCAAAAGACATGCCTTTGAAAAATAAAGTAAAAATATTTTTGGATTTTTCTGAATTTTTCAATTTTTATGGTTTTTATATGGTTTTATATTTTTGTATTTTGCTTTTGTGGATAAAAATATAAACAATATATACAAATGATCACCAAGGATACGGAGAATAGTGTTACCACCACTATTCTTTCGCTTCATTTGCTAGCTCCTTAAGAGTCTCAAGCGAGAAGGTTCTCATCCCTAGCTTGTCGGCCAAAAATTCAATTCGAGCACGATCTAAAGCCTTCGTGAAAATATCCGCCAATTGATACTCAGATCGGACAAAGTAAAGCTCGATTACTCCATTTTCCACTTGCTCCTTGATGAAGTGGTAGCGAATGTCAATATGCTTCGACCGGGAGAATTGAACGTTGTTGCAGCATAAGGCAATTGCACTCTTGTTGTCACAGTACATCGGAATCTTGTTGAAACCTAGACCATAGTCCGTTAATTGCGATCTCATCCAAAGAATTTGAGCACAGCAACCGGACATAGCTATGTATTCTGCTTCCGTACTTGAAATTGCAGCGCTTTTCTGCCTTTTCGATGCCCAACTGATTAGTCGATCTCCTAATAGTTGCAAAGTTCCACTCGTGCTACGCCTTGTATCTTGACAACCCGCATGATCCGCATCTGCATATGCCATTAGTGTAATAGAAGAGTCCTTCGAATACCAAAGTCCCCGATTAATGGTTCCTTTAAGATATCGAAAGATCCTTTTAACAGTAACTAAGTGTAACTCAGTAGGCCTAGTTTGGTACCTGGCACACATACATATAGCAAACTGAAGATCAGGTCGACTGGCTGTGATATACAGAAGAGTACCGATCATTCCACGATAAAGTGTCAGATCAACGGAAACTCCATGTGGATCTGCATCAAGCTTAGATTTCTCCACCATTAGAGTGTCCACGGGGTCGCAAGATTCCATCTTATATTTCTTAAGCGATTCAAGGGCATATTTGGATTGATTAATAAAGATGCCTCTGGGACTCTGAGATATCTGAAGACCTAAGAAGAATGATACCTTGCCCATCATTGACATCTTAAACTTGGAAGACATAAGTGTCCCAAACTCATCCGATAAGGTTTGGATCGAGGCTGCAAATATAATATCATCAACATATATTTGTACCATAATCATATCTTTACCTCGTTTCTGAATGAACAGCGTAGGATCCACCTTGCCTTTAGCGAAGCCTTGCGTAATGAGGAATTGTGACAAAAGATCATACCATGCGCGAGGAGCTTGCTTCAACCCATAGAGAGCCTTCTTAAGCTTGTACACATGATTAGGATAATTAGGATTCACAAAACCATCCGGTTGTTGAACATAGACTTCTTCCTTGATTTCACCATTAAGAAATGTCGTCTTCACATCCATCTGATAGACGATCATATTCATATGGGCTGCATAAGCGAGGAATAGTCGAATAGCTTCCAAACGGGCAACAGGTGCAAAGGATTCCATAAAGTCGACGCCCAATAATTGCTTGTATCCACGAGCTACTAGTCGAGCTTTGTTTTTCAATATTCCGCCTAACTCATCGAGTTTCACCTTGTAAACCCATTTCAAAGTGAGAAACTGCACTTGATCCGGGCATGGGACAAGTTCCCAAACATCAAGACGTATGAATTCGTTAAGTTCTTCTTGCATAGCTTCTATCCAACAGGATTGAGTAAAAGCTTGTTGCCATGTCTTAGGTTCAACTTCAGTGAGAAAAGCATCAAAGTGACAAAACATTGCACTTTCTTGTAACTGACTTCGTGTGGATACCGGACGATTAGGGTCACCAATAATAGAATCTATAGGATGATCCTTTGTCCACTTGCTGTCATGTTCACGAATCCGTGGATTGGAGTAAACTGTAGAAGGAGCTTCCTCTGAGGTGGACGACCCAGCTTGATAAGGGCCGGGAATAGGTACACCAAAGAATGGAAGTTCACGCATTTGAGCGAATTCCAAATCGTGATCATCATCATCCTCCTCTTCATCATCAATAGGCATGACGTGGGTAGTTGTTACATGTGTTGGTTGAGAATTACTCGTTGAAGGTATATCTTGACCAATTGTAGGTGCAGATGTATCTGATTGTGCAACGGCTGCTGGAGCGACAACTTCGGTTCCCGGAGCTATTACCTCAGGTTCTGGAGCAACAATACTTGGAGGAGTAAAGAATTCATCAAAGAACGGTTGAAACAACGTATCCATTCCTTCCTAGTAGGTGGTGTAAATGATGATGAAGTAGGGTTGTTTGGGACAAGACCATAACTAATGTTACTGGGTCCCATTTCATGAAGTGCGGGTTCAGAGCTGCTTTGCTCAGAAGCCATTGCTGTCAGCTCATCAAAATCAACATTCATAGTTTCTAGGATCTTGCGAGAGTTACGGTTGTAGATTCGGTATGCCTTCTTTGCGGGTGCGTAACCAATGAAAATACCAATATCGGCCTTTGGTTGAAGTTTTCCCAAATTGTCACCATCATTATTTGGATAGCAAAGAGAACCAAATACATGAAGATATGATAAATCTGGTACTTTTCCATGGAGAAGCTCATAAGGTGTTTTACCATGGCGTTTACGAATTAGTGACCGGTTTTGGGTGTACACTGCTGTAGATACTGCTTCTGCCCATAAAAATAATGGAGCCTTTGCGTAAACTAACATCGTTCGAGCAGCTTCCATAAGTGTGCGATTTCGCCTTTCAACGAAACCGTTTTGTTGTGGAGTGCGTGCAACGGATGTTTCATGAGATATGCCAACTTCCTCATAATAATCACGCAAAATTTGATTCACAAATTCGGTTCCATTATCTGTACGAATGCGTCGGACAGTAGTGTTGAGACGCACTTGAATCATCTTGAGAAATCTGATGATGAATTTAGGTGCCTCATTTTTTTCTTTAAGAAATTTCACCCATGTAAACCGAGAGTAATCATCGACAATGACGAGGATGTACTTTTTGCCACTAAGACTTTCAACACGCATTAGCCCACAAAGATCCATATGCAACAGATAAAGTTTCTCTTGGTTGGTGTCTTCAGTCTTGGGTTTGTAAGACTTCTTAGTGCTTTTCCCCATTGTACACGCGGAACACAAATGATCCTTGTGAAATGATAGTTTAGGAAGACCACGAACAAGTTCGTTTTTCGCCAAGTGATTAATAGCGTCAAAGTTAAGATGAGATAACCGTCGATGCCATAACCATGACTTAGTCTTCGATGCTTTGGAGAGAAGACATACAGGAGAAGCGGCCATCATGTCTTGTAGAGACAAAGTATACAAATTATTCCCTCGAGTACCTTTCAATAAATTAACCCCTTCCAAATTACGAATGAAGCAGGTATGCTCTCGAAAAGCAACTTCTAGGTTTGCATCACAAAATTGTCCCACAGAAAATAAGTTGTGACCGAGATCTTCCACGTAATACACTCGTGAAATTATAACATTCCCAATATGATATTCACCGTAACCCATTATCTTAGCAATATGATCATTTCCAAATCTAACCGTACCAAGAAACTTGCTGACGAAATTTCTGAGCTGAGAGCGATCTCCGGTCATATGCTTGGAGCAACCAGAGTCCAAATACCAGAGAACAATTTGGACCACCTGTTTTCAACAACAACAGTAGACAATGCATTGGAAACTATTGGTTCCGGAGTGTTAGCAGATACAGATATAGAATTATCAGAATTGCTAACATTTTTGAGACCCTTAGATTTCTTGTGTTTTCTAATGTGAGTTTTAGCACTAACAGGTTTTACTGTTCCAACTTTCTTAGGTTTTGGATTATTCGCGGGCACTACAGTGGGAGTAGACCTATTTAAAGGGCACTTGGTTCCTACAGTAGTGTCAGTGTTCCTAGTTAAAGGACACGCTTGTGTTTTGGTAGCCTTGGTACTCCTAGTTAAAGGGCACGCTTTCTTCACTTCAGTGGGAGTGATCCTAGTTACAGGGCACATATTTCCTGCTATAGTGAAAGTTCTACCAGTGGAGCGCCACATCCAACCAACTTGGGTTAACACTTTCCCAGTCGGTTTCCATTCTAATCCATTTTTCCGGGCATGCATCTCATTCACATGGTCAATAAGGCAAGAATCATGACGACTAGAAAACATACATTCATTGCAATTCCAACATTTTAAATTAGAACTCATAGTAGGCTTAGAACGCTGCACAACCACAGAGCCTTTAGGTTTAGCTACATGATTCTTTTTATTCAAAACAGAAATAACATTCCTAGGATGGGCTTCTACTTTCTTCTTCACTTGACTACTAGATGGGGGAAAGATCCTATCATTCTTCTTGTTTCTCTTAAGCTTAGATCTTTGAGCCTTAGTAGTGGTGCTTACTCCTGTAGAAGGCAACACGGGAATATTAGAAGCTGGTTTGGATTCCGCCTTATCTTTAGTGACCAAAGTTTGAGATGGTTTAGTCCTAGGGCCCTTGTTAAGTGGTGTGACGGCAATAAGGGTTCTTTTGATTGCACTAGAGGACGATGCTGAGATAGTGGCTGCGTTATCCACAACATTCTTACCTTTGATAGTACGAAGTGTTTCCTTTAACTCAGCCAAGACCAGGTTCTTATCACAAATTTGTTCCCTCAAATCAGATATTTCCACCGACTTTCGATTCAATTGTTCAATCAATGATTGATTCTGTGCAGTGGTATGAGCACATGCTGGCTGTACTGAATCGAAAAGTCGTGTATTTTTCTGTTTTAAGTTATCAACTTTGGACAACATCTTGGAAACTCGATTATCTAGATCAAGTTTAAAATTCTCAGCGGCCTCAAGTACGTTCACACAGTGAAGCTCCTTATATTTCTCTATTTCTATCGGCAAAGAGTTAGCAACTTTGTCACTTGGCTGACGCTGTTTTGATTGTAAATTCAATCGAAAATTCTTTTCAAAATTTGCATCATCGATATTAACACCTTCGAATGACGTTTCAAAGATTTCTTGAATAAATTGTTGCTTGCATTCAAGCGAAATACAATGTGTTTGAATCTCATCAAAACGTTTTGAAAGCGAAAAATATGAATCTTGAAGCTTTAAAAATTCAGCGTCAGATTCGTGACAAGTACTATCTACCACAGTATCCACAGATTCAACATTATGCACAATAGAATCATTATCAACACTTGTATTCACACAGACAGAAACTATATCATGAGACATCACTTGATTCAGAAGCAGATCATTATGGCGTGAAACCCGTTCTATTTCAAGTAAACTGTTTTCATAAGCATCTTCCATTTCATTGAAAACACGTCTAACTTCTTCTATTTCCAAAAACAAATCTTGATCAATATTACGAAGACAAGCCTTAACATTGTTTACAAATGGAACAATTTCATCTCGAAACGCAGCTCTAGTGTGCTCAAAGTTCCATTCACCTTCCGTTATGTCCGTGGCCGTCGTACGTTCCAAAATGACCTTGTCAAAATCGGCTAAGTGTTGGTGAACCGTATTTAAGTTAACGGACGCCTTACTTACCGGTGGAATTAACTTCGTTAAATCCTTTTTGACGAGTGTAGCAGACGTACTAGGAAGGTTTTCACTTGACAAACTTTGGGGCACAAGAACTGTTAATTCTGCTAATTCCTTTTGTAAGCGAATGCGTGTCTTTTTCGAAAATTGATCTTTGTTATGTTGATCATAATCAATTGTATGGAATTTTGAAAGCATTTTAGAATGAGTTTCATCCCCAAGTGATTGTGTCTCCTCAGTACTACGAACAAAAGGTGCTTCTTTCGATTTGCCAATTATGGTCATATCATAAAGACCGGGAATATATTCCTGAGCTTGTTTTGCATAACCTGGATTTGGTGGTAAATCTTGAAAACGCTTAAGTTCGAATTCTTTAAATGATTTAGTTAAAAGATGAACCTTTTCTGTGGAAGCGTATTGTTTTAAAAGCTGTTGTTCTTTGAATTTAAGAAGTTTGGTAGCATTAATTTCCGATTCAACCTTTTTAGACTCGAGAGTTTCGAAATCCATTTTAAGTTTCTGAAAATCATTGACAACCGACTCTTTTTCTTTTAATTCATTGGAAAGATTAGCTTTTAATGATTCTATTTCTTTCAAGTGTTCAATCTTTTCAAAACGAAATTGGTCAAATTCAGAACATGTTATTTTCTCTTCTTGAGGGACCATTTCAAAAGTTTTGATCTTTTCTTTATGCAACACAAGCTCAGCAGTTAAGGTGGAATTGGTATCTACGGATTGTCTGAGGGCCATATGCATTTGATCAATAATATGTTTAGGCACCATTACCAAATCATGTTGAGCATAAGATTCCATACCTGTCGTAGCATTTGGTTGAGGTTCACTCAAATGTGTTGGATTGGGTACCACTTTATTTGAGTTACTAGTTCTCGAATGCTGTTCGAGGTTGTCATTTTCATGCCCAACTTGATGTTGGTTTTCATCAATATTATTAGATGTGGTTGGTACCTCACTGATGACATCAGAACCGTAGTGAGAGAGATTAGCAACAAGAGCAGCTTGGGCAGAGTGAATGTCATCACAATCTGAATCGTATGCATCAAGATCATCCGCTTGATAAGCTGCATTAGAAGTAGAAATGACTTCAATGCCTTCAGTATCTGCTTCCCCTGGGTCTGCAAGAAATGCCAACTCCTCTGAATCCAAAATCTTCCCCTTAGACTGAGCATCAACCAAATACATCTTCTCACGAAACCATGCATCATCCCTTCTCCTTTTCGGCTGAGTGCATTCCCTAGCCATATGACCTTGTCCTCGGCAATTGTAGCAAGTCACAACCTTCTTAGGACCAATAGGACTCCCATTTCCACTAGCTTGAGAATTCACAGCTTGATTGTTCCCAATCCTTGTAGGAGGTCCATATGAATTTTGCCTTCCCTGAATAGGTTGCACCGACACTTGACCATCTTGAACAGTGGCTTGTTGTCGAGGATTTGATGAGGTGCGGAGCTGATTGTTTGTTGGTGTAAATCCTCTAGTTGAAACAAGTTTTGACAAGTAGGCGGTGAGATGGTTTAGAACATCAGCTGGCGTATCATTTGGAGTAAAGACCGGTGCTTGGATTGGTGGAAGTTCATTAGAGTAGAAAGCTTGTGCTGGTTGTGCTTCAATTGGAAAATATCCTTGCTGAGGAGTATAGCCCAATGGAGAAGTGTTGGCTTGTGATGGTGATGTTTGATATGGTGGTTGCTGTTGAAAAGATTGTTGATTAACACTTTGTTGATATTCTTGTTGTGGCATCATTGGTGGTTGATAAGATGGTTGTTGTGGTTGCTGATAGATGTGTGGTGGTGGCTGTTGCAAGTATGATGGTTGTTGATAAGTATAAGCCATGTTTTGTTGAGAAGCATACATTGCAAGTGGATCATGAACTTGAGGTGTAGACAACCGAGCCTCGATCACATGGCATTCGTGTTGTTGAAGAAAAGCTTGAAGTTGATCCACATTGGTGTTATGCAAGTCCTTAGCCAATTTAACATCCGTCACGTATTTTTTCCATTCTGGAGGAAGAGTGTTCAAATACTTGGTGTTCAATTGAAAGGTAGGGATTGCCATGTCATAGATATTAAGCTCATTCAACAATAGGGTAAATCTCAGATAGTAATCATTGAGAGTCTCCCCTGGCACATATGCAAACTTATCAAAAGTATCATAAAGCTTACACTCTCGTTCTTGTTTAGTTAACGAGGTGCCTTGCATTAGAACACGAATTCTATCCCATAGATCTTTGGCAACTTTATGTTTGCTGACGAGTTTGTAGACATCTGGAGGAAGGGCTTGGAGAATGATGTTTGTTGCATACTTATCACATTTGTCTTGAATCTTCATATCTCCAGTCAACTCACCCGTTGTGCGAGGACGAGTGGTCGTACCTTCCGTCACAGTACCATAATCTAATGGTCCATTGAGCACTGATGCCCAAATTAGATGTCCATTCTCCTTGTTCAACATATAAAGTTCCATTCGGGAAGCCCATTCCTCATACATAGTCTTCACCAACATTGGTGGACGATTATCCGTACCCGAGAGGATGGACTTATCCGTAAGAGATGTATACTCCATTTCAATAAGTTAAGATTTACAAAGTTGATCGAACAATGAAATAAGGTTAAGTGTTTTTGTGTTGAAGTCGAGAAACAATGTTAAAATCCCTTAAAATATGTTCTCGATAAACCAAAAATTCCAAGACAAATTTGTGATTATCGGAATGTTGATCGGAATGTCAGATCGGAATACCAGATCGTAATGTCACACTATCTTAATGTCCAGATCGCAATGACCTATAGTAAAGATTCAGATCGCAATGTCCTATCGGAATGATTCAGATCGCAATGTCCTATCGGAATGATTCAGATCGCAATGCCCTATCGGAATGATTCAGATCGCAATGCCTATCGGAATACTCAGATCGCAAAGCCCTATCGGAATGTTCAGATCGCAAAGTAGCTGACAAAATTTGGGCAGAGTAACGACTTAAATTACTTCCTTATACCCGTCGGAATCCCAGATCCCAAAGTACGATCAGAATAACCAGATCGGAATAAGTAATAAAACCCAAACGATCGCAATGTAGAACCAAACCCTTTCCGATGGTAAGGTTATTGCGATGAAAGCCCACGTACAACTTGTACTTTCCGATGGAAGTGTTTGCTTGAATTTCGGAAAGAAGAACACAAGGACTTTTTGAACTTTTGATCCAAGAAAGATTGTGTTTTAACCAAAATCAAGACACCAAAAACACTACAATACTGCTGAATACGTTATGCTTCTTGAAATCACGATCAAACACAAAAAAAATTTGATGATTCGGCAAAATGAACTCAAAAAGCCACGAAATGCTTATAAGAACATACGAAACACACAAACAAACCTATATTTCATCCCAAGCTCTGATACCATTTGTAGATTTGTAAATCTATGCTTATGTTTTTAGAGAGAGAAAGAGATAGAGAAATGGTGGATTTCACACTTTAGAGAGAGAAACTAAGAAAGAACTATGTGTAAAATAAGAAAACCACACCCCTCTCCATCAAAGGAGAGGGTTTATATACCCAAGCCCTTGTCATGGGCTTGGGCTTACATTTTGGGCCGGCCTACACATGTTGTAGGCTAGGCTTGTTCTTGTTTAATAAATAAAGAAAGTTAACTAAACTACGAGCTATTACATGGACTATCGTTGGAGTGACCGATCCTTCTTAATACGTAAAACGTATTTCCAACATATATATATATATATATATATATATATATATATATATATATATATATATATATATATATATATATATATATATATATATTATATATATATATATATATATATATATATATATATATATATCTATATATATATATATATATATATATATATATAATATATATATATATATATATATATATATATATATATATATATATATATATATATATATATATATATATATTTATGTGTCAACTTAGATTCTGTGAGAAAGTTGTGATTGATTATATTAGAATAATTCAAGACTTTATAGGCTAAGGTGAGTTTATAGCCTCATTTTTTAAAAGTTTACAAACGATTTGAAAATCCGTGAGGGGGATATATGCTAAAAATGAAATACAAGTGTTTTTGTATGTTACCTGATATGATTATTGACACTACGTTTACTTATTGCCATTCCGTCCCTTTTTAATCGTGATCGTTAATCATTTCTAGAAAATGAACGTTAATATTTTGGATAGTACTGTTGGAGACTGGCATCTCCTATCTGGGAAAGTCGCTCTTGTTCACGGCTAAAGGTTCCTACCTTGGCTAAACATATATGCTTTATTTTCTAAACTCAGGAGTCCGACCAACTACCTGAATAAAGGAAATTTGTTGGTTACTGATATGTTAACTAGCGATGTACGAGCTAGTGAAATAATAAATGAGAATTGATGAATTTAAAAATATAAGGTGTATAACACTATAGCCCTGGAGTAATACTTATATTCAAATTATGTTTAAACCTATGAATTCACTGAACCATTGTCTTTATTTTATGAGCATATATTTCAGGTGAATAAAGACTGACGTGTTGCGGATGATGGTGTCTTGAAAAGTTACCATTCCCATAAAACTAGATCTTTGGGAAACTTGTAATGTACAGTGTATGTACAGTTGTTTTATTTAACTCTGAATAATGAATGATAATAATTTTTTAATAAAATGACTCTTTGAGCATTTTTCTATTATTGTGACTTCGATACCTTGAAAGTAATACCCCAGATTAGTTTCTGCTGCTATATAATAAAAAGGGGGGTGTTATAGATTGGTATCAGAGCTTACGGTTATAGAGAATAAAGATTTTTCTTGAACTATTACTGAGATAATTTCAAGACCATCAGCCATCGTCGGCGCTAGTGTAAGATTTTTATACTTTTAAAATAGCATATCTTATGTTATTATATTATACAAAACTACAAGGATGTCTACTTCCACCTATATTATCGTTTCTGATGATGACGAAAGAGAAGTCCCGATGTTCACCTCATCTCCCACAAGTATGCGTGTTCCGACTTTGTCTTTATATGATAGTCCCAGAGTACAAGAATATTTTTCACATCAAAATGAAGTGATGAATAGTACGCCTTCGCCCGCGTCTCGTTTCTATTAGCTGAGGATCTATTCTTGTCTCCCAATCGAAGTCGTGAAGAGCCTTATGAAACTAAAGAGGAATCTAGAGCACGGATTGTGGAAAGACACGACAAGCAATTATCCGTAATTGCAAGTCATCTTGATGAAATTTCCTTAAAAGCTTTTAGAATTGCGGAGAAGAATATTGGGAATTTAATAAGAGGAAGAAAGGAGATTGAAGAGTGATGAGACTGCTTTTATACATAGTCTCATCTTCCAAATAGGGCTTAAAATGCATTAAATATCATCAAAATACCCAAATATATGCTTGTGTTTGTTGCTTGTGTATTTTAGGTACGGATATTGAGAAAATGACAAAAGATCACAAGAATCAGTCAAAAACGAACACGGGAAACGAAGCCGCATGATGAACCAAGCCCTAATGAAGAATTTTCCAAAATCAACCCTTGAAGATTTGAAGAATCATGAAGATTGGTCCTCCAAGTTTGAAGAATTGACACTTTATACCCTTGTATCTTCATAATTACAAGTTTGGTCCCTAAAGTTTGTCAAAATTACAAAAAGGACCCTTAACTTTGAAGAATTGGCAAATTTAGTCCCTCAACAAAACTAAATTGTCAATATTGGTCCTCCAAGAAGTCAACAAACAAGTCAACACCTTGAAGTATGAAGACATGTCACTGAAAGCCCTTGAAGAATGCATATATTGCATGTATGGTCCTTTTTCAAGTTTGAAAGTATCTTGGGCTAAATTCAGCAACTTGATGAAACTTGTTTACAAAGGAAATAAGTTTTATGCCATTTATTACAAAGTGAAGAAAAAGGAAAACATTGGGGGGCATTCTTGGGAGACAATCAAACTCCACCAGCTAACCATCACGTGACACGTCACAACTTCCACTCACATCTTAATCATATTATTAAAATGTTTAAACACGCTTATTAAAACATTTTTTGGGGCGGGAATCATATACTGCTCAGATTAATCATTCCCAAAAATTGCCAGATTAACCCAAGAACCCTAATCTCAAAAACCTTAATTGCTTGGTAATTGAGCCCCATAATCTCTAGAAAAGAGATTACACATCTCTTAACCATAATCCCACCCAAACCCCCCTTTCACCATCAACCCATGTGACAATCCCCACCTCCCCTGACCCACAAGAACACAAGAAAACAAATGGATGCAGAGAATCAACGACTTGAAGGAGTTGCTTAGTGCCCACATCAAATCCAACGATTAAGATCAATCCATCACAACTCAGCAATCACATGAAGATGTTGGACAAATTCAAAAATAAGGATATGCTTAAATTGATCCGAATCTTACAAGGGTATTTCTGGATTTTTCATCAATTAGGGTTAGCTTTTTTTTTTTACTTTCTAGAAAGGTCTTGTAAACCCTATATAAAGGGTACTAGGATTAGCTTTATAGTTGTTCTTGTTTTTCCTGGTTCACTCCTTGTAAAGCTATTGTTATTTTTCGATTAATGAAAAAATATATTATGGTTTAGTGTTTGTGAAGAAAAACGAGTTCCATTTTTTTATTTCAAGTTATAATCTTGTTCTATTTTTATGTTGGAAGTGAGTTACATTGTTTGATTAATAGTTATTGGTCTGAATTTTCTTTTTTGTTTAAGCTGTTCATTCTAAGCTAAGTGTATTCATAGCACCTACAACACTTTGTGAGGTGGATTGAGCACTTAAGAATAGAATTAGTTGTTATGCGAAGTTTGCTCCTCACAATTTCTGTTTGAAAACCACAACTAGTTTTTCTGCTAAGTATTTTGGTCTCCCACAACTTTCTATCTAGCTTCCTGCGTTGGTCTTAGCTTTTTGATTCTCTTATATCATTAAGCTAAGATTGATAAAACAGGGGAGCCGAAGTTTGTAGGAGCCATTTTCTTGCATTTAGCTATGAGTTTTGTCACCATATCTCACTGTTATGCTATATGACTGTGCTAACCCGCTTGTATTCATAAACTACACCAAACGCTCCTTAAAACAAGCTTTTGGTTAGTCTATCAAAACAAGGTTTGTTACCTCTTTGATTGAAAAGATTCGGTCGAGTTACTATTGTATTGTTCAAAGTTTGATAAATCTTAGCAGGAGTGGAAGTTTGTACTCTTTTTCGCAGAGTACATAAGCTCAAACACCCGAGAGCGTGGATGTACGTTCTTGCCGTAAGTTTCCCTCTCTTTCTTATTTTTCGTTAATCTGCCATGGTTAGATGACTGATATTAGGATTGTGTTTGGGACTTTGTGATTGTTCTTTGATATCTTTAGTTTGCTGATTAGTTTTGAACTGATTTCGTGTTTTGGTTGTTATGATTTTATAGTAGATTATCAACTCAAGCGTTATCTAAATTTTCTGTCATTATTATTGCTGCTGGTGCTATTTTAAGGTTTTATTTTAGATATCTGCTTAAGATAGAAGTTTTTAAGTCATTAGTTTTTTGTGCTAATAGATTCTTGTTCGCTGCTTGCTTATATAGTATTGTCACTTGGTTTAAATTAATATGTTTACGCCTAAGCTTGATAGTTAATTGAGGACTTGTAGGTTTAGTATTGTTACTCCTCGCTTACTGAAAAAGAAAAAGTAGCTCTGATTGTGGTGCTGGTTGTGGTCATTGCTGCTCAAAAGCGGTCATCAAAGCCTACTGAGTGCTTGTAGAATTAGCAGGTTCATTAACTGAGGTAGATTATTCTCGTTTTCTTTACGTGTCAGTACTTTGCACTTCATTGTCATAACAGCATTCCTAAGTAAACTTAGAAGTGTATGACCACTGTATATGCTTGTTAGATCTTGGCGGGTGCATATAATCAGTGATTGAGAGGTAGTTGCTATTGCAATCTGTGTTAGGTAATTGGTTGAGTAACTGAGTAACCAAGTAATTGCATAGAAACCAAAAAGAAATAAATTAACAAGTGGGCATGGCGTTGAGTTATTGATTCATCAGATAGGGTCTGCTTATAGTTTCATTCACCAACTGCACATTCTTATCATATTATTGTTCTCTAATTGGTACTCTAGGTGTGCATGCTAGAGTATAGCTTGGTTTCTGCCTGTAATAGCTGGTACGCTTGACACTTATACATATTTTCCTTCTGCTTAGTATCGGTTAGATTTTCACTTAGTTCGATTACCCTTTTTTTTTGTGCTTACTGTTTATGTTTATCAGACCAAGGTACCAAGCTTGCTTATTTGAATATTATGGCATGATTCAGTGATAAGTGTTGATTTGATTTGTATCTGCATATAAGTGCTTGAACCTGCTTGCTTGATTGATTACTTGTTTGTGTTTTAGTCATTTTTGTGTCGTGTTTGTCTTGTCTGCTTTCTGCTAGCTTAATACACCCCCACAAGCCAACTGCAAGTGGGGGGTTTTGACTGTCCATAAAGAACTCAACAAAGAAAACAGATAAAAAGATGCCAGGTCTGGGGTTTGTTTGCTTCTAATTAGGGTAATTCTGGCTTAAATTAGACAAGAGTTAGGAGTTTTGGTAGTGGTAGTATCTCTGTAACAAGTGGGGTAAAAAGGAAAAAAAAATATTTTAAAAATTTTGGCGTGGCCAGGACTTGTACCTGCGCCACCACTACCAAAGCACACATACACTACCGCTGCCCTAGGGACTTTGACTGGTAATCTCTTGCAAAGTTAAATACTTAAGGTGATTTTAAATTGGGCTTATTTAAAAAAGCCGTGGCCTTTTAAGCCATTTGTGGCTTATTCATTAAGCGTTTTTGCTCCTATTTATTTTTCCTAGGAAAGTTATTAGGTTTAGGATTTTTCAGAAACAAGTTTGAATTTTTCCTTTTCTTTATTTATTTTTTATTCATTTTTAATTAACCGTATTTTATTAAATAGATAAAAATAGTAAAAAGAGGTTTTAATTTTTAGAAAAATAGTTTTAAGGTTTCATTTAAGTAACTTGAGGTTTACATATCAAAAAGTTTTCAAAAAGTCTTATTTTTAATTTTATTTGATTTTAGGATTTTTATCCAACTTTGAAATTAAATATAAAATTAATAAAAAGGTTTTAGGAACTTTTAATTACATTTTTGTCTTAGTTATAATATTCTAGATTTTTGGTAATTTTTTAGAATTAATTTATAAACTTTTTATTTTTTAGAATATTTTAATATTATTTTATTCCCAAAAATAGAAAGTTGGTTTTTTCTACTTTTTCCATTTTTCCTAGATTATAGGCATTAAATTAGGAACTTTGTAACTTTCCAAATATTTTTTAGACTTTTCAATTAATTGCTAGAATTAATTTAAGATTTAATAGATTTTAATAGTTTTTAAGTGTTTAAAAATAGTTTAATTTGGTTTTAAAATTTTTAAAAATAGTTTTTAGCTTAATTAGGATATGTTTGAGGTTTACAAACTATTAGATCTTGTTTAAGGCTTTTTAATAATTAAAAGTGATTTTTAGGGCTTTAATTAGCATTAAAAAGTCATTTTCTAATTAATAAAATAGTTTTTAGCAAGTTTGGATTTTTTTGTAAACTCTTAGAATATTATTGTGGATTTTTAGTAATTTTTAGGAATTTTTAGGTTAAAATTTTATTTTTGGCACTATTTACGGTTTTACGTTTTCGCCTTTTTCGACATAGTTTAATTCGTTTTCGTAACCGTCTTTTCTTAATCCCATTTCTTTCTCAATCATATAATCACAAACATTAATCAACTCTTAACACAACGAACTTGCCTCCTCGAGAACGATCTCACTTAGGGTCATTCACACACGGTTTTCCTAAATCGTCGTGCACACTTGCCCTACTTTGTGCATCCTTTTCCTAAAGGTGTACAAAACTACCTACAATCATTTTGGCGCCGCTGCCGGGGAGGCGTGTTGTGTTTTGGTTGAACCATTGTTGTTTTTATATATAGCCATAAAAGTAATTGTATTAGTAGCACTCTACTAATACGTATTATCGGTTTCTCGTTTTTTGTGAATATTATTAATATATTGTATACGTAGAACAATAAATTTACAAGTACTCCAAATACGTGAGAAATCACAACCTTGACTTGGGAGGTCATTACCCAATCATTGTATTCGAATCTCAAACCAAAGAAAAAGGCAAAAATAGATAAATACTTTCGTGAAGCTCGATTTTCAGAAATACAAACTATAAGGTGGGTATAAGGCGGTTGTATTTCACGACCTAAAGGAAAAAGGCTCTTAAGTGCTTCGCGCTGCCTCGTTTCCTCCGCTTGCTTGTGCGTATTTTGATTTTGAAAGCTAATCGAGGGTTTTGCCGCCCAAAGTATTACTAAGTATCATATATATTTTCTTGGTTTCTATTGATTAAACCCTCTTGAACGATTTGGTGTTCCACCATCGTTCTAAAGTCATCGAAGGCGTTCACTTCACGTGATCGTTTTCATTCCTTGAGGCTTCTTTAATCGAGAGATTTGATTAAGGAGGAGATTTGTAGATTTGTGTCTACTAATACATTCCAAAAATCCAAAAAAAAGTAAAAACAATCAAAAACCACAAAAAAATTGAAAAAGTAAAAACACCAAAAAGAATCTTCTTTGCTCGCCTTCTCGTTGTACGTGACGTTTATGAAAACTCACTCCAAAGCAAGACGTGCTCGTAAACGAAGAAACAAATCCACCACTCCTTCTAGTGAGGAGTCTCCTATTGACGAACCCATTGTAGTGAAAGAAGCACCCATGGCTAATCGAACTATGATGGAGTTGCTTCAAGCACCCACCGAGGGTTATGGAGAAGCGATTGTGATTCCCGCTATCCTTGCGGAGAATTTTGAGGTTAAGACGGGTTTGTTGTCCATGATTCAAAACAACAAGTTTCGAGGTGACGAAAAGGACAACCCTCATAACCACATTCGCCAATTTAATCGTCTCACCGCCACATACAAGTTTAAGGACGTCTCAAACGACTCGATTAAGATGATGCTTTTTCCGTATTCCTTAGCGGGGCCCGCAAAAATTGGGTTAGAGAAAGAGCCACCCAATTCTATATTGACGTGGAAGGATCTCGTTTCAAAATTCGTGAACCAATTTTTTCCGCCCTCTAAGACTACGCACTTGAAAAACGAGATTTCAAAGTTTTCACAAGAGTATAATGAGAGTTTTTCAACGGCTTGGAATAGGTTTAAGGAAATGTTGCACGAATATCCTCATCATGGTTTTTCCGACTTGCATCAAATAGACACATTTTACAATGGCTTGAACGATCATGAGCGTGATTATCTTAATGCCGCCGCGGGTGGTAATTTTTTGTGTAAGACGGTCGAGGAAGCATTGTTAATCATTGAGAATAGGTCTAAGGTGTATAGTCCTCGTAGCACATCGAGTGTTCGTAAGACTTCGTCTTCGTCTTCGCCTTCATTGTCACACACCGTTGATGCTTGCCAAATCGAGGCTAATTTGGAGAACAAAATTTTTGATATAGTGAAAGGATTGTTAGTTGAGTTTAAAGTTGGTGAACAACCCGCTCCCGCTACGATTAAAGCGGTTGAGGTTTCTTGTATGTATTGTGGTGGAGCTCACGATTATTCCGAGTGCATTACCAACGGTGGTAACACTTCGAGTGCCTTCGCGGCCGCGGGAACTTATAACCAAAACGGTCAAGTTCCTCGCACTAATAAATTGACTCCACCGGGTTTTCCACCAAATCAAAATGCTAACAATTATCGAAACAATCAAGTTGGTTACCAAAGAAATCAAAGGAACAATTTTAAGGGTAATAACAACTATGGGAATCAAGGGAGTAGTAGTAGCCAATTGCAAAACCAAAACCAAAACCGTAATTTTGAAAACACGAGTCAAGGTCTTCAAAATGTTTGCACTAAAGAACTTCCAATGGACTTTGTGAATTACGCCACGGCAAATGATAAGATTTTGGAAAACATTCAAGAGCAATTGGCTAATCAAGCTAGGGACACGGCTAAGAACACCAAGGAGTTAGCTTTTGTTAAAGAAAATCTTAGCATGAGGAATGAATTGAAAAATGATTTTGCTAACCAAATTCGAGGTCAAAACAACAAGATAGAGCAAAGTCATGCTAGGCTTGAACAAAGAATTGACCAAAAAGCCGCTAGTCAAGATTTGAAGTTTAATAGTTTTGATGCTAAGCTTAATGCCATTTTAGAAGTCGTCATGGGGAACAAAGCCTCTACTTCGAGTAGTTTGCCTAGTAACACCATTTCAAACCCGAAGGGAGAGATGAAAGTGATTACCACACGAAGTGGTAAGACACTTAAAGAACCGACTCCTCAACCAATTACTCCAACGGTGGAGGAAATTGAGGAAGAACCCGAGGTGGTGGTCGAAAAGGAGTATATTTCAAGCCCACAAAGTACCGCTCATGCCACACCTACGGTCGACCCATCACCCATATTGGAACCCGAGATTCCAAAGGCTATGCCTACGCCCCAACCCACACCCCCTTGCCTTACCCATCGAGACTTAGGAAGGAGAAACGACAAGAGCGCGACAACTACCAATTTGAGCTTTTTATGAAAATGTTTCGTGATTTGCATTTTAATGTGAGTTTCGCCGATGCTTTGGTCATGATGCCTCGATTTGCCGCTAACTTTAAGAGTATGTTGAACAACAAGGAGAAATTGCACCAAATGTCTAGTTGTTCGTCGGTTTATCTTAATCGCATACCTCAAAAAGTCGGTGATCCCGGTAAATTTTTGATCCCTTGTGCAATTCAAGATATGGAAGAATGCTATGCATTGGCCGATCTTGGTGCTAGCATTAACTTGATGCCACTTGAAATCTTCAAGTCGCTCAATCTTCCTAATCTTACTCCTTCACGAATGTCTATTGAGTTGGCCGACCATTCCACGATTCTTGCATGTGGTTTGGCGGAAGACGTTTTTGTGAAAGTGGGGAAGTTCTACTATCCCGTAGACTTTATTGTTGTTGATATCCCCACGGATCCTCAAGTTCCTCTTATTTTAGGTCGTTCGTTTTTAGATACGTCTATGGCTTTAATTGATGTGCATGCTAGAAAGATCACCTTACGTTTCAATGACGAGGAACTTGTTATAAACGCAACTCAAAATTCTCAACTTTCTCATGTTTATTCCGTTGCTACCATAAATCTCGTTGATATGATCGACGTGGTTTGCGAGGAATTTTCACAAGAAGTTTTAGGGTTTGGTGATGAAGAAACTAGTGGCAATCCCACTATGTTAGATCCAATTCTTGATAATTCGACACCAACCTTCACTCATTTCGAAGGTGGTGGTTTTACGTTGGAAGAATGTAATGTTCCACGTACTTGTGACGAAGACCTCGACAACGATGAGGACTTCTCGATTATCAAGGATTTTCTTAACGATTTCCCATTTCCTCCACCCGAGGAGGTTATGAGTATCGAGCCCAAATCTTCACTTGAGGAACCACCTATTCTCGAGTTGAAAGATTTACCTCCTCACCTCGAATATGTCTATTTGGAGGAGGACGACAAGTTGCCGGTTATTATTGCGAAGGATCTTTCGAATGATGAAAAAATCGCACTTGTCGATGTTCTTAAGGACCACAAAGGGGCGATTGCGTGGAAGTTATCCGACATTAAGGGGATCGATCCCAAGTTTTGTACCCACAAAATCTTAATGGAGGAGGATTTCAAGCCAACAATCCAAAGTCAAAGGAGGGTGAACCCCAAAATTCACGATGTCATCAAAAAGGAGGTCCTTAAACTCCTTGACGCGGGAATGATTTACCCTATTTCCGATAGCCCTTGGGTGAGTCCTATTCATTGTGTCCCTAAAAAGGGAGGGATGACCGTTGTGCCAAACGATGCCAACGAGTTGATTCCCACTAGACTCGTGACCGGATGGAGAGTGTGCATTGACTATTGAAAGTTAAATGAAGCCACTCGAAAAGACCATTTTCCCTTGCCCTTCATGGACCAAATGTTGGAGCGTCTTGCGGGAAACGATTTCTATTGCTTTCTAGATGGTTTTTCCGGTTACTTCCAAATTCCCATCGATCCTCGTGATCAAGAAAAAACTACGTTTACGTGTCCATATGGAACGTTTGCCTATCGTAGAATGCCATTCGGACTTTGTAATGCACCGGGAACTTTTCAACGATGCATGATGGCTATTTTTCATGATATAATCGAAAGGACGATGGAAGTCTTCATGGATGACTTTTCCGTGTTTGGTGATTCTTTCACTTCGTGTTTGTCGAATCTAGAGAGAATGTTAAAACGTTGTGAGGAAACCAACCTTGTGCTCAATTGGGAAAAGTGTCATTTTATGGTTAAGAGTGGAATCGTCTTAGGGCACAAGGTCTCGAAAGCGGGGATTGAGGTAGATCAAGCTAAGGTAGACGTCATCGCCAAATTACCTCATCCCAAAACCGTCAAGGGAGTTAGGAGTTTCCTAGGCCACGCGGGCTTTTATCGACGATTCATCAAGGATTTCTCAAAGATTTCTCGACCCATTACACATCTTCTTGAAAAAGAGGCACGTTTTGTCTTTGGCGAAGATTGTTTACGAGCCTTTGAAATCCTTAAGAGGAAACTTACTGAAGCTCCCATTCTTGTTGCTCCCAATTAGAACCTCCCCTTTGAGCTTATGTGTGATGCTAGTGATTACGCTATTGGGGACGTTTTGGAGCAACGTCATGATAAGCACTTCTTGCCTATTCACTATGCTAGCAAGACGATGACCGAGGCTCAACTAAAATACACTACAACGGAAAAGGAGTTCCTTGCCGTGGTGTATGCATTTGAGAAATTCCGACCTTACCTCGTCTTGACGAAATGCATAGTGTATACGGACCATTCGGCTATTAAGTATCTTATGGCAAAGCAAGATGCTAAGCCGAGATTACTTCGTTGGATTATCCTCCTTCAAGAATTTGATCACAAAATCGTTGACAAAAAAGGAGCCGAGAATCTAGTGGCCGATCATCTCTCTCGTTTGGAAGATCCTCACCAAAGTGTTTACAAGCCCAAGGAAATCACCGAAACATTTCCGCTCGAGACACTTGGTGTAGTGAATTCTAAGCTTGATTCTTCTACCCCATGGTTTGTGGATTTTGCAAATTACCATGCGGGTAACTTCATCATTAAGGGTATGACGACTCAACAAAAACGAAAATTCTTTCGTGATGTCAAGTTCTACTTTTGGAACGACCCTTACTTGTTTCGAACTTGTGCGGATCAAATCATCTGACGTTGTGTATTTGGCACCGAAGCTTCTAACATCCTTAGAGCTTGCCATGAGGGACCCACGGGTGGTCACCACGGTGCTAATCTCACGGCTAAAAAGGTGTTTGATGCCGGCTTCTTTTGGCCTACTATTTACCGAGATGCACAAGATCTTGTGAAGTCGTGTGATGCATGCCAACGACAAGGAAAAGCCTCACAAAAAGATGAAATGCCACAAAATATCATTCAAGTATGTGAGATCTTTGACGTTTGGGGCATAGACTTTATGGGGCCGTTCCCATCATCTCGTGGTAATAAGTACATTCTCGTTGCGGTTGACTACCTATCTAAGTGGGTGGAGGCAAAGGCCTTGCCCACCAATAATGCTCGTGTGGTAGTCAAGTTTTTGAAGCAATTGTTCTCTCGGTTTGGAACCCCTCGTGCTATCATAAGCGATCGTGGAACCCATTTTTGTAATGACCAATTTGAAAGGGTTCTAAGGAAATATGGGGTTACACATCGTCTTTCTACGGCTTATCACCCACAAACGAGTGGGCAAGTCGAGGTTTCAAACCGAGCGTTGAAGAGGATCTTGGAGAGATCCGTAGGGGAAAACCGACAATCTTGGTCGGATAAGTTAGATGATGCTCTATGGGCCTTTAGGACCGCTCATAAGACGCCCATTGGGTGCACTCCTTATAAGCTTGTGTATGGAAAGAATTGTCATTTGCCTATCGAATTAGAACACAAGGCTTATTGGGCCCTAAATCATTGTAATGATGATATGGAGACCGCGGGGAAACACCGGAAAATGCAATTGAATGACTTAGATGAATTGAGGGATATTGCTTATGAAAATTCATTGATTTATAAAGAGAAAACTAAAAAGTTGCATGATTCTAAAATTAAAAACCGGGTTTTTAACATTGGGGATCAAGTTTTGCTTTTTAACTCAAGATTGAAAATCTTTTCCGGTAAATTGAAATCCCGTTGGTCAGGTCCATTCACCGTGACTCAAGTGTTTCCGTATGGGACCATCGAGCTAGCTCAAGATGATGGTCCTAACTTCAAGGTGAATGGACATAGGTTGAAGCACTACTTTGGCGGGGAAGTTCCATCCTTGAACTACCTCGACCAAGTCACCTTCCCCAATGATAATTAGTATTGAGGGGATCGAGTCGAGCTCATGACTCGGTAATCAAAAACGAGGTGCCTCGTGGGGGAGTCCCATGCTTATCCTATGTACATATTATCGCTTTCTAATGTAGCTTACGTGTGGGAATTTGTGCCCTTCCAACCTTTGTTCCGTGGTTGTTTGTGAATTGTGAACTTTAGATCATGATCTTCACGATTGGAGCCTCTCGTGTTCGTTTTATGGGAGCACTCGATCGTTTGCTTTGGAGACATTTCTCAATATCCATGATATATCCTTTTGATGTTCTAACCTTAGGTTTTTAGCACACTTCATAAACGGCTATTAATTTATTGGTTACACCCTTTCCATGCTAGATTAGGCATTCGACTACGTCTCTAGTATGGGGGTGTTTGCACCCCTAGACTCAAAACATTGAGGACAATGTTTAACTTTAGTATGGGGGGGGGTGAATAGATACTTGCCTTGCCAAACCTTCACGCTTTCCAAAGTTTATCTTTTTGTTTATCGTTTTGTTGCAAAATAAGGCTAAAAATGGCCAAATTTTAAATTTTTCTCATGTTTTATAAGTGTTTGAAGACACGAATGTAGGTTTTCCGATGGCGAGAATAAGAGTAATTTTTGACTCGATCGTGCGTGTTGAGCACTTAGCTTTGATTCCTTAACTACACATTAGGCTAAGTCTCTTAAATGAGGACGAGAAATGAGAGAGTTAATTATAAGTTACTATGCTAAACGTAGAGTACTCGTATTCTTTCAAAAACTCATGTGTTCTCGTTGTTTGCTTATTCTCCCTTCGCATGTAAATATTTTTTGCTTAATAAATATTGACTTAGCGGTTTAGTTAGGATTGTTGGGTTTCTAGTCTTTTCTAGTAGCTTCCGTGTAATTAAATTGGGAAGACATTAAGGTATCGCTAGCGTCACGGTTTTGAAGTATTGGCACCCTAATAATCGAAAGCTTCACCCAATAATAAGATTTCAAGTGCTCACCTAAATCTAGCAAACAATTTGAAGCCCCACAAGGCCTAAAATCTATGCAAAATTGAAAGTGAATCAAGCCTTAATCTTCGAAGCTTTAAAGATCCAAAATTCGCTTTTGCGTGAGGATATACGTCTTTGGCTAATAAAACCACCGATGAGGCGGATAATAAAAGGCAAGGCAAGACCGAAGTCATAATAAAAGCTTGATGGCGAAGTTGAATAAAAGATGGAGGTAAACCAAAGATAATAAGGCCCTTCCGTTAGGGGGCGTATAAAAGTCTTGGTAATAAGTCTCATGTTCAAAACCGTTATAAAACCGTGTTTATCGATTCTTCTTGTCAACTTAATTTTTTAACATCGTTGTCTATTAGGAGGGGTTATTGATTTGATGGTCTTAGTTACACCGTTAGGACTCTATTTTTAGACTTAAATATCTATTTTCGCATAAGTCAAACAATGTATCCTCGTGAAACATTCAAGACAAAATAAAATATAAGAGATACAACTTAGGAATAATGGGAGGATAAGTACGTGATTAGGGCATATGAGTAGTGTTAGCATTACTAACTTATAATGACAATGATCTTGTTGCACGCTTAGCATGGAATTGGAGTAAAAATCAAGGACGATGAAATTATTTCTAAACGAAGCATTCACGTGTTCTTATTCCATGAACCTAAACGTCCCATTTTGCGATGAAAATCATACATTATGTCTATAACACAAGTAGTAGCAATAGTAGTAGTGTAGCTAGTTTATCATTCCAATAAAGTGAATAAAATGAATTTTGGAGGTGCTACGATACTTAATTCTAGCATTGCGTGAGGGTACGGCAATGGTTTAGTATGGGGGAGTGATGAGACTGCTTTTATACATAGTCTCATCTTCCAAATAGGGCTTAAAATGCATTAAATATCATCAAAATACCCAAATATATGCTTGTGTTTGTTTCTTGTGTATTTTAGGTACGGATATTGAGAAAATGACAAAAGATCACAAGAATCAGTCAAAAACGAACACGGGAAACTAAGCCGTACGATGAACCAAGCCCTAATGAAGAATTTTCCAAAATCAACCCTTGAAGATTTGAAGAATCATGAAGATTGGTCCTCCAAGTTTAAAGAATTGACACTTTATACCCTTGTATCTTCATAATTACAAGTTTGGTCCCTAAAGTTTGTCAAAATTACAAAAAGGACCCTTAACTTTGAAGAATTGGCAAATTTAGTCCCTCAACAAAACTAAATTATCAATATTGGTCCTCCAAGAAGTCAACAAACAAGTCAACACCTTGAAGTATGAAGACATGTCACTGAAAGCCCTTGAAGAATACATATATTACATGTATGGTCCTTTTTCAAGTTTGAAAGTATCTTGGGCTAAATTCAGCAACTTGATGAAACTTGTTTACAAAGGAAATAAGTTTTATGCCATTTATTACAAAGTGAAGAAAAAGGAAAACATTGGGGGGCATTCTTGGGAGACAATCAAACTCCACCAGCTAACCATCACGTGACACGTCACCACTTCCACTCACATCTTAATCATATTATTAAAATGTTTAAACACGCTTATTAAAACATTTTTTGGGGCGGGAATCATATACTTCTCAGATTAATCATTCCCAAAAATTGCCAGATTAACCCAAGAACCCTAATCTCAAAAACCTTAATTGCTTGGTAATTGAGCCCCATAATCTCCAGAAAAGAGATTACACATCTCTTAACCATAATCCCACCCAAATGGATTCAGAGAATCAACGACTTGAAGGAGTTGCTTAGTGCCCACATCAAATCCAACGATTAAGATCAATCCATCACAGCTCAGCAATCACATGAAGATGTTGGAGAAATTCAAAAATAAGGATATTCTTAAATTTATCTGAATCTTACAAGGGTATTTCTGGATTTTTCATCAATTAGGGTTAGCTTTTTTTTACTTTCTAGAAAGGTCTTGTAAACCCTATATAAAGGGTACTAGGATTAGCTTTATAGTTGTTCTTGTTTTTCCTGGTTCACTCCTTGTAAAGCCATTGTTATTTTTCGATTAATGAAAAAATATATTATGGTTTAGTGTTTGTGAAGAAAAACGAGTTCCATTTTTTTATTTCAAGTTATAATCCTGTTCTAATTTTATGTTGGAAGTGAGTTACATTGTTTGATTAATAGTTATTGGTCTGAATTTTCTTTTTTGTTTAAGCTGTTCATTCTAAGCTAAGTGTATTCATAGCACCTACAACACTTTGTGAGGTGGATTGAGCACTTAAGAATAGAATTAGTTGTTATGCGAAGTTTGCTCCTCACAATTTCTGTTTGAAAACCACAACTAGTTTTTCTGCTAAGTATTTTGGTCTCCCACAACTTTCTATCTAGCTTCCTACATTGGTCTTAGCTTTTTGATTCTCTTATATCATTAAGCTAAGATTGATAAAACAGGGGAGCCGAAGTTTGTGGGAGCCATTTTCTTGCATTTAGCTATGAGTTTTGTCACCATATCTCACTGTTATGCTATATTACTGTGCTAACCCGCTTGTATTCATAAACTACACCAAACGCTCCTTAAAACAAGCTTTTGGTTAGTCTATCAAGACAAGGTTTGTTACCTCTTTGATTGAAAAGATTCGGTCGAGTTACTATTGTATTGTTCAAAGTTTGATAAATCTTAGCAGGAGTGGAAGCTTGTACTCGTTTTCGCAGAGTACATAAGCTCAAACACCCGAGAGCGTGGATGTACGTTCTTGCCGTAAGTTTCCCTCTCTTTCTTATTTTTCGTTAATCTGCCATGGTTAGATGACTGATATTAGGATTGTGTTTGGGACTTTGTGATTGTTCTTTGATATCTTTAGTTTGCTGATTAGTTTTGAACTGATTTCGTGTTTTGGTTGTTATGATTTTATAGTAGATTATCAACTCAAGCGTTATCTAAATTTTCTGTCATTATTATTGCTGCTGGTGCTATTTTAAGTTTTTATTTTAGATATCTGCTTAAGATAGAAGTTTTTAAGTCATTAGTTTTTTGTGCTAATAGATTCTTGTTCGCTGCTTGCTTATATAGTATTGTCACTTGGTTTAAATTAATATGTTTACGCCTAAGCTTGATAGTTAATTGAGGACTTGTAGGTTTAGTATTGTTACTCCTCGCTTACTGAAAAAGAAAAAGTAGCTCTGATTGTGGTGCTGGTTGTGGTCATTGCTGCTCAAAAGCGGTCATCACAGCCTACTGAGTGCTTGTAGAATTAGCAGGTTCATTAATTGAGGTAGATTATTCTCGTTTTCTTTACGTGTCAGTACTTTGCACTTCATTGTCATAACAGCATTCCTAAGTAAACTTAGAAGTG
Source organism: Glebionis coronaria (assembly GCA_025667525.1). Taxonomy (NCBI): domain Eukaryota; kingdom Viridiplantae; phylum Streptophyta; class Magnoliopsida; order Asterales; family Asteraceae; genus Glebionis; species Glebionis coronaria. Next base: position 386,251,082 of record CM046878.1, read on the forward strand.
TATGACCACTGTATATGCTTGTTTGATCTTGGCGGGTGCATATAATCAGTGATTGAGAGGTAGTTGCTATTGCAATCTGTGTTAGGTAATTGGTTGAGTAACTGAGTAACCAAGTAATTGCATAGAAACCAAAAAGAAAGAAATTAACAAGTGGGCATGGCGTTGAGTTATTGATTCATCAGATAGGGTCTGCTTATAGTTTCATTCACCAACTGCGCATTCTTATCATATTATTGTTCTCTAATTGGTACTCTAGGTGTGCATGCTAGAGTATAGCTTGGTTTCTGCCTGTAATAGCTGCTACGCTTGACACTTATACATATTTGCCTTCTGCTTAGTATCGGTTAGATTTTCACTTAGTTCGATTACCCTTTTTTCTTGTGCTTACTGTTTATGTTTATCAGACCAAGGTACCAAGCTTGCTTATTTGAATATTATGGCATGATTCAGTGATAAGTGTTGATTTGATTTGTATCTGCATATAAGTGCTTGAACCTGCTTGCTTGATTGATTACTTGTTTGTGTTTTAGTCATTTTTGTGTCGTGTTTGTCTTGTCTGCTTTCTGCTAGCTTAATACACCCCCACAAGCCAACTGCAAGTGGGGGGTTTTGACTGTCCATAAAGAACTCAACAAAGAAAACAGATAAAAAGATTCCAGGTCTGGGGTTTGTTTGCTTCTAATTAGGGTGATTCTGGCTTAAATTAGACAAGAGTTAGGAGTTTTGGTAGTGGTAGTATCTCTGTAACAAGTGGGGTAAAAAGGAAAAAAAAAATTTTAAAAATTTTGGCGTGGCCAGGACTTGAACCTGCGCCACCACTACCAAAGCACACACACACTACCGCTGCCCTAGGGACTTTGACTGGTAATCTCTTGCAAAGTTAAATACTTAAGGTGATTTTAAATTGGGCTTATTTAAAAAAGCTGTGGCCTTTTAAGCCATTTGTGGCTTATTCATTAAGCGTTTTTGCTCCTATTTATTTTTCCTAGGAAAGTTATTAGGTTTAGGATTTTTCAGAAACAAGTTTGAATTTTTCCTTTTCTTTATTTATTTTTTATTCATTTTTAATTAACCGTATTTTATTAAATAGATAAAAATAGTAAAAAGAGGTTTTAATTTTTAGAAAAATAGTTTTAAGGTTTCATTTAAGTAACTTGAGGTTTACATATCAAAAAGTTTTCAAAAAGTCTTATTTTTAATTTTATTTGATTTTAGGATTTTTATCCAACTTTGAAATTAAATATAAAATTAATAAAAAGGTTTTAGGAACTTTTAATTACATTTTTGTCTTAGTTATAATATTCTAGATTTTTGGTAATTTTTTAGAATTAATTTATAAACTTTTTATTTTTTAGAATATTTTAATATTATTTTATTCCCAAAAATAGAAAGTTGGTTTTTTCTACTTTTTTCCATTTTACCTAGATTATAGGCATTAAATTAGGAACTTTGTAACTTTCCAAATATTTTTTAGACTTTTCAATTAATTGCTAGAATTAATTTAAGATTTAATAGATTTTAATAGTTTTTAAGTGTTTAAAAATAGTTTAATTTGGTTTTAAAATTTTTAAAAATAGTTTTTAGCTTAATTAGGATATGTTTGAGGTTTACAAACTATTAGATCTTGTTTAAGGCTTTTTAATAATTAAAAGTGATTTTTAGGGCCTTAATTAGCATTAAAAAGTCATTTTCTAATTAATAAAATAGTTTTTAGCAAGTTTGGATTTTTTTGTAAACTCTTAGAATATTATTGTGGATTTTTAGTAATTTTTAGGAATTTTTAGGTTAAAATTTTATTTTTGGCACTATTTACGGTTTTACGTTTTCGCCTTTTTCGACATAGTTTAATTCGTTTTCGTAACCTTCTTTTCTTAATCCCATTTCTTTCTCAATCATATAATCAACTCTTAACACAACGCACTTGCCTCCTCGAGAACGATCTCACTTAGGGTCATTCACACACGGTTTTCCTAAATCGTCGTGCACACTTGCCCTACTTTGTGCATCCTTTTCCTAAAGGTGTACAAAACTACCTACAATCAAAGATCATTTTAGTTAGTTGGAATATAAAGTGGACGTTACCTAACGCCATAATATTAAACTGAGTGGAAGAATGCATGCTTCGTGAGATGAATATGGAAATACTAGAGGAGGAGAACTCTGAGCTGAAAGAAGGACTTACGAGGACTGGGCTTAATTTAGAATTACTCATCAATGATCTTAAAAAAACTCAAGAATCTGACTCCGGATATATTTTGGACATAATTGAGGTGATTAAAATGAAGAATTAAGCTTAGGAATCTAGTTTCAGTTTGTAAAAATTTATAGTTTTCTTTATGTAACAAAGATGCTTATCATGTAAATAGGAATGATAAGTTGTTAATAAATAAAGAAGTGTGCTTTTGTTCTCAAAAATTCTTGTCATTTTATTTTAGCCTTTATCGTCATTCGTATTATGAATCCTTATATATGAATTCGTTAGAAGTTATTCGTATTATGAATCCTCATATATGAATTCGTTAGAAATTGTCATTCATATTATGAATCCTCATATATATGAATTCAACAAAGGAACTAGAAAATTATCGTGATCTTATGATATGTTAAATTGATTACATTCTCGAACGTATGAAAATTCAAAAACAATATCATTCTTATCAAGTGTTTGTAAATGTTGGTAGAATGGATCATACGAGATCAACAACATCTTCAACAATGAATATGACGCCGGAGGAAATAAGGCAATTGGTTGCTGAGAGTGTGACTGTAGCTTTGCAACCACAAGGCAACAATATAGCTAGTTCAAGTAATGGAAATGCTGCTAGAAGAGAAGTTCATATGGAAAGAAATGTACTTACAAAGATTTCATGAACTGTCGGCCTTTTAACTATAAAGGATCTGAAGGAGCTGTTGGACTTATTCACTGGTTTGAGAGAATTGAATCAGTATTTGTTCGCAGTGACTGTTCTGAAGATTGTAAAGTGAAGTTTGCTACGAGTACGTTAATAGAGGAAGCTTTGTCTTGGTGGAATGTGTATGCTCAACCCATCGGGATAGAACAAGCTTATCAGACTCCTTGGAATGAATTTAAGAATCTGCTAATTAAGAAGTATTGTCCTCGCAATGAAATTAGAAAGATGTAGGAGGAGTTCTATAAACTAGCAGTGAAGAGAATAATCTTAAAGTTTACATCCGAAGATTTTAGGAATTGGCATTATTATGTCCTAATATGGTGCCTAATACTGAAAAATTGATGGAAGCTTTTATTGGAGGATTTCCTAGAAGTATTGAAGGAAATGTTACAGCCTCTAAACCCCAAAATTTATAGGAAGTTATCACCATTTCTCAAAGATTAATGGATCAAGTGATAAGGTATACTCCTGTACAAGTGGCAGTTAATAATAAAAGGAATTTTGATGATAGGAGGAGTTTTTCTGTTAATCGTAATTTCCAGAAGAATAATTATAGCAACTATAATCAAGGCAATAATCGTCAAAAGCAGAGCAAAAGAAATGATGTTTATAAAGTTTATGTTGTAACATCAAGCATGGTTATAAAGGAGAATTACCCCTATATCAGAAATGTTCTTTACATCACACAGGATATTGCATTATCAAGTGTCAAAACTGTGGAAAGATAGGACATCAGACAAGAAACTACAGAAATAAAGGACCAGCTACTGGAAGTAATCAATTTCCTGTAACTAAGGTTTGTCACAACTGCGGAGAAAAAGGTCATTTTACAAATGAGTGTCGTAAAGAGAGCAATACCAGAGGAAAATCTTATTTGTTGAACGATACTCAACAAGGTCAGAATACGGTTACGGGTATGTTTCATCTAAATCAACGTCTGGTTAAAGTAATATTTGACTCAAGAGCTGATAGAAGTTTCACATCTGTTAAAATTGCTGCTAAGTTAGATGTTCCGACCGTTTCTTTGAAGACTAAGTATGATATAGAAATAGCCAGTGGAAAAATAGTTAGCACTAATACCATTATTCGAGGATGTATCATTACTTTATTACATCAATCCTTTGAAATTGACCTTATACCCATTAACCTCGGTACTTTTTACGTAGTCATTGGGATGGGTTGGTTATCTAAATACCATGCTAAAATCCTATGTGACGAGAAATCAGTTCATATTCCTATTAACGGTATAGTATTGATTGTCCATGGTGAACGAAGTAGAACTCGACTAAATCTAATATCGTGCTTAAAGATAAATAAGTATGTATCCCAAGGTAGTCAAGTTTTCTTAGTTCAATTAGTAGAGAAGAAAGAAGAAAAGAAGCGACAATAAGATATTCTGATAGTTAGAGAATTTCTCGAAGTGTTTCCTGAGGAATTACCAGGTTTGCCACCTGTACGTCAAGTTGAATTCCAAATCAATTTGATACCAAGAGCAACACTAGTTGCTAAAGCGCCTTATTGATTAGCACCTTCGGAAAATGCAAGAGTTGTCAAGTCAAATTCAAGATTTAACTGATCGAAGTTTTATTCGACCAAGTATATCGCCTTGGGGAGCTCAAGTCTTATTTGTCAAATAGAAAGATGGATCTTTTAGGATGTGTATCGATTATCGCGAGTTAAACAAACTTACTATAAAGAATATGTTGTCCCATATTTTGTGATGATTAAATAAGAAATAAAGATGAAAAGATATGAATTCTAGAGAGAGAAAGTAGTGAGAGAAAGTAGAGAGAGGGTGGAGAAAACAAGAAAGATTAGATTAGAATAATGAAGTCACCAACCCTTCCTAACATGCTAGGAAGGGCTTATATATTCGGGCTCACATGTAGCCTTAATAGACTATATTGTTTGATGGGTCGGGCTTGAATAAATGCTTAGTACCTTGAAAGAGGCCTTTTAAGCTAGCCATCAAGCCCATGTTGTTACGACTATTCTACTACTTATTACAAAGTTCTAATAATCAATACATAATAAACCTATGACCGATCATTCTTGTTTGACTCAATATTTTGAGGCTAACAATCTCCCCCAATGAGAGCTCATTCCCCTTCGACATTTGGATATTTGTAGAGATTACTAATCTCGCCATAACTGAGTCTTGAACGTGTAAGAGTAGTCTTGTTCCTTCATGTTGTGATCTTTGAGCCTTTGTTGTTGTCTTTCAACTTTGTCTTTAAACTTGGGATCTTTAAACCATCCTTGACTTGTCTTTGTCATCTTGCGATCTTGTGTCTTCATCCACATGTTCACACTATGCACCATGTTGAAATCTTGATTACAATCCCCTTTGAAGAGAGGTCATTCCCCTTCATTCATTGTTAAGGAATATTCTGAACATTAGAGTTTCGGAAGACTTTTGCTTTCTTGATTGTTGAATATGTCTTTGGGCATGAGTATGTGGTTTTGAATCTTTGACTTTGATAAGTATACTGTAACGCCACCTTCTCGAGACAAAACTTAGACACAGACTGAATGGCTTTGACATTCGTCCTAAATCGGTAGCGTTTTACCTCCGGTCGGTAAAGACCGTTATACGATATTAAATACCGTACCTGTGATTAGGTAGATTTAATTAAGAATCTCCTTGACAGGGTTTCGCGGTTATACTAGCCGTCCACTTTACTCGACCGTCTCAAATCAAGACTGCGAACATAAAGAGTGAATCATATGGATAAATATCCGCTTGATTAAAGTCGTCAATTCAAATTCCTGGAACAAGTTTGATTCATAAAGAATCTTACCATTGTTGCTTTCCAGTTGACACAAGCTTGATCCATAATGAATCTTGCAAGTCACCTACCGTAGCGCTGTTTGAGGTTGACGCTAGAAGGATTTCCATTCGTCACTGTGAATGTTGATGAATATCACTCTGAATGTTCTGGCAAGACCATAAAGATATTACGTAGAAACCTGAAACAAGTTTGAATAAAAAAGAATCAAAGCACTGTTGCTTTTCAGTTTTACATATTTTCAATTCATTAAGAATCTTACATATGACCTACCGAAGTGTTGTTTGATGTTAACATTGAGAGGATTTCCACCCATCATTGTGAATACTAAGTAGTATCTCTCTGAGTGTTCTAGCAATATCGCAAGGATATAGTGTAGGACTCTCTTGTTCTTCATTCCGTGTGTCCTAACGAGATTTGATTGATCTCTAGGCTCTAGACTCGATTTGTGCACTTTTAGTGGTTGGAGGCTGGAGCAGATGCCACTGATTCAATATCAACTATCTCGGAGTGATAAAGTCAATATAAGTCGTGTTGTTCTCCGTGACAATAAAACAAACTTCTTTTAAGAGAAGCTTGAGTCAGCTGGGCAAGGGTTGTGCATTACATCACTGGGTCCATGATGCGTTGTCTTCATGATGTGTTGACCTGGTTTCTGCCTAAGTTGTCCGGAGGGCTTCTTTCTTTTCACCCTTTATCCTTACATTTCTTTTTCATTCTTCAACCCCTTCAATGCTTACCAAGACATCATTACTAGCACCTTGTTGTGATTGTTCCAGTGCTAGCATCAGTACTTAGTTGGCATTCAGCTACATTCATATTCTACTCCACCTTTCCCAAGGACTTCTAATAATTTATTGAATTGTCCATGGGAAGATCCCTCCGGTTCTGGTTGGATCATAGGACTTATACCTAACCACCCTTTTGACACCAATAAAGTCGTGAATTAAAGATGTTGTGGGTATGAGATCGTAACCATTAAAACCACTTCAACTGTCTAACAAAGTGTTTGAAAAACATTTAGCACCTTGATAGTTTTTTCGTTTAAGAAATGCTCCCCCTTCACATGTGCATTGATAATCGAAAGTGTTTCACACATGTGGGTAAGAGTTAAAGTGCTTGAGTATCATATATTTAGATCACATTTTAATCACATATTCTCCCCTATCTCAAATATATAAAATCGTTTGATATTAGAGATACCAAATTTGATTTTAATTTTTATCGCCAAAAATAGTCTTGAAAACTTTCCGGAGAAAAATATGTTAAACTTAGCATGAATTACTGGAACATATTATGTAGTGTCGAGCACACAATTTTGAAAGATTTTGAATAATTATTGAAAAACTGTTGAAAAATTGTACTCGAACACTACATGTTCATGAACTCATCAAAGATTGTCGTTGATGAATGTTCTCACGAACATCAAAGTTTTTTCATGTGAATAATACCAAATGATACTTACACACAATGTGTTGGTTACATAAAAAATTGTTTTGACATAACATATCCAACAACATTAAAACTTTGATTTTGGAAAGCTCCCCCTCAAAAATTGATCCAGTTGGATTGTCATTATAGGATGTGGTCCACATTTTGCTTTTTGAGGATAGGAGTTATTGAACACACAATTTTGGAAAGATTTTGAATAATCATTGAAAAACTCTTGAAAAAATTTTGTTGAATGCTTTTTGAAAGTGATTACAAGCCATTGTGTTGAGCTCAAAACTTTGAATGTTCTTTTACATGCTCAACCCGTGATAGATTGCTCTACCCGCTATTAAAAGATAGAAATGACATGTTTTGAAAAATATTTACAACTTTCATTCGAGCTTTATGTACACCAGTGTCGTTATTGAGCGACATTTCTAGGCACGTCCATATTATCAAAACTGAAAGACATGTCGAGAAGAATATTTTTGGTATTTTGAAAGATATTTCCATTTTTATTTTGTTTTTCTATGTTTTATGTTTTTGTATTTTGCTTTTCCATAGATATATACAAATAGATGTTTGATAGATGAATCAAGCAGGCAACTTTGCCAGAATCTCCAGGTCTACTGGAGTCAAACATCTCATACCAATTTGCCTAATGAGGTACTCAAACCAATATTTCGATAGATCTTTCGTAAACAAGTCGGCAAATTGGTAATCCGTTACAACAAAGTATAATTCAACGGTACCACGTTTAACTTGTTCCTTTATGAAGTGATATCTGACGTCAATGTGCTTCATGCGGGAATGCTGTACCGGATTACAAGAGATGGCTATAGCCAACTTTGAGTCACAGTACATAGGTACTTTATCAAAGTGGAAGCCATAATCTATGAGTTCTGTTCTCATCCAAAGAACTTGAGCACAACACGCAGACAAAGACACATACTCCACTTCAGTTGATGAAAGTGACGTCAAATCCTGCTTCTTGTAAGACCATCCCACAAGCTTATCTTGTCCTAGAAATTGGGCACCACCAGAAGTACTTTTTTGGGTATCGAGACACCCTGCGTGATTAGAATCTAAATAGGCCATTAGAAAGAAACCGGTTTCCTTCGGATAATAGAGTCCCAAATGATTGGTATTCTTGAGGTACCGAAAGATCCGTTTAACCTCCTTGAGGTGCTTTTTAGTAGGTCATGCTTGATATCGTGCACACTAGCATGTTGCATGTGAAATATCTGGTCTGCTTTCTGTCAAGTACATGAGGGACCCGATCATTGACCGATATCTCGTTTGATCTATTGGTAATCCCTCTAAGTCAGCATCTAGGGATTTGGTGGATACTGGTGTCCTAACTGGGTCACATGAGGTAATACCATGCTTTTTGATTATCTTTTGACAATACTTAGCTTGGTTTATAAAGATACAACGTGGGGATTGGTGAACTTGAATTCCTAGATAGAATTTTAGTTCGCCCATCATTGGTATTTCAAATTTGTTGTGCATTAATTTTTCAAACCATTTTGAAAGTTTTGGGTTTGTAGACCCGAAAATAATGTAATCAACGTAAATCTACACAAGCAAAATTTCATCCCCATATTTATATATGAACAAAGTTAGATCAATGGAACCTTTTGAGAAACCTTTGGATACCAGAAACTTTGACAGCTCATCGTACCACGCCCTAGGAGCTTGATTTAGTCCATAAATTGCCTTGTGGAGACGATACACCTTGTCAGGATACAGTGGATTGACGAATCCTTCCGGCTGCGTGACATAAACTTCTTCCTTCAAAGGACCGTTAAGAAATGTTGTCTTCACATCCATTTGATAAACGATGAATCCTTTATGTACATCATAAGCAACAAAAATCCTGACCGCTTCCATACGAGCTACTAGTGCAAATGATTATTCAAAATCAATACCCTCTCTCTGGCCATACCCCTTAGCCACTAGCCTAGATTTATTCTTGATGATCGTGTTCTCATCATCCATCTTGTTTTTCCAGATCCATCAAAGATTTAATGGTGTTACATTGTATGGTCTGTCAACAAGTTCCAGACTTTGAGTCTTTCAAATTGTTGAAGTTCATCCCTCATCAATTCAATCCAAGCATGATCCGCCATGGCTTCTTTGATTTTTTCGGTTCAGCTGTACTCACGGCGAATGCGAACATACCAACATTGCCATCGGTTTCTAATTTTCGTCGTGTACGAACAGGGTGCGAAGCGTTTCCAATTACTTGAACCAAAGGGTGATCTTGGGTCCAACAATGTGTTGATGGGTGTCGTTGGTAGAACGTATGCATATTTGACGGATCAACATGGCGATTAGAAGACTCTCCAGTTTCGTGTAGCGATGTACCTAATGGGTTGTGAAAATCGTCATTGTCAGATAATGCACCGTCTGCTTGATTTGTGTTCACTGGAGCAATGACAGTAATTGTGGATGTTGTAGGATCGATTGTTGATGTGATATTCTGAGGAGGTAAATCTGCAACAACCCGTGTTGAAGTAGATGAAGTTGTATCCTGATGTAATAAAATCATACACGTTTTAGAAAAAACGCGTATATGCGGCAAGTATTAAATCTCACGTTTTAGGAAAATGCGAAATCGAATAAATGCGAGTTCATTCTCGAAGGAGGTGTGTGTTTTGTGCCAATAATTATAAAACAATGTTTGGATTAGTACGTTTTTGGATGTGAAAAGAGATGAAAAATAAACACGAGTTAAGCTAAAAATAAAGCTACGACGTAAAAACGTAAAACGTAAAACGATGAAGAAAAATAAATTAAAATTTTAAAACTTAACTAAAAATAAACTTATTAAATTAAAAAGAAAGAAAAAAATAAAAAACTTTTATCAAAACGCAAATGGACTAAAAAGTCCAAATAACGAAAGCGCAAAACTAATAACGAACGTAACAACGCGAAACTATCAAATTTAATACCTTAAAATGAAATATATTTTTCCTAAGTCCTAAATGATAAAAGAAAATTTTAAAAAAAAGAATTAAATTTTTTTGACTTTTTATAATTTTTTATGAATTAAAAACAATTTAAAGTAATTAAATAATTTTTAAAAGTATTAAATGATTTTGGAAAAAAATATATATATAATCCTATCTTTTTTCTTTTTATATTAATATCTCCTACCTCCCAAAACTAATTGTGACACTTTTATGTGTCACAATTCTGTCACTAAAATAAATTCTCCTCTCTCCCAAACTATAAGCGACATTTAATTCTATCACGAAAGTGTCGCTAAATCTGATTTCACTCTCTGTGACACAAGGGATGTTTTGGCTCGGGTATTCTTTTTTTTTTTGGCGTTTTGTTGGCGTTTTTGGGCACAAGAGGCACCCCACAACCAGTTGGGTTGTAGGGAGTCAAGAAAATATGAACACCACAAGAATCAAACACAAATCACACAAATTTAGACTAAAAACAATGAAAAATTACAAGAAAAAAATCGTCTGCTACTATATTTGATGCAGAGTGGACTTCCAAAAGCAATTTTTGACCCTCCAAAAGCCACAAAGACTAGAATACCAGATAAACTAAGGCTAAGATACCCTATGAACTATATAATGACCCAAGCTTAAACACTAAACTCTAAAATCCACCTAAAACCACCTACTGTTGACAACAAATTAAGGTTTTTGGGTCTATTGTTGTGCAAACAGTGGGTTATATGTGCACTCTAAACTCCACCAAAGATCAATAGGCTTAAGACTAACAATGGTAATACCTACATCTATTCTATACCTAACCTTCTTCATTCAATTCAAAACCAACACAAAAATCATCTTAAGTTGCCTATTGTATGGAGAGAGAATGACTGCCGGTATGCACACTTGATCAAAATTTTGGTGCAATTTTCCAACTTGAGAGCCAAGTTACAGCTTATAAGTCAAGCTGAAATTAAATCCTAAAATTTTATAAAGCACACACCTGACACTACCCTATAACTATTTAAATCAAGAATTACAACACTTGAATCCTTAAAATGAATCAACAAGAGCTGCAAATGCGTTTATAAACAGAAAAAGGGAAATATGGTTCAAATTGTGATCTCAATTCAAGCCTAATGAGGTACTGACCTATAACAACTTAACTTAGAATCAAAATTCCTATGTAACCTACTGCTGTCATGATATCAGAAAACTTAAGATCCAAACCATTCGATGTTTAGCTTTTAAAAGTTAAACAAAAGCTTAAATACACTACTACTAACCTCTAAATTATGTTGCAATTCAAACTAAGCCTAGATCCTATGACTATGGCCGATGACTAGCTACTCCTGAACACTAGATTCAATTCAGTAAAAGAAAATAACAAATAAGAATTAAGCTAACACCATACTTAATAAACAAACAATACACACGAATCTAACAAAAAAAGGTAACACTAGGTAGTTTCAAGACGTTACCAAACCTTGTGACACCCCGGGTAGGGTCAAAATATGCGGAAATATCCACGGAGATGTCACTAGGGTGGATCGATAGCATATAGTCCATAGAGCATGTGACACCCCGGGTAGGGTCAAAATATGCGGAAATATCCACGGAGATGTCACTAGGGTGGATCGATAGCATATAGTCCATAGAGCATAAGATAAGGAGTTATTTAAATTAGTTTACATCTTTGACAACAAATAAAATAAAATTGTTTAATACATGATAGAAGGTGATTGTTTATGTTTCCCAAATAGAACCCCTGACGTGTCCTATGATGCAGATTTCTAAGATGCTAGAGACTATGCACACACCACGTACTAACTTCATATTCCTGTGCAAAACATACTAAAGGGAGTCAACATAAAGTTGGTGAATTTACAGGTTTTAACAGTTTATTAGTTTGGACATACATTGAGCATAGATGTGACAATGCACAAAGCATTCTCACCAAAATGTAGATAACATTTGTTTATTATTAGAAACTGAAGCTGAACCTCCATAGTCCTCAACAGATGAGGGCGTAGTGTCTTACAAAAAGACACCCATTCCAGTTCCAACATGGTATACGTCTGTTGTCCCGGCCAAGGCACAGTGAGCATGACTCACCCAGACGGGGATGGTTAATCCCTAATAGATCGATTTATAACATTTGGGCAATTTACAACAATTTAATAGTTCCAATAATAATCAATCATAGTCAGGGTTATACAATCTCGTTATGTCAATTAAGTGTTTGCATATTCTCTTTCCCAAAAGGGAGAGTTTTATCAATAGTTTATATGGGGCTGTAAACACACCTGGAGTAGGCAATAGCTGTTTAATACGAATATCCAGATAAAGCTCACGCCAAAGTTATGCCTAATCAAATAGTACAGTCTTAATAGATAGTACAAAGAACGTATATGTATGCTTATACAGATTTTAGTCAGTTCATTTATGCTACAGTATTTATCTGAATAATCGTAGTTCAAGTATCAACAATATTCATTTAAACTTATTTACATAAGTTTCATTTCTAAGTGAACACAAAAGGTCTTACTTAGAATATCAGTCTACGTTTATAACACATATATTAGCATGTAGTTCGTTTAACGTTCATACAACAACTTGTATATAATTTCATAATTAAGTAAACAAAAGATGTCTTACTTAAAATATTAATTTACGTTCTCCGTTCATGTATTATAGCCACACATTTATTATTAAATTTTATTATTAAGTAAACATAAAAATTCTATTTAAAATACTAGTTTACGTTCGTAGTTCATGTATTATAATCATTCATTTAAACTTACTAGAAAGTTTCATATTTTAAGTAAACGTAGGGTGTTTTACTTAAATATTGGTATTCAATTTATTCAACGTTCATACAATTTTATTTTCTAAAAGTATATGAGTTCATGTTTTAATAATACATATTCATAATTGTTTATACAATTTATTTCATAAAGTAAGTATAAATACTTTATTTTGAAAAGTAAAATATAATATTTTATTTAACTTTAAAGTTTTCCATAAATTATTTTAACACTTACAAAATAATTTAGACTTAAGAATTCATACCTTAATTCTTATGGTCTAAGTATTTTAATTATGTTTTATTATAATTAAAATAGATTTTTAAGGTTAGGGCTTGTTAATGTTTCGGAATATGGCAAAACTAGTCCCTATATATTTTAAACAAGTAAGATTTTCGGGTTTTACATATTTAGTACCTAGGGCTTGTTAAAGTTTTGGCTCATGGCAGATTTAGTCCCCCTAGTTATATCTAGGTTTTGTAACTTTACTAAATTTACAAAACAGCCCCTAGGGCTTCTTTAGGTCTCGGCAAATTACAAAAATAGTCCTTAGGGTTTTAAAATGACAAAACAACTTTTAGAAACTTCCCAAAATGGTCCCTAGGGTTTAATTTACCACGTATAGTATTTATTAAACCCTAGACTTTTGGATATTTACATTTTCAGTCCTTGTGTTTACTAGTTTATCAAAACAAGTTTCATAAGTTACAATTTAGTCCTTAAGTTTCATTAATTGTCATTTTCATCCAAAAAGTTTTTATAAGTTATATTTTATTATAAAAACTTTTATTTTATCATTCAAACTTTATATGGGATCATTAAATGGGCTAAACATCTAAGAGCTATTTTAGTGGGCTTAAATATATTTCAAGTCCACTAATTCATTTAAATGTGCCTTTAAATCATTTATTGGGCTTAATATATTTTTAAGTCCTTTAATTAATTAAATGGGCCTAAGTGTAATCTTAAGTCTATTTAAGTCACTAAGATGTATCAAATGGGCTTATTGGGTCCATTAAGTTTTTGATTAACATTTCATGGGCTTAATTAGTCCATTAACATTATTTATATTTTATGTATGTTTTTACTTAGGATTTTCTTATAAGCTTATTATGAGCTTATTAATGTTTAGTTTTAAATCTAAATAGATGAATAAAACTTAAAATTTGTTTTATGTGTTATACCAAATTAGGTCTAGGTGTGTTATAAGGTTACAAGTAAGTCATAAGCCCTAGTAGGAGCTTATATCTCACGGCTAACATTTGTTATAGCATATTAAGATAAATCAATTCTTATTTTAAGGTTGCATGTAATTTATAAGTGTTACAAAAATAGATCTAACTATGTACAAGTCAAGAAAACAAGTTACAAGTCCAAAATAAGATCTAAACTATGTCTAGACCCAAAAATCAAGTATAGATCCTTGTACACTCATATGTAACCCACGGCTATACTTTTAGATCTTGGTATTTTCCAAGATGAAAACTTTAGCTAGTTTTTAAGTCTTGTAAATATTTACAAAAACACATTATGATTATCTAGGTTACATGCATGTTCCCAAGGCTACTTTTATTCCAAGAAACAATGTATAGCCCACGGCTATATTGTTTTCTCCCAATATTCCCATAAGATCTACTAGCTTATTTCATGTGTATCATGTTAAGTTAACACTTAGCACTAGATCGAGGTTTATTTAAGCATGCATGTACATCTAACCCATTTTAGGTCTTGTGTAACCCACGACCATATTTATACACATAAGTTGTTTTTGTGATTTTTAATATTCCATTTAACATGTTAAATTTCATATTCCATTATTCAAAACTTAGAAAACCATTCATATAGTCATCACTTAATTTAGCCGTGACCTTTAAGGTCATGGTTTTCATGATCTTTAAGTTGCACAAGTTCATTTCATGAGATCTATGGTTATTGGTTAACCAAGTCCCATAAACAAGATTTGTAACTCATGAAATGTTTAGATTTATACAAGGTTTCATATGGTTTTTAAATCAAGTTTAATACATAACACATAAGTCATAAGTTTCTTATTAAAAGATTTTAAATCATAAACATGATTTGCATAAATATGTCATGACCTATAAGGGTCATAGCTTTATCAAATCTTGATTTTTAACATGTTACTTACTTGTGTTTATATGTGTATGATGATGATGCATGCATAAAGAAGTGAATGGTTATGATGTGTATACCTCTCTTGCCTAAGGGGTTCCACAAATGATCTAGATGAACAAGGAGATATGAGATCTACTCAAGATGATGAAGAAAACCCTAAAACAAACCAAGTCGTGGTCTTGATGACTTAGCTAGGGCTTGTTTATAGTGATTCCAAGAGAATGATACTACTAATGATTTGTAGTAAAGATAAGACAAGTATCTTGGTGGAATTAATACTTGGTTTTGGATGTATATGGCTTTAAGCCGTATGATTTGAGAGAGAAGAGGGTGAGAGTATAAGATTTGGATTGCATGTGTGTGAGAATGTGTGTGTTTCGGTTTATAGAGGAGAGAGGGAAAGGGAATGCAAAAGGCATGATTGCCTAGGTAAGAACACTTGTGCCAAGTGTTGGCTTTTGTGTTTCCCATGCATCCCTTCTCCTTCCACATGCCTTTTGTGTCGTGTATGACTATCCAAAAGAGAGGGTGGGCTTGTGTAGGCTTGTGTTGGGCTATAACACAAAGAGTACATGATCTTAGGCTAGTCCAAGAAGGTTTAAGGATGCCTATAATATGCATACATATATATACGGCTATATTACACATGGTGTAGTATATTTTCCAATCTTTGTTAAGTGTTGTTTAATCAATGTGGGTTATGTATTTTTACTACTTGTTTTAGGTACATAGTTTACATAGTCAAACTTATTATAACAAGTACGTATGCAAAAGTATATGTGAACATTGGACAAGTTCGCACATGACTTAAAGAAATATAATACATGAATTTGTCTTCCAAGATTTAATGGGTGAAATTTCATTACATAAAATCATGGTAAAATCATGGTAAAATCATGGATTTTACAGCACCACCCCGTTATTTTAGCTTTGTCCTCAAAGCTATTAAAAACATAGTTATCTCTTAAGTGAAGATGTTCTAAGTATGATTCGTTTCAGATTCTCTATCATGTACGGATGGCGGCATGAATGCGAAGTGGTCTACGCCTAGGTTATCCTTATACATCCGATTGGGCATTAATGAAAGCTTCTGTTATTACGGGTGAACAGAAGAGAATGCAGAGATATTTTTATCCAGGTTGCACTATTCATCCGGTTTGAGCAGTAAAAGAGACCGCTTTTATGGATGGACAGGAGGCAATGCAAAGAGATCTTTATCTGGATCGCACTATACATCCGGTTGAGCAGTAAAGGAGACTGCTGCGATGGATGGATGGGCACGGCCTTTCAATGGGAGTTGTAGTTATGTACTTTCAAGAGCTGGGATAGGACCAATGGTGTTGTAGATTTGGTTAGGAGGACAAATTCACTGCAAATGGTTTCTGATATGAGGAGGACACGCCAGCATATTTTATATGCTGGGGAAACTGGGGATGTACTATGTCTGCATCCTTTTCACGGGTGAGGTACAGGTTATATCTCCACACCCGATAATGAAAATTGGGGGTTAAAGGTAAAACAAAATATTTTAACTATAACCCCTCCTATATCAAATAGCTTTAAGAAAAGACTTACAATTATACCTCAATCTTGTGGGATACAAACGTCAGTTACTAGTACTAAAGTTTTTACCCAACAGAGTAGTTAAGATTATTGTTGATGGCGATTGGGTAAGAAGTTGTAAAGAATCTGCTTCTTTCGCCGTGGGTCTGAGCGAGAGGGGCACAAAAAAGAAGTACCTCAATTGGTGGAAATAAAAGAAGATACCAAGAATAAAGAAGTGCGCGCCTTGCGGGGTGCTGCCACAAAGGTCATGTATTCACTATTACTGGTTCAAAATTTGCACAAATTTTGACTTCTAAGTAGAGGAAATTTCTCCTCCAAGAGTCTGGTGAATGGTGGTATTGTCGAACTAATTGGACCCAAAGAGGAAAGAGGAATGTCCAAAATTGTGGGACATTCAATATTTCTCTACGAGGGATGTCGAACTTAGTCCTACGAAATACACCTATTGAGAGTTGAATTGTGTTTCAGGTTTAGGGTTGCCTAAGTGGCGGATATAACCCTACAAAATACACCCATTGTGATTTGGATGTGTCTTTCAGGTTTAGGCAGAGGAGAAATAGGTTAGGGAAATGGAGTATTCCCAGACCAAGTATTCTCTGGCCTGTTGGCGCTAGAGACGACACTAAATCTAGTGTTAACTATATCGGGGTTATGGCTCCCCAGTACAATCAAGGTTTCATCTCCCTAGGGTATGCGAACCAAATTTTGGTCATATATGATATTTACATGATACTTGCTAGTCAATTTATGCTGATGATTACATCAAAGCTATAAAGACTTTCTAGGATCTGATTAATGTAATACGGGTGATTGGAAAGTTTTTAAGGAACGACCTCGAATGATGGTGTTAACCATCATAACCTTTCCGTCGACTATTCCATAGTATAATAGGAGTTTAGGACTAAAGGAGAGATTTCCAATTTCTTACTAAATTTAGCAAACATAAGGCTTTGATCAATCCCATGTGCCAAACAAGATAGATATATATATCATTGGTTTAGTAAGAACGTACCAGGTGAGATCTTGGAGCCTAGGTTAGTTTGGGCATTGCTGGCCATGTACACTTGCGAAAGAGTTCCCTTGTTGTCCTTCTTCTTGTTGGCCAACTTGGGAAAATCGGGTCTCACATGCCCAGGGGTTCCACACTCGTAACATACCACAACTTTCTTTGGTCCATTACTACTTCCACCTGCGGGGTTTCGGTTTCCCTGCTGCCCACTTCCACTTCCACGTGAATTAGACTTGCCCTTGTTGCTGTTTCCGGGATTTGTATTCGGTCGGCCTGGGGTAGCAACATTTGTTTGACAATCATGAGCAAAATGGCGTTGTTGGCCGCACTTGTAGCATCCTTGGCACTGTCCTCCAGCGACATGGTGATAATTGCATTTTGGGCACTTGGGTTTGGATCCCGAGTAGTTCTTGGTACGAGTTGTGGGAATGGTACCATAGGTTTGCCCAATGTCTTGCCTTTTTTATGGTTGCTGGTGCTGGCTACGAGCATTTTCATCCGACTTTCTCTTGTTGTCCGTTTGCCTTTCGGACAAATTGCGGGCTCGTTTGTTGATTAGCTCAGTTGCAAATTCCATAGCGTTCTCAATTGTAGTGGGTCGTGAAGCTAGCACACTGTCATGAATGTAGTCAGGGAGTCCGCTGACATACTTTTCAATCTTTTCGCTCCTTAGAGGAAACATTCTGGTGCACATCAAGCTTAACTCTTGAAATCTTTGGTTGTACCAAAGGATATCATTGTTCTTACACTTGAGATCCCACATCTCAACTTCCAACTTCTTCATTTCTCCTCTGGGACAATACTTCTCAGTCATTCTTTCCTTGAGATTGGCCCAAGTGAGAGTATAAGCAGCGTCATGTCCAAGGATAGCAACCATAGAGTTCCACCAGGTAAGGGCACTCTCGAGTAGGGTGCACGTAGCAAAATTAACTCTGTTCTCGTCAACACAACCACTGATGCGGAAGACTGTCTCCAGTCTTTCAAACCACTGCATCAATTCAACAACTCCTTCTTTCCCTCGGTAGTATGAAGGTTTGCATTTTAATAAGTCGGGGTAAGAACAACCCCTGTTGACGTTGTTTCTGCGCACGTCATGGTTTGGATCATTGTTCATATTGGCTTCTCTGGCTGCCATAGCTGCCGTAATGCCTTCACCAATCATCTCCCTGAGTTGAGCAGCGGTAACATTATGAGTAGCTTCAGGAACTTCGGTATCAGCGGTGTTGGAAGCAGTTGTATTATTGGGGTTTGATCGCGTAATCACCATTTGTCTATAATCATATACAAAATGAGATTATTAGTTCAAACGTTAGTACATTTTTTATATTATTTGCAAGAGATGATTTCATGCATAAAATTCATAACAAATTTGGATAACCTGTCAGAATTTCATAATATAATATTTTGCACACAGATATAACATAAGATAATGATTACATGCAAATTTCTGTTAGAAATTAAACATTCATCGAGCATATCAAATCCGGGACAAAGACTTAACTAGCCTTGCCTTGGGTAGTAGTACACATTGTCTTAAGTACATCATATCCAAAATACATGCCCAAAGAAAAAGAAAGATATAGTACGGGATTACATCACCAAAGCTGAAAAGAAATAAAAGTACAACAGGCCTTATGATATGATAGCCGGGATGCAACCCGTATGCTTATCATGACGTACAAGAAGTCTAGTACGTCTATACTAATCCTGCCTGGATGGTCCGCTAGATGAGGCCAGTGTTGATGGTGCTGGTGATGTTGATGGGGTTGCGGAATCTCTCCTTGCAGAATCTTTCCTGGTGTTCCATGAAGTCCGAACTGTCGTGCGGGTCTCCTTGAGCGTGCGGAGAGCTGATAGTAGCTGGTTTCGGAGTCTATCAACAACCCCTCGGAGATATGCCATCTCCCCAGTAACTCCATCATGCCGGACAGTTGCGAGATCAAATAAAATGGACAATGATTGCTCCTGAGCAGAAAGAGCAGCATGGGTCTGATGCTGCAGACCCTCCATAACCTAAATGCGCTGGTGGAGGCGGTAGTTCTCCTCCAATAACCACTTCAATGTCTCATCGGTCCTAGCCTAGGTGCCCTTGGTGGTCTGAGATTCTCCTCCCATAGTGCGGAAGAGAGAGTCGATACGATCGTGGATAACAGCGTGGCCTTAGTGACTGGCTGTCAACTGGCTGGGGAGGTCGGATATCTCTCGCTCATGGAGTGCAGCCAGTGCAGAGATCTGAGCCTGGATGGAATCGACACGTCCTGCCCCGGAGCCTTCCCCGGTCTTATATGTGGAGACGGGTACGGACCCGGTAAAATAGCCCGTTGGAACTGATGGGGTATAGAAGATGGTATGCCAGGGAGAACCTGGTCCTCCTCCATAGAGGTCGGGACCAGTATGGCCGATGCTGAGATGGAAAAAGGGTCCTTTGGGAGTACGGCCTCGATGGTTGGGTCATCCTCCGATTCCGAGCCTGAAAACCACCCACATTGTGTAGATCGCGGAGATGAACAAACAACTGGAGTAGGAACTGCTATGGGTAGAAGAGTCGAAGGTGCAGTAGGCGGAGTCATGATGCTCTGAAATAGTATTATTTTAAGTTTGAAGTAAGTATAAGCTTGCAAACAAAGAACAATATTATTTTAGATTACATGTTTTATGAAATATATCCTTTTTAAACAATTATCATAATGTTTTAAGGTTACATATATTAATACTTATATATATATATATATGTTAAGCAGTTCATTTAACAATTAGAAAGTGCAATATGTGGTTTTGTATTTCTACATTTTCATTTCAGTATTTTAATACGTAGTGTAGATTTTCAAGTTTAGCATATCAAACAGTTTCCATAGCAATATCTTACTAAACAGTAATTATAATCAAGTTTAGTAACAATATATACACTTAGTTCACATAGCATAAAATGCCCTAAGATCTATATGCTTAACTAATACGGTCCAAAAAGAAAAATCCCAAAAAGATTTTTATAAGTTATAGTCCAGTTTTAAATAAATAAAAATTATTTTATTTTTGTTTTATTTAAAAATTTATCTGGTTCTCTATAACTAATGCTCTGATACCATTCTCTATGACACCCCGGGTAGAGTCAAAATATGCGGAAATATCCACGAAGATGTCACTAGGGTGGATCGATAGCATATAGTCCATAGAGCATAAGATAAGGACTTATTTAAATCAGTTTACATGTTTGACAACAAATAAAATAAATTTGTTTAAAACATGATAGAAGGTGATTGTTTATATTTCCCAAATAGAACCCTTGACGTGTCCTATGATGCAGATTTCTAAGATGCTGGAGACCATGCACACACCACGTACTAACTTCATATTCCTGTGCAAAACATACTAAAGGGAGTCAACATAAAGTTGGTGAATTTACAGGTTTTAACAGTTTATTAGTTTGGACATACATTAAGCATAGAGGTGACAATGCACAAAGCATTCTCACAAAAATGTAGATAACATTTGTTTATTATTAGAAACTGAAGCTGAACCTCCATAGTCCTCAACAGATGAGGACGTAGTGTCTTACAAAAAGACACCCATTCCAGTTCCAACATGGTATACGTCTGTTGTCCCGGCCAAGGCAAAGTGAGCATGACTCACCCAGACGGGGATGGTTAATCCCTAATAGATCTATTTATAACATTTGGGCAATTTACAACAATTTAACAGTTCCAATAATAATCAATCATAGTCAGGGTTATACAATCTCATTATGTCCATTAAGTGTTTGCATATTCTCTTTCCCAAAAGGGAGAGTTTTATCAATAGTTTATATGGGGTTGTAAACTCACCTGGGAGTAGGCAATAGCTGTTTAATACGAATATCCAGATAAAGCTCACGCCAAAGTTATGCCTAATCAAATAGTACAGTCTTAATAGATAGTACAAAGAACGTATATGTATGCTTATACAGATTTTAGTTAGTTTAATTATGCTACGGTATTTATCTAAATAATCGTAGTTCAAGTATCAACAATATTCATTTAAACTTATTTACATAAGTTTCATTTCTAAGTGAACACAAAAGGTCTTACTTAGAATATCAGTCTATGTTTATAACACATATTTTAGCATGTAGTTCATTTAACGTTCATACAACAACTTGTATATAATTTCATAATTAAGTAAACAAAAGATGTCTTACTTAAAATATTAATTTACGTTCTCCGTTCATGTATTATAGCCACACATTTATTATTAAATTTTATTATTAAGTAAACACAAAAATTCTACTTAAAATACTAGTTTACGTTCGTAGTTCATGTATTATAATTATCCATTAAAACTTATTAGAAAGTTTCATATTTTAAGTAAACGTAGGGTGTTTTACTTAAATATTGGTATTCAATTTATTCAACGTTCATATAATTTTATATTCTAAAAGTATATGAGTTCATGTTTTAATAATACATATTCATAATTGTTTATACAATTTATTTCATAAAGTAAATATAAATATTTTATTTTGAAAAGTAAAATATAATATTTTATTTAACTTTAAAGTTTTCCATAAATTATTTTAACACTTATAAAATAATTTAAACTTAAGAATTTATACCTTAATTCTTATGGTCTAAGTATTTTAATTATGTTTTATTATAATTAAAATAGATTTTTAAGGTTAGGGCTTGTTAATGTTTCGGAATATAGCAAAACTAGTCCCTCTATATTTTAAACAAGTAAGATTTTCGGGTTTTACATACTTAGTAACTAGGGCTTGTTAATGTTTCGGGCATGGCAGATTTAGTCCCCCTAGTTATATCTAGGTTTTGTAACTTTACTAAAATTAAAAAAACAGCCCCTAGGGCTTCTTTAGGTTTCGGAAAATTACAAAACTAGTCCTTAGGATTTTAAAATGACAAAACAACTTTTAGAAACTTCCCAAAATGGTCCCTAGGTTTTAATTTACCACGGATAGTATTTATTAAACCCTAAACTTTTGGATATTTACATTTTCAGTCCTTGTGTTTACTAGTTTATCGAAACAAGTTTCATAAGTTACAATATTAGTCCTTAAATTTCATTAATTATCATTTTCATCCAAAAAGTTTTTATAAGTTATATTTTATTATAAAAACTTTTATATTATCATTCAAACTTTATATGGGCTCATTAAATGGGCTAAACATCTAATGGGTTATTTTAGTGGGCTTAAATATATTTCAAGTCCACTAATTTATTTAAATGGGCCTTTAAATTATTTATTGGGCTTAATATATTTTTAAGTCCTTTAATTAGTTAAATGGGCCTAAGTGTAATCTTAAGTCTATTTAAGTCACTAAGATTTATCAAATGGGCTTATTGGGTCCATTAAGTTTTTGATTAACATTTCATGGGCTTAATTAGTCCATTAACAATACTTTATATTTTATGCATGTTTTTACTTAGGATTTTCTTATAATCTTATTATGAGCTTATTAATGTTTAGTTTTAAATATAAATAGATGAATAAAACTTAAAATTTGTTTTATGTGTTATACCAAATTAGGTCTAGGTGTGTTATAAGGTTACAAGTAAGTCATAAGCCTTAGTAGGAGCTTATATCTCACGGCTAACATTTGTTATAGAATATTAAGATAAATCAATTCTCATTTTAAGGTTGCATGTAATTTGTAAGTGTTACAAAAATAGATCTTACTATGTACAAGTCAAGAAAAGAAGTTACAAGTCCAAAATAAGATCTAAACTATGTCTAGACCCAAAAATCAAGTATAGATCCATGTACACTCATATGTAACTCACAACTATACTTTTAGATCTTGGTATTTCCAAGATGAACACTTTAGCTAGTTTTTATGTCTTATAAATATTTACAAAAACACGTTATGATTATCTAGGTTACATGCATGTTCCCAATGCTACTTTTATTCCAAGAAACAATGTATAGCCCACGGCTATATTGTTTTCTCCCAATATTCCCATAAGATCTACTAGCTTATTTCATGTGTATCATGTTAAGTTAACACTTATCACTAGATCTAGGTTTATTTAAGCATGCATGTATATCTAACCCATTTTAGGTCTTGTGTAACCCACGGCCATATTTATACACATAAGTTGTTTTTGTGATATTTAATATTCCATTTAACATGTTACATTTCATATTCCATTATTCAAAACTTGGAAAACCATTCATATAGTCATCACTTAATTTAGTCGTGACCTTTAAGGTCATGGTTTTCATGATCTTTAAGTTGCATAAGTTCATTTCATGAGATCTATGGTTATTTGTTAACCAAATTCCCATAAATAAGATTTGTAACTCATGAAATGTTTAGATTTATAAAAGGTTTCATATGGTTTTTAAATAAAGTTTAATACATAACACATAAGTCATAAGTTTCTTATTAAAAGATTTTAAATCATAAACATGATTTGCATAAATATGCCGTGACCTATGAGGGTCATAGCTTTATCAAATCTTGATTTTTAAAATGTTACTTACTTGTGTTTATAGGTGTATGATGATGATGCATGCATTAAGAAGTGAAAGGTTATGATGTGTATACCTCTCTTGCCTAAAAGTACCACAAATGATCTAGATGAACAAGGAGATTTGAGATCTACTCAAGATGATGAAGAAAACCCTAAAACAAACCAAGTCGTGGCCTTGATGACTTAGCTAGGGCTTGTTTATAGTGATTCCAAGAGAATGATACTACTAATGATTTGTAGTAAAGATAAGACAAGTATCTTGGTGGAATTAATACTTGGTTATGGATGTATATGGCTTTAATTCGTGTGATTTGAGAGAGAAGAGGGTGAGAGTACAAGATTTGGATTGCATGTGTATGAGAATGTGTGTGTTCCGGGTGAGAGTACAAGATTTGGATTGCATTGCCTAGCTAAGAACACTTGTACCAAGTGTTGGCTTTTGTGTTTCCCATGCATCCCTTCTCCTTCCACATGCCTTTGGTGCCGTGTATGGCTATCCAAAAGAGAGGGTGGGCTTGTGTGGGCTTGTGTTGGGCTTTAACACAAAGAGTACATGATCTTGGGCTAGTCCAAGAAGGTTTAAGGATGCCTATAATATACATACATATATATACGGCTATATTACACATGGTGTAGTATATTTTCCAATCTTTGTTAAGTGTTGTTTAATCAATGTGGGTTATGCATTTTTACTACTTGTTTTAGGTACATAGTTTACATAGTCAAACTTATTATAACAAGTATGTATGTAAAAGTATATGTGCACATTGGACAAGTTCACACATGACTTACAGAAATATAATACATGAATTTGTGTTCCAAGATTTAATGGGTGAAATTTCATTACATAAAATCATGGTAAAATCATGGATTTTACAGAGCATAAGATAAAGAGTTAATTAAATCAGATTACGTGTTTGGTAAACAAATAAAATAAAATTGTCTTAAATATGACAGAAGGTGATTGTTTATGTTTCCCAAATAGAACCCCTGACGAGTCCTATGATGCAGATTTATAAGATGCTGGAGACCATGCACGAACACTACGTACTAACTTCATATTCTTGTGCAAAACATACTAACGGGGGTCAACATAAAGTTGGTGAATTTACAGATTTTAACAATTAATTAGTTTGTACATACATTAAGCATAGAAGTGACAATGCACAAAGCATTCTCACTAAAATGTAGATAACATTTGTTTATTATTAGAAACTGAAGCTTAACCTCCGTAGTCCTTAACAGATGAGGACGTAGTGTCTTACAAAAAGACACCCATTCCAGTTCCAACATGGTATACGTTTGTTGTCCCGGCCAAGGCACAGTGAGCATGAGTCACCTAGACGGGGATGGTCAATCCCTAATAAATCTATTTATAACATTCGGGCGATTTACAACAATATAACAGTTTCAATAATAATGGATCATAGTCAAGTTTATACAATACAGTTTTGTCTTATGTGTTTGCATATTTTCTTTCCCAAAAGGGAAAGTTTTACCAAAAGTTTATATTGGGCTGTAAACTCACCTGGGAGTAGGCAGTAGCTGTTTAATACAAGTATCCAAATAAAGCTCACGCCAAAGTTATGCCTAATCAAATGGTACAGCCTTAATAGATAGTACAAAGAACATATATGTATGCTTATACAGATTTTAGTCAGTTCATTTATGCTACGGTATTTGTTTACATAATCGTAGTTCAAGTATCAACAATATTCATTTAAACTTATCTATATAAGTTTTATTTCTAAGTGAACACATAATGTCTTACTTAGAATATCAATTTACGTTTATAACACATATATTAGCATGTAGTTCATTTAACGTTCATACAACAACTTGTATATAATTTCATAATTAAGTAATAAAAAGATGTCTTACTTAAAATACTAGTTTATGTTTGTAGTTCATGTATTATAATTATCCATTTAAACTTATTATTAAGTTTCTTATTTTAAGCAGACGTAAGGTGTTTTACTTACATTTTAGCATTCAATTTGTTCAACATTCATACAGTTTTTATTTTATAAAAGTATATGAGTTTATGTATGTGTAATACATATTCCTAATTGCTTACACAATTATTTTCTAAGGTAAATATAAATATTTTATTTTGAAAATAAAATATAATATTTTATTTAACTTTAAAGTTTTCCATAAATTATTTTAACACTTATAAAATAATTTAAACTTAAGAACTTAAACATTAATTCTTATGGTCTAAGTATTTAATTATGTTTTATTATAATTAAAAAAATAAATTTTAGAGTTAGGGCTTGTTAATATTTCGGAATATGACAAAACTAGTCCCTCCATATTTTAAACAAGTATAACTTTCGGATTTTACATATTTGGTACCTAGGGCTTACTAAAGTTTCGGCTTATGGCAGATTTAGTCCCCCTAGTTATATTTAGGTTTTGTAACTTTTACTAAAATTACAAAAACAGCCCCTAGGGCTTCTTTAAGTTTCGACAATTTACAAGAAAGGTCCTTGGGGTTATAAAATGTCAAAATAACTTTTAGAAACTTCCAAAACGGCCCCTAGGGTTTAATTTACCACGGACAGTATTTATTAAACCCTAGACTTTTGGATATTTACATTTTCAGTCCTTGTGTTTACTAGTTTATCAAAACAGGTTTCATAAGTTACAGTTTTAGTCCATAAGTTTCATTAATTGTCATTTTCATCCAAAAAGTTTATATAAGTTATATTTTATTATAAAAACTTTTATGTTATCATTCAAACTTTATATGGGCTCATTAAATAGGCTAAACATCTAATGGGCTATTTTAGTGGGCTTAAATATATTTCAAGTCCACTAATTTATTTAAATGGGCCTTTAAATCATTCATTGGGCTTAATACATTTTTAAGTCCTTTAATTAGTTAAATGGGCCTAAGTGTAATCTTAAGTCCATTTAAGTTACTAAGATTTATCAAATGGGCTTATTGGGTCCATTAAGTTTTAGATTAACATTTCATGGACTTAATTAGTCCATTAACATTACTTTATATTTTATGTATGTTTTTACTTAGGATATTCTTATAAGCTTATTATGAGCTTATTAATATTTAGTTTTAAATCTAAATAGATGAATAAAACTTAAAAAAAAAATTTATGTGTTATACCAAATTAGGTCTAGGTGTGTTATAAGGTTACAAGTAAGTCATAAGCTCTAGTAGAAGCTTATATCCCATGGCTAACATTAGTTATAGCACATTAAGATAAGTCAAGTCTCATTTTAAGGTTGCATATAATTTATAAGTGTTACAAAAATAGATCTAACTATGTACACATCAAGAAAATAAATCACAAGTCCAAAATAAGATCAATACTATGTATAGACCTAAAAATCAAACATAGAACCATGTACACTCATATATAGCTCACGGCTATATTTTTAGATCTTGGTATTTCCAAGATGAACACTTTAGCTAGTTTTTAAGTCTTGTGAATATTTACAAAAACACATTATGATTATCTAGGTTACATGCATGTTCCCAAGGCTACTATTATTCCAAGAAACAATGTATAGCCCATGGCTATATTGTTTCCTCCCAATATTCCCATAAGATCTACTAACTCATTTCATGTGTATCATGTTAAGTTAACACCTATCACTAGATCTAGGTTTAAATAAGCATGCATGTACATCTAACCCATTTTAGGTCTTGTATAACCCACAGCTATATTTATATACATAAGTTGTTTTTGTGGTTTTTAATATTCCATTTAATGTGTTACATTTCATATTCCATCCTTAAAACTAAGTAGACAAATCATATGGTCACTATTAAATTTAGTCGTGACCTTTAAGGTCATGGTTTTCATGATCTTTAAGTTGCACAAGTTCATTTCATGAGATCTAGGGTTATTGGTTAACCAAAGTCCCATAAACAAGATTTATAACTCATGCAATGTTTAGATTTATAAAAGGTTTTATATGTTTTGTAAATCAAGTTTAAAACATAACACATAAGTCATAAGTTTCTTATTAAAAGATATTAAATCATGAACATGATTTGCATAAATATGTCGTGACCTATAAGGGTCATAGCTTTATCAAATCTTGATTTTAACATGTTATTTACTTGTGTTTATAGGTGTATGATGATGCATGCATGAAAGAATGAAGGAATATGATGTGTATACCTTTCTTGCCTAAAAGTACCAAGAATCATCTAGATGAACAAGGAGATTAGAGATCTAATCTAGTTGATGGAGAAAACCCTAATACAAACCAAGCCGTGACCTATAATGATTCGGCTAAGGCTTGTTTGTAGTGATTCCAAAAGAAATGATGCCACCAATGATTTGTAATCAAGATGGGACAAAGATTTAGTTGATTTAATGAATCAACTTTGGAGTTTTGTGGCTTATGGCCGAATTTGTTTGAAGAGAACATGAAGAGAGAAGTGAGTTTGCATGTATGAGATAATGTGTGTGTGTGTTTTGGCTTAAAGAGCAGAGAGGGGAAAGGGAATGAAAAAGGCATGATTGCCTTGGTAAGATCATTTGTGCCAAGTGTAGGCTCTTCCCTTTCCAAGACAACCCTTCTTCTTCCACATATGCATGTGTGTGCCGTGTAAGGCTATCCAAAAGAGAGGGTGGGCTTGTGTGGGCTTGTGTTGGGCTAGAACACAATTAGTGTGGTCTTTGGGCTAGTCCATGAGAGTTTAAGCATGCCTATAACATGCATACATATATACACGGCTATATATACACATGGTGTAACATATTTTCTCATTTTTGTTAAGTGGTGTCTTAATCAAATGTTGGTTATGCATTTTACTATATGTTTTCCTTAATCATATGTACAAGGTTTACATTATGAATCTTATTACAACAAGTGTGTATGTAAAAGTATATGTAAATGTTAGATTAGTTCGCACATGACCTATAGAAATATAACACATGAGTTTGTGTTCTAGGATTAATGGGTGAAATTTTCATTACATTAAATCATGGTAAAATCATGGATTTTACAGCACCACCCCGTTATTTTAGCTTTGTCCTCAAAGCTACTAAAAACGCAGTTGTCTTTTAAATGTAAGAAGTTCTAAGTATAAGATTTGTTTCAGATTCTCTCTCAAGTACGGATGACGGCATGAATGCGAAGTGGTCTATACCTAGGTTAGTTTTATACGTTTGATTCGGCATTAATGGAAGCTTCTGTCATTATAGGTGAACAGAGGAGAAGGCAAAGAGATTTTTATCCGGGTTGCACTATTCATCCGATTGAGTGGTAAAAGCGACCGCTGCTATGGATGGACAGGAGGCAATGAAAAGAGATCTTTATCCGGATCACACTATACACCCAATTGAGCAGTGAAGGAGATTGCTACTGTGGATGAATAGGTGCGGGCTGCTTAACGGGGGTCACAACTATACCCTTCCAGGATCTGGGAGAAGACCAATGGTGTTATGGATTTGGTTAGGAGGACAATTCCATTGCAAATGGTTTCGGATATGAGGAGGACATGTGTAAAACCCGCATGCTTTTACCATGAATAGTGCCCTTAAGATCGTACGTCCTAGATTAAAACTTACCTCATTTAGTATTGATCACATTCATGTGCTAATAATCAAGCAAGTGCATACGTGTATGACATGACAAGTATCGATTACGTACGAACTCATGATAAACAGTTAATAAATATGTCACGTGAACATAATTAAATCATGATCACCATTTAAAATACGAACTAGAATAATTACGTAAATACATATAATATAATTACGAGCGTTAAGATTACGATAAACGACATGATAAAATAAACAGAAACACTTTAAACACGAGCACGTTTAACCACGAACGAACATGAAACATCGGGACACGAGAAAGGTACGGGTACCCCATGTGGGGCCCCCATACCCACGGCACACAACAAGAAATGGGCTTAGCCCATGGACTTTTACAAGTAAAGGGGGGGTTATGGTAAAAATATGTTTTCAATTTTCACTTTCAAGAAATAAACACAAAAACCCTAAAAGAGTTTTCTCTCCTCCTCCTTGTTCTCTCTTTGTGCCGCCACCTTAGCATCACCATAGGAGGGTGATTGGTTGATTTTGATCTTAAAAACTATTGCTATAATCAGTGTTTGTTCATCCTTTTCCAAGCTACATAGTGGTATACCTTTTTAAACCCTTCTTTTTAATTCTTTTTAATCTTTGATTATTTTCATGAACATGTTATTATTTTCTTATTAAAAACATGATAATTAAACATTGACCTAACATGTTTTGGGGTTAATTAAAATCAAAGAATGATTTATAAGGGTGTTTGTTTTTAGCCGCCTAGCAAAACAAACCCGAGGGGGGTTTGGTTTGCTTATTGCCGCCACCACCAAGACCAGTTTAGGTCTTGGTTGGTGCTTGTGGGACCCACGGCAGCAGGGAGGCACATGTGCCCCGGGTTTGGCTCGGGGTACGGTGTCGAATTCATGCCCGATTCATGGTTCGTTGGTTAAATCATGATCTATGTTACATGTTAATTTTTATGAATCATGAACTTAGGATATAAATTAATTAATAACATGAGATATTAATTAAATCATGACTTAGGTTATTCTAATTATTAATTTAGCATGATATTAATTTAACCTAAGTATTTTATGTTATAAGTTATGATTAATTAATTATTTAAAACATGCCTATAATTAATTAATTTAGACATGACTTAGGTTATATTATTAATAATAATAATACACATTTTAACCTAAGTATTTTCATTTCATTTTAGTTAAAACATGTTATACTTTAATTAAAATGCTTAACCTATAGTTTAATTAAAATACATGAAATAATAATTAAACTATATACTATATCATATGACTTAAGAAACAAGCTTATAAACACTTAGACTTATATGTTAGCTTATGTAACCAGCTTAATTCTAAATATGGAAACTTCTATTTATAGAAACTTAATTAAATAAGGCAACTAATCTATTAATGGAAACCTTCTATATATGGAAATCTATCTATTTCAGGCAGCTAATCTAATCATGGAAACCTTCTATATATGGAAACTTATTTAATTAAGGCAGCTGATCTATTTTTGGAAACTTTCTATTTTTAGAAACTAATCTATTTTAAGTAATAAATTCTATTTTAGGAAACTTTCTATTTTTGGAAACTTTCTATTTTTGGAAACTTTCTATTTTGGAAACTTTCTATTTTTGGAAACTTTCTATTTTTGGTAACTTTCTATTTTTGGAAACTTTCTATTTTTGGAAACTTTCTATTTTTGGAAACCTGCTATTTTTGGAAAGTTACTTATTATTACACAGTAAGTATAATAATACATGAAATACCAGTAATACTTAAACGGATTAATCAGAATACAAGATAAACACAGTTTAAGGCTTTAAACAGTGAACCATGACCTAAAACATACCAAGTCAGCTAAAATGAGACATAAAACCCAGTACGTAATTAGTAAATCGATACTTATACACGTGTGTATTCATGTAGCGTTAGTGATCCAGAAGTAGGAGTCTTTCTTCCATTCATTCACTGGACTTGAGGTACGGATTCCCGTCCTTTCAGTATGGACATTCTTTCCTTATTAGGATTTCCCCATATGCAGCCAACTGTTTTCCCCAGCATTTGTTTTATTGTTTTGAACTGCTTATGTTTAATTAGCATAATCTATAGCCATATACAAGCATGACCAGTTTCACCTAGTTATGGAGGTACCATAACCATAGCATTGGAGGCACCGATGTTATGACTTCCCCACGGCGGAGTGATTGCTCGTGGCGTCCCTTTTCAGTTTTGGCCATATTATTATATCAGGTGGGGCGTATGGGTGCATCCTAGTTACATGTTTTATTCAGTATTTCATGGTGAATGTGGTGTGTGCCTTGCACCCTTCACAAGGAGTTGATCCCTCCTACCCAAACCAGTATATTGATTAGAGGCATCCCCTCTAATCAGCATGATGAGGTCACCCCTCCAAGTATTCATGCACGTGACCTTTTCATGACCTATATGGGCTATGGTATATATATGTTAAAACAGTTTTCACAAGATAAACATAAGGCTTTCAAACTATAAAACCAGTTTTCTTGATACTTAACCAGTTTTCTCAGAACTTAGTCTTCCGCTGTTATATGTTACATGTTTATTCTATTTCATGCTATATTGTACATCCATGCACTGAGCGTCTTGCTCAGCCGTTTTCCTTTTCATGTTCCCAAAACGGCAGGTACTCAGGGACGCTCGTAGATCTCAAACGTACGTGCATATGGATTGGAAGCTTTACTGTCTTTCTTTACTTTATGCATTTCCTTTACTTTGATACAGTTGCTATGGACATTGTTTCGTCCTTTCCTTTTTCAGTATTTATGTTTGTGTGTGATGAGCTTTACTTTGGGGTTACCGATGTTTGATTCCGGTATTTCCCTTTTATGGTCGAATAATGCTTAGACATTTATCCTTGTATGCTTTGATGACACGCCATGATTATGCGTAATATTCCATTTCCAAAATGGGGTGTTACAATTATGGTATCAGAGCCAAGGTTTCGACCTGTAGGCTCTCAAATATGACCTGTGATTAGTGGGTAGTCACTACGGTCTTCCTAGAACTGACAGTTATTTTCATGCATTCATCATTTTTAAGCATACATATACATGTCATTGGTACAGGGTTTTTGACTAAGTAATGGTTGGTACAGGACTGGCCCTATTTAGTCGCATGTGTTTTATCGAAACTTTTAGATTTGGGACCGACCCATAGGCGTCCCCTCGATATGTCTTTTATTTTGAGTGAACTGACCGGGGGCGTTCACTCTCGAGCATCAAAAGTTTTCATAAAACTGCATCATGCATTCATACAAAGATTTTCTTGCATAAAATTTTTCTCATGAAATTTTTGGTATAAAATTTTTTTTATATTTTATGTTTGAACTGTCGATCATATGTTTTATGTTATACTGTCAGATGGCAAACACAGACAAACTCTGGGAGTTATTTGCTGACATGGAGGCAGAAAGGCAAGACGCCATCCTTCATGACGACGAATATCCTCCCCCACCTATCGTTTTTCCCATGGAAGGAAGGAATCGACTCATGAGGGAATACTACGCCATGAGATAGAGACCCGACGAGAATTGTGGACAGTTCATGCAGAGGTTCCTCGGGTACACAGCTGTCCTGAGGGCATCCGCAGGCACCACTGAAGAACAAGCACTACATTTTCGTTGGGGCCTTAACCCAAGTATTGCCAATAATTTATCAGATGCCCCGTTGGATACTGTGGCACAAGTGGCTTATGCAGCAAGGAAGCCAGAGATGTTGCAGGAACGCGATGAGTTCAGGGAAGCTGAAAGACCCGACAAGAGGTAAAACATTTTGTGTTCTATCGATAACCAGATCGCATCCTATCATTATATGTTCTATAATCATCTCTTAAAACTGTATCTTCCAGGCAGAAAACTGGGGACCGGTCTCAGCCGGCTACTCAGCAGCAGCCTAATCAGCCCAAAGGAAACGGTCACACTAACGACCGTTCTGTTGTGGAAAGGCGCAACGGTAATGATAATTACCGTAACAATGCGGGACACTCCAACAACAGCAGGTCCTACTATTTACGCATCGTATTATGATTTCATGTTATATCTCTCATGCTGACACTATATTAACCTCTACCAGGAACCACGGTAACGGGAAGGACCAGAACCACAGGGGTTCTCAGCCTAACCGTTCAGCTAACACTGGTAAACATCTTATGACGCTTACGTCCTATACTCGTGCATATACTTTATTCTTAACACGTTTTGTCATCAGCAGGCCCTCAGCAAGCAAGGACTCCTGCTGGAGGATTCACCCATCCTCTTTGCAATACTTGCCATCGCAGACACCCTGGCCCATGTCGTCGTGATTCCGACGCGTGCTACAAGTGCGGCCTCCCTGGCCATCGTATGAGAGATTGCCGTAAGGGTGAAATGGAGGGTACTTCGGGTCATGCTGATACTAAACCGCCTCCTACCACTGGGCGTGTCTACACGACATCGCGCGATCAGGCAAACAAATCTACAGGTACCATTACTGGAATTTTGTATATGTACGGCCAGGCTGCATGTGTTCTTTTCGACACGGGTGCCACTCATTCAGTTATTTCCACTACTTATGCTAAGAACATCAGGACACTTCCCTTGCCATTAGAAAATAAGCTTACCATTTCCACGCCTCTGAGGGACTCTGTATTAATAACTCATGTATACAAGAGTCTTCCTCTAGAGTTTGACGATAAAGTTCGTGCAGTAGATGCACTTCCCCTAGACATGATTGAGTTCGATATGATTCTTGGCATGGACTGGCTATCCAGGCACCATGCTACCATAGACTGCCACTCATATCGGGTAATCTTCGGCGACATTAATGCACCTGAGTACATTCATAACGGGTTCATACCCGGACGGTCTGTACAAGTGATATCTACCTTGCAAGCACGTGCATTACTGTCACATGGTTGCGAAGGTTATCTAGCTACGGTTCACGACATGGATGCTGAATCCCCATCGATTTAGGATCAACCAGTAGTTTCGGAATTTCAAGACGTCTTCCCAGATGAACTTCCAGGCATACCACCTGCAAGAGAAGTGGAGTTCAACATCGACCTTGTTCCAGGAGCTGATCCAATCTCTAAGGCTCCGTATCGTATAGCTCCCATAGAGTTAAAAGAACTGAAGGACCAACTGCAGGAACTTCTTGAACGAGGGTTCATTAGACCAAGCGCATCTCCATGGGGCGCACCGGTCTTGTTCGTTAAGAAGAAGGACGGCAGCATGTGACTTTGCATTGACTACCGTGAACTTAATAAGATTACCATCCGCAATAGATATCCACTGCCACGTATAGACGATCTGTTTGACCAACTTCAAGGAGCCAAACACTTCTCAAAGATCGATCTAAGGTCAGGCTACCATCAGCTGAGGGTTAAAGAGCAGGACATTGCTAAGACTGCTTTTTGTACCCGCTATGGCCATTATGAGTTTGTGGTCATGCCATTCGGCCTGACTAACGCTCCAGCAGTATTCATGGATCTGATGAACAGGATCTTCCATGAATTCCTTGATAAATTTTTCATTGTATTCATCGATGACATCCTGATTTTCTCAAAGTCCACGGAGGAACACGAAGACCATCTTCGTACGGTACTACAGATTCTTCGTCAGAAGCAGCTGTATGCGAAATTCTCCAAGTGTGAGTTCTGGTTAAACAAGGTGGCATTCTTAGGTCACATCGTATCAGCTGAAGGGATCACTATGGACCCAGCGAAGGTTGAGGCTATCACTAAATGGCCAAGACCAACGTCGGCGACAGAAGTCCGCAGTTTCTTAGGCTTAGCTGGATATTATCGCAGATTCGTGGAGAACTTTTCCCGCTTGGCACTACCTCTCACCAAACTGATGCGAAAAGGGGAGAAATTCGTCTGGACGGAAGATCGAGAGAAGAGCTTCGAAGACCTAAAGCAGAGTTAGTATCTGCACCTATTCTTACTCTCCCATCTGGTACAGGTGGATTTCAGATCTATAGCGATGCATCGGGGAAGGGACTGGGCTGTGTTCTCATGCAACATGGGAAAGTGATCGCGTATGCTTCACGGCAGCTTAAGCCCTATGTAGAAAACTA
Organism: Glebionis coronaria; assembly: GCA_025667525.1. Lineage (NCBI taxonomy): Eukaryota > Viridiplantae > Streptophyta > Magnoliopsida > Asterales > Asteraceae > Glebionis > Glebionis coronaria. The sequence goes on from CM046878.1 coordinate 386,286,797, forward strand.
CCCTACGCATGACCTGGAACTTGCTGCAGTGGTGTTCGCATTGAAGATATAGAGGCATTACTTATACGGAGAATCATGCGACATTTTCACGGATCACAAGAGCTTGAAGTATATCTTCACACAGCGAGAATTGAACAAGAGACAAAGGAGATGGTTGGAACTGTTGAAGGATTATGATATTAACCTACAGTATCATCCCGGGAAAGCTAATGTAGTAGCAGATGCACTCAGCAGAAAGTGCGGAATGATCAACGGCATTGAGATCAAGGAACAAAACATAAGAGACTTGGAGCGGCTAGACTTCGAAATCATGGTACGTGGGCAGCACGGATACTGGGCGAATCTTAGAGTCGAACCTGAGTTACTGACTAGGATCAAGGAAGCGCAGAAGGATGATGGAGAGATTTGGGCGATAATTCAGAATTTAGAGAAGCAGACGGAATTCAGAATGGACGCAGACGGTATCGTTTGGCAGGGCACGAGACTTTGTGTTCCTGACAATCAAGAACTCCGGGAAGCATTGTTAGCTGAAGCTCACAGCTCCCCATTTTCTATACATCCTGGGTCGACAAAAATGTACCATGACATCAAACAGCACTTTTGGTGGAGTGGTATGAAACAGGATGTAGCCACTTATGTATCCAAATGTCTTACCTGCCAGCAGGTTAAGATTGAACATCAGCGATCGGGCGGTCTCCTTCAACCGTTGGATATTCCAGAGTGGAAGTGGGACAAAATCACCATGGATTTTGTTACCGGTCTTCCGCCTACCAAGAAGAAGCACGATGCTATTTGGGTCATTGTTGATCGACTCACCAAATCAGCTCATTTCTTACCGATACGCAAGGAAGATCCGGTAAGTAAACTCGCAGATACTTACAGAAGGGAGATCATGAGACTCCACGGCACTCCCTCCAGCATCGTCTTAGACAGAGACCCTCGTTTCACGTCGCGATTCTGGAAAGGTCTGTAAAAAGCTTGGGGTACACAACTTAAGCTGAGTACGGCCTTTCATCCTCAAACGGACGGACAATCGGAGCGAATAATTCAGACATTGGAAGATATGTTAAGGTCGTGTGCGTTGGAATGGACAGGTGATTGGGACGATTACATCTGTTTAGTCGAGTTTGCATACAACAACAGCTGGCACGCAAGTATCAAATGTGCTCCTTTCGAAATGTTGTATGGCAGAAAGTGTCGCGCTCCAACTTGCTGGGATCAAGTGGGAGAGCGAACACTCGAAGGACCAGAGATTATAGAAATGACCAATAAGAAGATCGAAGTAGCTAAGCAGAAGCTGCAGGAAGCACGGTCACGTCAGAAGAGTTACGTCGATAAGCATCGTAGGGACATACATTTTAATGTGGGAGATCACGTCTTCCTCAAGGTTTCGCCGGCACGTGGTGTTAAACGCTTCGGGATCAAAGGAAAACTCAGTCCTCGTTTCATCGGACCTTTTGATATCATTGAACGAATCGGTGAAGTATCTTACCGATTGGCGTTACCTCCTCAGCTTTCGCACGTCCATAACGTGTTCCATGTGTCCTTACTCAGAGGGTACAATTATCATCCCCTTCACATGGTTCAGTATCCACTGGAACAGATACGTGAAGATCTCACTTTTATAGAAGAACCCGAACGAGTACTCGACAGGCAAGAACGAGTCATGAGAAGGAAGACGATTCCTTTCGTCAAAATCCTTTGGAGGGACCATACCGAGCGGGAAGCCACTTGGGAAAAAGAGGATTCTATCCGGGCTTCTTACCCTCACTTCATATTTTGAGTTCGGGTATGTTACTTCTTTTCAGCTTACTTTATCTATAATTCGGGGACGAATTATTCTTTTTAGGGGGGAAGAATTGTAAAACCCGCATGCTTTTACCATGAATAGTGCCCTTAAGATCGTACGTCCTAGATTAAAACTTACCTCATTTAGTATTGATCACATTCATGTGCTAATAATCAAGCAAGTGCATACGTGTATGACATGACAAGTATCGATTACGTACGAACTCATGATAAACAGTTAATAAATATGTCACGTGAACATAATTAAATCATGATCACCATTTAAAATACGAACTAGAATAATTACGTAAATACATATAATATAATTACGAGCGTTAAGATTACGATAAACGACATGATAAAATAAACAGAAACACTTTAAACACGAGCACGTTTAACCACGAACGAACACGAAACATCGGGACACGAGAAAGGTACGGGTACCCCATGTGGGGCCCCCATACCCACGGCACACAACAAGAAATGGGCTTAGCCCATGGACTTTTACAAGTAAAGGGGGGGTTATGGTAAAAATATGTTTTCATTTTTCACTTTCAAGAAATAAACACAAAAACCCTAAAAGAGTTTTCTCTCCTCCTCCTTGTTCTCTCTTTGTGCCGCCACCTTAGCATCACCATAGGAGGGTGATTGGTTGATTTTGATCTTAAAAACTATTGCTATAATCAGTGTTTGTTCATCCTTTTCCAAGCTACATAGTGGTATACCTTTTTAAACCCTTCTTTTTAATTCTTTTTAATCTTTGATTATTTTCATGAACATGTTATTATTTTCTTATTAAAAACATGATAATTAAACATTGACCTAACATGTTTTGGGGTTAATTAAAATCAAAGAATGATTTATAAGGGTGTTTGTTTTTAGCCGCCTAGCAAAACAAACCCGAGGGGGGTTTGGTTTGCTTATTGCCGCCACCACCAAGACCAGTTTAGGTCTTGGTTGGTGCTTGTGGGACCCACGGCAGCAGGGAGGCACATGTGCCCCGGGTTTGGCTCGGGATACGGTGTCGAATTCATGCCCGATTCATGGTTCGTTGGTTAAATCATGATCTATGTTACATGTTAATTTTTATGAATCATGAACTTAGGATATAAATTAATTAATAACATGAGATATTAATTAAATCATGACTTAGGTTATTCTAATTAATAATTTAGCATGATATTAATTTAACCTAAGTATTTTATGTTATAAGTTATGATTAATTAATTATTTAAAACATGCCTATAATTAATTAATTTAGACATGACTTAGGTTATATTATTAATAATAATAATACACATTTTAACCTAAGTATTTTCATTTCATTTTAATTAAAACATGTTATACTTTAATTAAAATGCTTAACCTATAGTTTAATTAAAATACATGAAATAATAATTAAACTAATACTATATCATATGACTTAAGAAACAAGCTTATAAACACTTAGACTTATATGTTAGCTTATGTAACCAGCTTAATTCTAAATATGGAAACTTCTATTTATAGAAACTTAATTAAATAAGGCAACTAATCTATTAATGGAAACCTTCTATATATGGAAATCTATCTATTTTAGGCAGCTAATCTAATCATGGAAACCTTCTATATATGGAAACTTATTTAATTAAGGCAGCTGATCTATTTTTGGAAACTTTCTATTTTTAGAAACTAATCTATTTTAAGCAGTAAATTCTATTTTAGGAAACTTTCTATTTTTGGAAACTTTCTATTTTTGGAAACTTTATATTTTTGGAAACTTTCTATTTTTGGAAACTTTCTATTTTTGGTAACTTTCTATTTTTGGAAACTTTCTATTTTTGGAAACTTTCTATTTTTGGAAACTTTCTATTTTTGGAAACCTGCTATTTTTGGAAAGTTACTTATTATTACACAGTAAGTATAATAATACATGAAATACCAGTAATACTTAAACGGATTAATCAGAATACAAGATAAACACAGTTTAAGGCTTTAAACAGTGAACCATGACCTAAAACATACCAAGTCAGCTAAAATGAGACATAAAACCCAGTACGTAATCAGTAAATCGATACTTATACACGTGTGTATTCATGTAGCGTTAGTGATCCAGAAGTAGGAGTCTTTCTTCCGTTCATTCACTGGACTTGAGGTACGGATTCCCGTCCTTTCAGTATGGACATTCTTTCCTTATTAGGATTTCCCCGTATGCAGCCAACTGTTTTCCCCAGCATTTGTTTTATTGTTTTGAACTGCTTATGTTTAATTAGCATAATCTATAGCCATATACAAGCATGACCAGTTTCACCTAGTTATGGAGGTACCATAACCATAGCATTGGAGGCACCGATGTTATGACTTCCCCACGGCGGAGTGATTGCTCGTGGCGTCCCTTTTCAGTTTTGGCCATATTATTATATCAGGTGGGGCGTATGGGTGCATCCTAGTTACATGTTTTATTCAGTATTTCATGGTGAATGTGGTGTGTGCCTTGCACCCTTCACAAGGAGTTGATCCCTCCTACCCAAACCAGTATATTGATTAGAGGCATCCCCTCTAATCAGCATGATGAGGTCACCCCTCCAAGTATTCATGCACGTGACCTTTTCATGACCTATATGGGCTATGGTATATATATGTTAAAACAGTTTTCACAAGATAAACATAAGGCTTTTCAAACTATAAAACCAGTTTTCTTGATACTTAACCAGTTTTCTCAGAACTTAGTCTTCCGCTGTTATATGTTACATGTTTATTCTATTTCATGCTATATTGTACATCCGTGCACTGAGCGTCTTGCTCAGCCGTTTTCCTTTTCATGTTCCCAAAACGGCAGGTACTCAGGGACGCTCGTAGATCTCAAACGTACGTGCATATGGATTGGAAGCTTTACTGTCTTTCTTTACTTTATGCATTTCCTTTACTTTGATACAGTTGCTATGGACATTGTTTCGTCCTTTCCTTTTTCAGTATTTATGTTTGTGTGTGATGAGCTTTACTTTGGGGTTACCGATGTTTGATTCCGGTATTTCCCTTTTATGGTCGAATAATGCTTAGACATTTATCCTTGTATGCTTTGATGACACGCCATGATTATGCGTAATATTCCATTTCCAAAATGGGGTGTTACAACATGCCAGCATGTTTTGTACGCTGGGGGGATGGGGATATACTATATCTGCATCTTTTTCACGGGTGAGATACAGGTTATATCCCCACACCTGAGGATGGAAAATTGGGGGTTGAAGGTAAAACAAAACATTTCGACTTTAACCCCTCCTATATCAACCGCTTTAAGAAAAGACCTACGATTTTTACCTCATGCTTGTGGGATACAACGATTAGTTAATAGTACTAAGATTTCTATCCAACAGAGAGGTTAATATTGTGGTTGATGGCAATTGCATAAGAAATTGCTAAGAATCTGCTTCATTCGCCGCAGGGCTGAGCGAGAGGATCGCAGAAAAGAAGTACCTCAAATGGTGGAAATAAAAGAAGATACCAAGAATAAAGAAGTACGCGCCTTGCAAGGTGTCGTAACAAGGGTCATTCACTCACTATTACCGGTTCAAAATTTGTATCGATTCTGATTTCTAAAGAGGGGATATCACATCTCCCAGAGTCTAGTGGTGATGGTATTGTTGAACTAACTGGACCCGAAGAGGAAAGAGGAATGTCCAAAAACATGGGACATTCAACATCTCCTTATGGGGGATGTCAGACATAGCCCTACAAAGTACACCCATTTTGAGTTTGATGTGCCTTTTAGGTTTAGGAAGGGAAGAAACAGGTTAGGGAAATGGGGTATTCTCGGACCAAGTATTCTCTGGCTTGTTGGTGCTAGAGATGACACTAAATCTAGTGTTAACTATGTCGGGGTTATGGCTCCCCAATATAATAAAGGTTTCATCTCACCACGGTACACAAACCCATTTTTGGACATATAAGATAATTGCGTGATACTTGCTAGTCTATTCATGCTAACGAAGACATCATAGCTATCAAGACTTTCTAGAATCTAATTGATGTAGAATGGCGATTTGGGAAGTTTTAAGGAACAACCTCGAATGATGGTGTTTAACCATCATAACCTTTCTGTCAACTATTCCGCAGTCTAATAGGAGTCTAGAATTAACAGAGGGATTTCTAATTTCTTACTAAGTTTAGCAATTGCAATGCTTTGGTCTACTCATGTATTAAACAAGATAGATGCATATCATTGGTTTAGTAAGAACGTACCGAGTATGATGTTGGAGCTTGGATTTGCTTGGGCATTGCCGGCCATGTATACTTGTGAAGGAGTTCCCTTGTTGTCCTTCTTCTGGTTGGCCCACTTGGGACAATCAGGTCTCACATGCCAAGGGGTTCCACATTCGTAGCATACCACAGCTTTCTTCGGTCCGCTACTGCTCCCACCAGCGGGGTTTCGGTTTCCCTGCTGCCCACTTCTACTCCCACGTGCATTGGACTTGCCCTTGTTGTTGTTCCCGGGATTGGTATTGGGTCGACCTGGGGTAACAACATTGTTTTGACAATCGCGAGCAAAATGGCCTTGTTGACCACACTTGTAGCATCCTTGGCATTGTCCTCCAGCAACATGATGGTAGTTGCACTTTGAACACTTAGGCTTGGTCCCTGGGTACTTCTTGGTGCGGGTTGTGGGAGTAGTGTCATCCGCTTGCCCAACAATTTGCTTTTTCGAAGGCTGCTGGTTCTGGCTACGAGAGTTATCATCGGATTTCCTCTTGTTATCCGTTTGCCTCTCGGACAGATTGCGGGCTCGCTTGTTGATCAGCTCAGTCGCAAATTCCATAGCACCTTCAACGGTAGTGGGTCGTGAGGCTAGCACACTGTCATGAAGGTTGTCAGGGAGTCCACTGACATACTTTTTAATCTTGTCACTCCTTAGAGGAAACATTCTGGTTAACATCAAGCTTAACTCTTGAAATCTTTGGTTGTAGCAAAGGATATCACTGTTCTTACACTTGAGATCCCACAGCTTGACTTCCAACTTATTCATTTCTCCTCTGGGATAATACTTTCCAGTCATTCTTTCCTTGAGGTTGGCCCAAGTGAGAGTATAAGTAGCGTCATGTCCAAGGATGGCGACCACAGAGTTCCACTAGGTAAGGGTACTCTCGAGTAGGGTGCACGTAGCAAACTTAACTCTGTTCTCGTCAGCACAACCACTGATGCGGAAGACCGTCTCTAGTCTTTCAAACCACTGCATCAATTCAACAACTCCTTCTTTCCCTCGGTAGTATGAGGGTTTACATTTTAAGAAGTCGGGGTAAGAGCAACCCCTGTTGGTGTTGTTTCTGCGTGCATCAAAGTTTGGATCATTGTTTGCATTTGGGTCAGCTCCTCTGGCTGCCATGGATGTTGTGATGCCTTCACTTATCATTTCTCGCAGTTGTGCGGCAGTGACATTTTGAGTAGCTTATGGGGATTCAGCATTGTCGGCATTGGAAGTGGTTGCATTATTGGGATTTGACCTCGTAATCACCATTTGTCTATAATCATATACAAAATGAGATTATTAGTTCAAGCGTTAGTACAGTTTTTATATTATTTGCACGAGGAAACTTAGGCACTGATTTCATAAAAAATTTGGATAACCTGTCAAGATCTCATAATATAATACATCGCACAGCAGATTAAGTGATTACATGTTATTTCCATGAGAAATTTAACAGTCATCTCGCATAACACAATCTAAGTCATAGGCCGGTCGGGCCTAATCCAAAGTAATGATACACACAGTCTTTAAAACATCATATCCCAAAGTTACATGTCCCAAAAGAAAAGAAAAGATAAGTACGGGATTACATCATCAAAAGCTGAAAAAGGGATAAAAGTACAAAGGCCCTATGTCATGATAGCCGGGATGCAACCCGTAAGCTTATCATGACGTACCAAAAGTCTAGTATGTCTATACTAATCTTGCCTGGATGGTCCATTAGATGATGCCCGGGCTGACGGTGCGGATGGAGCTGGTGGGGCTGCAGAATTCCTTCTGGTGTTCCACAAAGTCCGAGCTGTCGTTCGGGTCTCCTTGAGCGTACGGAGTGCAGACAGTAGCTGGTTCCGGAGTCTATCGACGACCCCTCGGAGATAAGCCATCTCCCTAGTAACCCCATCATGCCGGACAGTGGCGAGATCAAAGAAAATGGATAATGATTGCTCCTGAGCGGAGAGAGCAGCATGGGTCTGATGCTGCAGACCCTCCATTACCTGAATGCGCTGGTGGAGGCGGTAGTTCTCATCCAATAACAACTTCAGTGCCTCGTCCGTCCTAGCCTGGATGCCCTTAATGGTCTGGGAGTCTCCCCTCATAGTGCGGAAAAGAGTGTCGATACGTTCATAGATGATGACATGGCTCTGTTGACTGACTGTCAACTGGCTGCGGAGGTCGGATATCTCTCGCCCATGGCGTGCAGCCAGTGTAGAAATCTGAGACTGGACGGAATCGACACGTCCTGCCCTGGAGCCTTCCCTGGTCTCATAAGTGGAGACGGGTGCGGGCCCGGAAAAATAGCCCGATGATAAGGATGGAGGCATGGAAGATGGTATGCTGGGAGGGACCCGGTCCTCCTCCATAGAGGTTGGGGCCACTGTGGTCGATGCTGAGATAGAAAAAGGGTCCTCTGGGAGTACAGCTTCAATGGCTGGGTCATCCTCTGAATCCGAGGCTAACAAGCATCCACACTGTGTCGATCGTGGGGATGAACAAACAATTGGAGTAGGAGCTACTACGGGTAGTAGAGTCGAGGATGCAATAGGCGGAGTCATGATGCTCTGAAATAGTATTATTTTAAGTTTGAAGTGAGTATAAGCTTACAAACAAAGAACAATATTATTTAGATTACATGCTTTATGAAATATATCCCTTTTAAACAATTATTATAATGTTTTAAGGTTACAAATATTAATACTTATATATATATGTATTATCATGTAAGTAGTTCATTTATCAATTTGTAAGTGCGAAGTTTGGTTTAATATTACCCATATTCTCATTTCAATATTTTACTATGTAGTGCAAAATTTTCAAGTTTAGCCCGCCTAACATTTTTCATAGCAATATCTCACTAAACAGTATTAATAATCAAGTTTAGTAAATATATATATATATACAACTAGTTCACATAGCATAAAATGCCCTAAGATCTATATGCTTAACTAATACGGTCCCATAATAAAATCCCAAAAAAAAATTTATAAGTTATAGTCCAGTTTTAAATAAAAGAAAAATCATTTCATTTTTATTTTATTTAAAAACTTATCTGGTTCTCTATAACTAATGCTCTGATACCATTCTCTGTGACACCCCGGGTAGGGTCAAATATGCGGAAATATCCATAGAGATGTCACTAGGGTGGATCGATAGCATATAGTCCATAGTGCATAAGATAAAGAGTTAATTAAATCAGATTACATGTTTGGTACACAAATAAAATAAAATTGTCTTAAACATGACAGAAGGTGATTGTTCATGTTTCCCAAATAGAACCCATGACGAGTCCTATGATGCATATTTCTAAGATGTTGGAGACCATGCACACACACCACGTACTAACTTCATATTCCTGTACAAAACATACTAACGGGGGTCAACATAAAGTTAGTGAATTTACAGATTTTAACAATTAATTAGTTTGGAGATACATTAAGCATAGAAGTGACAATGCACAAAGCATTCTCACTAAAATGTAGATAATATTTGTTTATTATTAGAAACTGAAGCTTAACCTCCGTAGTCCTCAACAGATGAGGACGTAGTGTCTTACAAAAAGACACCCATTCCAGTTCCAACATGGTATACGTCTGTGGTCCCGGCCAAGGCACAGTGAGCATGACTCACCCAGACGGGGATGATCAATCCCTAATAGATCTATTTATAACATTCGGGCGATTTACAACAATTTAACAGTTTCAACAATAATCAATCATAGTCAAGTTTATACAATCCAGTTGTGTCCATTATGTGTTTGCATATTTTCTTTCCCAAAAGGGAAAGTTTTATCAAAAGTTTATATGGGTCTGTAAACTCACCTAGGAGTAGGCAGTAGTTGTTTAATACAAGAATCCAAATAAAGCTCACGCCAAAGTTATGCCTAATCAAATGGTACAGTCTTAATAGATAGTATAAAGAACATATATGTATGCTTATACAGATTTTAGTAAGTTCATTTATGCTACAGTATTTGTTTACATAATCGTAGTTCAAGTATCAACAATATTCATTTAAACTTATCTATATAAGTTTTATTTCTAAGTGAACACATAATGTCTTACTTAGAATATCAGTTTATGTTTGTAACACATATATTAGCATGTAGTTCATTTAACGTTCATACAAAAACTTGTATATAATTTCATAATTAAGTAAACAAAAGATGTCTTACTTAAAATATTAATTTACGTTCTCCGTTCATGTATTATTACCACTCATTTACTATTAAATTTCATTATTACGTAAACATAAAAATTCTACTTAAAATACTAGTTTACGTTCGTAGTTCATGCATTATAATCATCCATTTAAACTTATTATTAAGTTTCTTATTTTAAGCAAACGTAAGGTGTTTTACTTACATTTTAGCATTCAATTTGTTCACCATTCATACAGTTTTTATTTTCTAAAAGTATATGAGTTTATGTATGTGTAATACATATTCATAAATGCTTACACAATTATTTTCTAAGGTAAATATAAATATTTTATTTTGAAAAATAAAATAAAATATTTTATTTAACTTTAAAGTTTTCCATAAATTATTTTAACACTTATAAAATAATTTAAACTAAAGAATTTATACATTAATTCTTATGGTCTAAGTATTTAATTATGTTTTATTATAATTAAAAAAATAAATTTTAGAGTTAGGGCTTGTTAATGTTTCAGAATATGACAAAACTAGTCCCTCCATATTTTAAACAAGTATAACTTTAGGATTTTACATATTTGGTACCTAGGGCTTATTAAAGTTTCGGCTTATGGCAGATTTAGTCCTCCTAGTTATATTTAGGTTTTGTAACTTTTACTAAAATTACAAAACAGCCCCTAGGGCTTCTTTAAGTTTCGGCAATTTACAAGAAAGGTCCTTGGGGTTATAAAATGTCAAAATAACTTTTAGAAACTTCTAAAACGGCCCCTAGGGTTTAATTTACCACAGATAGTATTTATTAAACCCTAGACTTTTGTATATTTACATTTTCAGTCCTTGTGTTTACTAGTTTACCAAAACAAGTTTCATAAGTTATAGTTTTAGTCCTTAAGTTTCATTAATTGTCATTTTCATCCAAAAAGTTTTTATAAGTTATATTTAATTTTAAAAAGTTTTATTTTATCATTCCAACTTTATATGGGCTCATTAAATGGGCTAAACATCTAATGGGCTATTTTAGTGGGCTTAAATATATTTCAAGTCCACTAATTTATTTAAATGTGCCTTTAAATCATTCATTGGGCTTAATACATTTTTATGTCCTTTAATTAGTTAAATGGGCCTAAGTGTAATCTTAAGTCCATTTAAGTTACTAAGATTTATCAAATGGGCTTATTGGGTCCATTAAGTTTTATATTAACATTTCATGGACTTAATTAGTCGATTAACATTACTTTATATTTTATGTATGTTTTTACTTAGGATATTCTTATAAGCTTATTATGAGCTTATTAATATTTTGTTTTAAATCTAAATAGATGAATAAAACTTAAAATTTGTTTTATGTGTTATACCAAATTAGGTCTAGGTGTGTTATAAGGTTACAAGTAAGTCATAAGCCCTAGTAGGAGCTTATATCCCACAGCTAACATTAGTTATAGCATATTAAGATAAGTCAAGTCTCATTTTAAGGTTGCATGTAATAAGTGTGAAATCACTTATCCTTTTACCACTTATTTCCAATAATAACAAGACCAAAACGTGTAATTTATGTCGTAAAAGTCGGAATTATGCGTGGTTTGTGTTTTTATTGTGTTTTAGGACCAAAAGATGAAAAAGGAAGAAAACACAGGCTTTCACGGGCTTTTATCGAAGAAAACGGGAAAAGACGAAGTGAAAAAATCAAGAATGCAAAAAGAACGGAAGTCCAAGGCCTATTCTGAAGACTTATCGAAGAAAAAATCTAAAGACAGAAGTTTAATGAAGTCGAAGAACTCAAGTCTAAATTAAATAAAAAAATTATCTAGACAAGTTCAAATCCCGAGACAACGTCGAGAAAAGACAAAGAATTAAATCGAGTCGAGAAGACGTGAAGAAAGAAAGAAAGAAGAGGCAACACATGCACTCCTTCCCATTTTCCCTATAAATACCCTCCTAATACACATTAGGAGGGTGGTTAGTTTTTAGTTTTAGTTTTCATTTTTCACTTTTCTTTCTAGTTTTTAGAGAGAGAAAGTTCTCCACTTTCTCTCACTAAGTTTTCATCTTTCTTTCTTTTAATCTTTCAAGATTAAACATTTGTGTATTGTTGATTTCATTAATCAAGTTCTAGTTAAGCTTTTAATCTTTCATCTCATTCTACCTTTCTTGATTTTAGTTAACTTTTGGTGTAAAATACATTTGATCTGTGTTGTTCTTAATGTTTTTGTGCTTAAAAAGTTAATCTTTTTTGTTCCTACATAAGCTTTCATTTGATTAAGCTTTAAGATTCTTGTGCTTATTGGCTTATTTACATGTTTAGCTTATTTACTTTTTAAAAGTTTTCTTAAAAAGTTCATCTTTTAATTGTTTGATTTAAAAGTTTGCTTATTTTGAGTATGGATAAGTTGTTGATTTTGCTTATTAAGTATATTTCACTTTTGATTCGTTCTAGTTTTGGTGTGAGCTTATCATTATAGCTTATTACTAGCTTTATTTCGAATCCCACATATATCGGAAAGGGTCTAAACCCCTTTCCGATCGGTACATTCCGACCTGCAGCCCCCTTCCTACATTCCGATCATTAGATCGGATAAGGGTTTTAACCCATTCCGATTTGCACCTTCGTATTCCGATCACCTTGGATCGGAATAGGGTTTTGGCTCATTCCGATTAGTACTCTATCCCATATTCTGATTTGACCCTTGTTTGAATATTCTGATTAGAGTTGTTTGTCCCAGTATTCCGATTTGGCAGTCTTTGCATTCCGATCTGGGAGTTTATTGTAACATTCCGATCGGGTTTGTGTTACACATTCCGATTGCTTAAGTTTGGCCTCATTCCGATTGGAGTCTTACATAGCATTCCGATCTGGATGATTTAATTATTCCGACCTGTATTGCTTGTTAACATTCCGATTGTATTATTTTTAATGATATTCTGATTGTGGGTTTCATTATTCCGACAAGAGTATTGGTGATATTCCGATTTGGTCCGTTTCCAACATTCCGACCAGTGTTGCTTGTTTGCATTCCGACCACTTTCCGACCAACATTCTGATTAGTGTTAAGTTTCTTGTTTTTACAAAGTTTTCAATTGTTAGTTTTATTAAGTGTTCAAGTATTGTCCTTAAGTTTTAATTCATTTATTTTTAATTCGTCATTGTAGTTTAATCTTTAAAACTTCTACTTACTCAACGACATTTAAATTACTTGCTATTAGTTTAAAATAGATAATCAATCAAACCATTCTCTTGTTCACCAAAAGACAATTGAGTCGCACTCTAGACCGGTAATCAATTCGAAAAGACTTGGGACTACGAATTTTGATACGTGGTGTAAAAACCTAGTATTAAATGGCGCCGCTGCCGGCTCTTTTCGTTAAGATTAACGGTTTCTAGTGAGAGACGCATTGAATTTTGGGATTCGTTCTTTGAACGTTATTTTCCTTGTTTTAAAAATTTTCAAAAATCCTAAAAAATATAAAATTCTTCAAAAATACAAAAACATTGAAAAATCATAAAAAGCAATTCTTTTCCAAAGGTTTTGCACCAAAAAGATTATATAGATATTCTCTCTGTGTATATTTTTCTTCTGCCGGTGTATGCGTACTAGATCTTCGAACTATTTTGAGCCCGAGACTCGTGAAGATCTAGATATGGCTGGTGTTAATAACAACAATAATAACCCACCTCTACCCAATTTGAATAATAATAACAACAACAACAATGTCCCCCTACCTGATTTACGAACAATGGAGGAATTGTGTCAACCCACCATGAACGGACGCGGAGGCCCGATTGCGCCAATGCACATCACGGCTCAGGAGTTTTCGTTGAAGAATCACATGATCCAACAAGTGCAAACTAACCCATTTCGCGGAATTCCGGATGATGATGCCAACAAACACCTCGACAAATTCATTACCATCACCCAAAGCATGAAGTCTCCCGGTGTTTCTATGGATGACCTTCGCCTTCAACTATTTCCCCACTCGCTTTCTCACCATGCCGAAAAATGGTTTGACCGTCTCCTAAAGAATTCTATTCATACTTGGAATGACATGACTCAACGCTTTTTGTCGCGCTACTTCCCACCATCCATGGTCACAAGCCTTCGTAACCAAATTAGTGGATTCATGCAAGACAATGATGAATCACTCTTTGATGCTTGGGAACGATACAATGATTTGATCGACCCTTGTCCAAATCATAACATGCTCCCCGTCACTCGCATTGATACTTTCTACAATGGTCTCACTTTTGGTGATCGTGACACGATCAATGCCGCCGTCGGTGGTACTTTTTTGAAAAGGAGACCGGAGGAGTGTAGAGAGTTGATTGAAAATATGACTACTCACCACAAGAACTGGGATTCATCCGCATCCTCAAGATCTAATCAGAGAGTCAATGTTTCATCTACTTCTTCCACCACCGACATGTCCGTCAAGGAACGTGCTATTCTGGATATTAACAAAAGTCTCCAAATTTTGACTTCTAACCAAACTCAACAAGCTAAAGCCGTTGCTATTTCTTGTGACACATGTGGTGGTCCTCATTCCTACAATGATTGTCCTTCTACTCAAGTCAATTTTTCTGAAGACGTTAACGCGACATACGGTACTTATCCCACGGGAAGCTATCAAGCTCGTCCTCAAGGAGATCGTAGCTTGCCAAGTTATCGTTCAAACAACTATCTTGCTCCACCTGGTTTCCCTCCTCAAAACCAAAACCAACAACAAAGCTATAACCGAAACAACCAATCCCAACCTCGTGCTACCAATCAATATCAATCCCAAAGAAACCCATACCCTACTTAAGGAAATTCTCAAGCTTACCAAGCTCCACCTCTCAATCAACCGATGGCATTGAATCAAGACGTCGAAACGTTCATGAAGACTAATAGAGAGATGGTGACGAATCTTCAGAGTCAATTCGTCAACTTGAAGGAAGAAATGGCGAAACAAGGGAACGATATTCGAGCCGAGCTAAGGAATGACATGGCAAAACAAAGCAATGAGATTCGTGCAGACATGAGAGACTCTTTCAGCACTCAAGCGCTTAACATACGTGATATGATCAGTTCGCTCTTCCAAGGTAATCAACCCTCTTCTTCGGGTACTCTTCCGAGTAACACCGTTGCGAACCCAAGAAGGGAGATGAAAGCAATCACCACTCGTAGTGGAAAAGGTTATACGGAACCCGAGCTTCCTACACCTCCACCCATGATTGTGAACAAGGAAAAGAGCAACTTTCCCCACCTCCTTTGCCTTCTACCCCCATTTCCCCACCCCCCGTGGTTGTGAGTGATCCTACTCCCCTAAGGCCTTCTTCTTCATCCAATATACCTTATCCTTCAAGGTTGAGGAAAGAGAAGCAAAAGAGCAAGGATGATATTCAAGTTTCGAACTTTCTAAAAATGTTTAAACAATTGAATTTTAACATCTCCTTTGCCGAGGCTCTCGCTCACATGCCTAAATACGCTAAGATGTTTAAAGATCTTCTAAGTGACAAGGAGAAGCTTCTTGACATTGCTCAAACCCAACTTAATGAGAATTGCTCCGCCGTTCTCTTAAAGAAATTGCCCACCAAACTTGGTGATCCGGGTCGCTTCTTGATTCCTTGCAACTTCCTGGGAGTAGAGAATTGCATGGCCCTAGCCGATCTAGGTGCCAGTATAAACTTAATGCCTTTAAGTGTTTGGAAGCAATTATCTCTCCCCGAGCTAGTCCCCACCAAAATGACCTTGGAATTAGCTAACCGTACGGTTGCTTATCCAGTGGGGATAGCCGAAGATGTCTTTGTTGGCGTTGACAAATTCACCTTCCCGGCGGATTTTGTTGTTGTTGACTACAAGATGGATCCTCGTGTTCCATTATTCGTTGGACGTCCCTTCTTGAGGACCGGTCGCACTCTCATTGATGTAGCCGCGGGCGAAATAATCATGAGAGTTGGTGACGATAAAATTTTCTTCAACATGGGTAAGATTTCTAAGCAACCTTATTCATATGAGAGTGTTAATGCTATTGATGTTCTCGATGAGGCTTGTGAAGAACATTTTCATGATGCTTGCAAAAGTACTCTCTCTTCTCTACCCAATGTTGAGACCGTTGCCTTAATTGCTCCGGCATTGACTCCTTTTGGAGAAAGTGACTTGGATGATTTCGAAGCTAGCTTGGGTCCTCTCGATATTAAGTATGATGCTTCTTCTACCGATTGGGATGAAGACATTCGTACTATTGAGAGACTTCTCAATGAAGACCCGTTTTCTCCTCCTTCTCCTAAAGAGGTGACTAATGATGATCCATCGCTAGTTACGCCATCTTAAGGATCCTCCTACTCTTGAGCGTAAGGACCTACCTCCTCATCTTGAGTACATTTTCCTTGAAGACAACGAGAAGTTACCGGTCATCATCGCAAAGGACCTGAAAGAAGAAGAAAAATCCCGACTTATCGCCGTGTTGAAGAAACATAAAAGAGCTATCGCTTGGAAAATCTCCGACATTCGCGGAATTGATCCTCATTTTTGCACACATAAAATTCTCATGGAGGACGACTTTAAGCCCACAATTCAAAGCCAACGAAGGGTGAATCCTAAAATCCATGAAGTCATCAAAAAAGAGGTTATCAAACTTCTTGATGCGGGTATGATTTACCCTATTTCGGATTTACCATGGGTTAGTCCAGTCCATTGTGTGCCTAAGAAAGGAGGAATCACCGTTGTGCCCAATCAAAACAACGAGTTGATTCCTACACGTCTCGTTACTGGGTGGAGAGTTTGTATAGACTACCGCAAACTCAATGATGCCACGAGAAAGGATCATTTCCCTCTACCTTTTATGGACCAAATACTTGAACGTTTAGCGGGTAATGAATATTACTTCTTTCTTGATTGTTTCTCCGGTTCTTTCCAAATACCCATCGATCCCCAAGATCAAGAGAAGACAACATTCACTTGTCCCTATGGCACATTTGCCTGCAAAAGGATGCCTTTTGGCTTATGCAATGCCCCCGGGACTTTCCAAAGGTGCATGTTGGCTATCTTCCATGACATGGATGAGCAAACCATGGAAGTCTTCATGGATTATTTATCGGTCTTTGGGGATTCCTTCTCTTCTTGCCTTGCTAATTTGGAACGTATGCTTACGTGGTGCGAAGACACTTGCCTTGTTCTGAATTGGGAAAAATGCCATTTTATGGTAAAAGAAGGCATTGTGCTAGGACACAAAATCTCTAAAGCCGGTCTTGAAGTCGACTGTGCTAAAGTTGATGTCATAGCCAAATTACCTCCACCTTCAACCGTGAAGGGTGTCAGAATGGGTCATGCGGGCTTCTATCTCGATTCATTCAGGATTTCTCTAAAATCGCTCGCCCGATGACCCACCTCTTGGAAACAGATACTCATTTTATCTTTTCTAAAGAGTGTATCGAAGCCTTCAATCTTCTTAAGGATAAGCTAACTAAGGCATCGGTCTTGGTTACCCCTAATTGGGAGCTACCCTTTGAGTTGATGTGCGATGCTAGCGACTTTGCTATTGGTGCGGTTTTGGGTCAAAGAGTGCATAAGCACTTCCAACCAATCCACTATGCTAGCAAAACAATGACGGGGGCTCAATTGCATTATACGACAACCGAAAAAGAGCTTTTAGCTGTTGTCTATGCTTTTGAAAAATTTCGCCCCTATCTTGTTTTATCCACCACAATCGTATACACGGACCATTCCGCGTTGAAGTACTTGATGACTAAGCACGACTCTAAGCCAAGACTTTTTCGCTGGGTTTTACTCCTTCAAGAATTCAACATTGAAATTCGTGACAAGAAGGGTGCCGAAAACATAGCCGCAAATCATCTTAGTAGACTTGAGGATCCATATCAAGGGGATCATCCGAACAAAGAGATCAATGACTCTTTTCCCCTTGAGACCTTAATGTCTATTAAGCTCAATCTGGATGACACCCCGTGGTTTGCCGACATTGCAAACTACTTAGCGGGTGGTGTTCTCATCAAAGGGTTAACATCCCAACAAAAGAAGAAGTTCTTGAATGATGTTAAGACTTACTTTTGGGATGACCATTTTCTATTCAAACAATGAGCTGACTTGATTATTCGCTGATATGTTGACAGACCGGCAGCTTTGCAAATCCTTGCTGCTTGCCATAAAGGACCCACTGGTGGTCACTTTGGTCCCAACTACACCGCTTAGAAAGTGTTTGACTCTGGATTCTATTGTCCCACCATTTATCGTGACGCTCACGAAATGGTTAAGCATTGTGATGCTTGCCAACGCCAAGGCAAGATCACACATAAAGATGAGATGCCTCAAAATTTCATACAAGAATGTGAAATCTTTGACGTATGGGGCATCGACTTTATGGGGCCATTTCCATCCTCCAAAAGGAACAAGTACATCCTCGTAGCCGTTGACTACGTTTCCAAATGGGTTCAAGCTAAGGCTCTCCCAACGAACGATGCGAGGGTGGTTGTGAACTTTTTAAAGCAGCTTTTCGCTCGATTCGGCGTTCCTCATGCTATTATCAGTGACCGCGGGACTCATTTTTGCAATTATCAATTTGCAAGAGTCATGGCTAAGTATGGTGTCAATCACTGTCTTTCCACCGCCTATCATCCCCAAACCAATGGGCAAGCCGAGATTTCCAACCGTGGATTGAACCGAATTCTGGAGCGTACTGTGGGAGAGCATCGTGCCACGTGGGCCGATAAGTTAGATGATGCTCTGTGGGCTTTCCGTACAGCTTATAAGACCCCGATCGGCTGTACGCCTTATCGTCTTGTGTACGGGAAAGCATGCCACCTCCCCATCGAGCTGGAACATAAGGCGCACTGGGCCTTGAACTGGGCTAACTTCGACATCAACAAAGCCGGTGATCATCGCAAGATTCAACTCAACGAGCTCAACGAACTAAGGAATGAAGCTTACGAGAACTCACTGATCTACAAGGAGAAGACCAAGATCATTCATGACGCAAGGATTAAGAACCGAGAGTTCCACGTTGGTGATCAAGTCTTACTTTTTAATTCTCGGTTGAAGATCTTCTCTGGCAAGTTGAAGAGCCGCTGGTCTGGTCCATTCACCGTCACCAAAGTCTTTCCATATGGGACCATTGAGCTTTCTCAGCCAAATGGGCCCAATTTCAAGTGAATGGCCAGCGTTTGAAGCTATACTTTGGTGAGGACATCTCTCATGAGATGATTCCATCCCTCACCACGTTCCCCATGAACTAAATTGGGTCGAGTCAGGCTCGTGACTCGGTGAACAAAAACAAGCGCTTCTCGGGAGGCAACCCGTGATCTATCCTTTACTGCTTTCATAATAAGTGTAGGGGGAGCCCCGTATGTGTTTGTTGTCTTGTTTCTTATCTTGTGCAGGGATTCAAGCTTCAAAGAGCATCTTGATGACTTTTGACGAACCGTGATACGGTGTTCCCATCTTCCCGGTTCTATCCTAAACTCTTATGATTCAATATTTCATATTTTATATGTTCACATTGAAATCACCATAGTTGTCCTTTCCTTAGCAAGATTTAAACAAAGTGCACAATGTCATAAGTGTAGGGAGTTCACTCCCACATGCTTAAACATTGAGGACAATGTTTATATCAAGTGTAGGGGGACTTCTATCGAAGTAAGTGGTCTTTTCCATGAATTTACCCTCATTTTAACCAGAAAACTTGATTTTTCGACATTTTTCAAATTTTTTAATCTATTTTGGCCTAGTTGTATAGTTGTAGTTTCCTTTATTATGTTTATTTTCTTTCCTTACTAGAATAAATTTTAATAAAGTGGTTCTAAATTTTTCTTAGTCGTGAACATTTTGACTCAACCCGAGTTTACTTATCTAAGTTTACTCTAGCTAGTATCCTTAACCTGTTTAAGTCAAGTTTTGCTAGGCTTTTATATAGGGAGCTATAAAACGCGAAAGTCTTAACACTCACGGGTTAAGAACAAGAACTTTTCGCAAGTTCCTATAATTGATCCTAGAGAGTTGTTTATCAAGGGAACTTTAAAATGCGATTTCTAAAACTTGAAAAAGTCTAAGAATTTGCAAGATCCTATAGATGACTCGAAAACCCAAAACTTTGATTTAATAGGCTAAGCATCCACGAGTCTCATTCCTTGAGATTTTAAACTGTGGAGGACGAGAGATGATAAAGTCAATTATAAGTTCGGTATTCTTTCGTGAATTTATGTGAGTTAATTATAAGCCTATTCTCCCTTCGCTTGTTGATAAATTATCAGCAATAAATAAGGTTATACGATTTAAAAGGTTACTTAGCTTCTAGCCCAAGATCGTTTAAAAGTTGCTCGGTACGGATTAGAGTTCGTAGCCAAGGCATAACTTATTGAAGCGGGATGCGAAGATTGGCGAGTCCGAAAAGGCCCTAACAAGGCATGAGGGCTACATTTTGTTGCTAAAGATCCAAAAGTGATGTGAAGAATCATTTATCGAAAATCAATATGAAGGATCGAGACACACGACGAAAAGCATATACTCCCCAAAAGATTATGGAGAAGTCTATCCAAAAAGGCCCTAACAAGGTATGAGGATAAATAGATCCAAGTCCTACAAGGAGGCGGATCGTTGTATATCAAAGTCCAAAATAAAGATTGGAGAAAAATGAAGAAATCGTGGTCCAAAGATGAAGAATCTCTCAAAACTTCAAGTGAAGAAATTCCTATTATGAAGAGAAGACCATAATTTCAAGAACGTCTCTCAAAGATTTGAAGTGTGAAGTCACTGCCAAATATCGGTCCGAGAATGGTCTCAAATCACGAAGCGAGTTATGCCAAGATATGAACTTTATGAGGTCCCGAGAAGCAGTTTTAAAAGATTTTTTCCTTTAGCTAACTATTGATTAAATCGTTCACTTTATTTTCGGCCTAAATAAATATCAAAATAAGTCAAACAATGCATCATCGTGATCATTCAAGACAAAAATAAAATATATGAGATACACCTAGGAATAAGGGAGTCTAAGTGAATAATTGGCCCACATGAGTTCGTGTTAGTTTGCTAACTTATAATAACAATTATCTCGTTTTTAAGCTTGGTATGGGGAACGTGAAACTTGAGAATGATAAACGTTCATGGCAACCAAAACCCAATGTAAGTCTTTGATTTCTTTACTTGTTTCTATCTTTTTATGTTTAGTATTTAATAAAGGCCAAGGTGGGTTATTTATGATGGAAAATGTAAACCGTGCTTTAAAATTAATGCATTGCATGAGGGCATTGCAATGGTCAAGTGTAGGGGATTTAATAAGTGTGAAAACACTTATCCTTTTACCACTTATTTCCAATAATAACAAGACCAAAACGTGTAATTTATGTCGTAAAAGTCGGAATTATGCGTGGTTTGTGTTTTTATTGTGTTTTAGGACCAAAAGATGAAAAAGGAAGAAAACACGGGCTTTCACGGGCTTTTATCGAAGAAAACGGGAAAAGACGAAGTGAAAAAATCAAGAGTGCAAAAAGAACGGAAGTCCAAGGCCTATTCTGAAGATTTATCGAAGAAAAAGTCTAAAGACGGAAGTTTAATGAAGTCGAAGAAGTCAAGTCTAAATTAAAGAAGAAAATTATCTAGACAAGTTCAAATCCTGAGACAACGTCGAGAAAAGACAAAGAATTAAATCGAGTCGAGAAGACGTGAAGAAAGAAAGAAAGAAGAGGCAACACATGCACTCCTTCCCATTTTCCCTATAAATACCCTCCTAATACACATTAGGAGGGTGGTTAGTTTTTAGTTTTAGTTTTCATTTTTCACTTTTCTTTCTAGTTTTTAGAGAGAGAAAGTTCTCCACTTTCTCTCACTAAGTTTTCATCTTTCTTTCTTTTAATCTTTCAAGATTAAACATTTGTGTATTGTTGATTTCATTAATCAAGTTCTAGTTAAGCTTTTAATCTTTCATCTCATTCTACCTTTCTTGATTTTAGTTAACTTTTGGTGCAAAATACATTTGATCCGTGTTGTTCTTAATGTTTTTGTGCTTAAAACGTTAATCTTTTTTGTTCCTACATAAGCTTTCATTTGATTAAGCTTTAAGATTCTTGTGCTTATTGGCTTATTTACATGTTTAGCTTATTTACTTTTTAAAAGTTTTCTTAAAAAGTTCATCTTTTAATTGTTTGATTTAAAAGTTTGCTTATTTTGAGTTTGGATAAGTTGTTGATTGTGCTTATTAAGTATATTTCACTTTTGATTCGTTCTAGTTTTGGTGTGAGCTTATCATTATAGCTTATTACTAGCTTTATTTCGAATCCCACATATATCGGAAAGGGTCTAAACCCCTTTCCGATCGGTACATTCCAACCTGCAGCCCCCTTCCTACATTCTGATCATTAGATCGGATAAGGGTTTTAACCCATTCCGATTTGCACCTTCGTATTCCGATCACCTTGGATCAGAATAGGGTTTTGGCTCATTCCGATTAGTACTCTATCCCATATTCTGATTTGACCCTTGATTGAATATTCCGATTAGAGTTGTTTGTCAGTATTCCGATTCGGCAGTCTTTGCATATTTCGATCTGGGAGTTTATTATAACATTCCGATCGGGTTTGTGTTACACATTCTGATTGCTTAAGTTTGGCCTCATTCCGATTGGAGTCTTACATAGCATTCCGATCTGGATGATTTAATTATTCCGACCTGTATTGCTTGTTAACATTCCGATTGTATTATTTTTAATGATATTCCGATTGTGGGTTTCATTATTCCGACAAGAGTATTGGTGATATTCCGATTTGGTCCGTTTCCAACATTCCGACCAGTGTTGCTTGTTTGCATTCCGACCACTTTCCGACCAACATTCTGATTAGTGTTAAGTTTCTTGTTTTTACCAAGTTTTCAATTGTTAGTTTTATTAAGTGTTCAAGTATTGTCCTTAAGTTTTAATTCATTTATTTTTAATTCGTCATTGTAGTTTAATCTTTAAAACTTCTACTTACTCAACGACATTTAAATTACTTGCTATTAGTTTAAAATAGATAATCGATCAAACCATTCTCTTGTTCACCAAAACACAATTGAGTCGCACTCTAGACCGGTAATCAGTTCGAAAAGACTTGGGACTACGAATTTTGATACGTGGTGTAAAAACCTAGTATTACATGTAATATATAAGTGTTACAAAAACAGATCTAACTATGTACACATCAAGAAAATAAGTCACAAGTCCAAAATAAGATCTAAACTATGTCTAGACCTAAAAATCAAACATAGATCCATGTACACTCATATATAGCTCACGGCTATATTTTTAGATCTTGGTATTTCCAAGATGAACACTTTAGCTAGTTTTTAAGTCTTGTGAAATATTTACAAAAACACATTATGATTATCTAGGTTACATGCATGTTCCCAAGGCTACTATTATTCCAAGAAACAATGTATAGCCCACGGCTATATTGTTTCCTCCCAATATTCCCGTAAGATCTACTAACTCATTTCATGTGTATCATGTTAAGTTAACACTTATGACTAGATCAAGGTTTAAATAAGCATGCATGTTAGGTCTTGTATAACCCACAACTATATTTATATACATAAGTTGTTTTTGTGGTTTTTAATATTCCATTTAATGTGTTATGTTAATGCAATAATGACTAAAAACGTTACTTGCATTTTTCGGTCTCGCTTAGTTTTGTTTACGACAATATGTAAAAACAAGCATTTACGAAAAACGAATTCTTGAGTTCAAGTATTTTTCATTTTACCCATTTTCACTTAAGGTATGGATAAACAAGTACTAACCTTAATCAAGTGATCAAGTGATTTAATCTTTTCTTAAAACTCACTTTTTATTAAATGTGACAAGTTTTTATTAAAACTTTATTTTTAAGAAAATGTTTTATTAAATTAATTATTTGAAATTTGAAAATGGCATATTCTTATTCTGTTAAGAATATCCTTTCAGGATATTTTTTATACCCAGATAAGACCTCCACCACTAAAGGACAAAAAGGAGCGGAGTCTAGTCCGGCGGTACCTTATGGATAAGGTACCGCGGACTGTGATAAGGTACCGCGGGCAGATATAGCCGTTGGCTCCTTTATCCTTTAAATAGTGGACCATTCTCAGCTTTTCACCTCACCTCTTTTGCACATTTATTTCCAGATTCAAACCCCTTCTTTAATCACTCAAATCTTTGATCATTTGTTTGATTATTACTTGTTTAAGAAGTGAATCTTGTTCTTCCATCTCTTCCTCTCCAAGTGCAAAGAGAAGAACACTATCCTAGTGAAGTGTTGAGTCCACCAACAAAGATCCATTGAAGATAAAATTTTATATAATTGTAGTTGTGTCATAGTTGTGAAGATCCAAGTAGTCGTGTCTATTTGGAAGTTGTGTATGTACTAAGTATAGTTGTGTAGATTGGTCCTAGCTACGATTAGGTTCGACTTTTAGCTTAGAGTCGGAAATTGGTTAAGCAACGTGTACGGTTTTCTCCATCATAAGGAGCTTGTTGTGTAGTGAACTCTCGAGTAAGGAGTGCTCGAGGAGTGGAGTAGGAACGAGGAGTGAGCTTCGTTGCCGAACCACTATAAATCCTTGGTGTTCTGTTTGATCTTTCTTTACCCTTAACTCTTTACATTCTTTATTCTTTTTGCATATATATGTGTTAGTATTAGATTAGCTACACTATCATTCTTTATTCTTTGTGGATATACTTTTGTTAGTATTAGTTTAGCTACACTATCATTGTTCATATTGTGCATAAGAAGATTTCACATATTTCCTCAAGCCTAAGTTTTTGAAAAAGGATTTTTGGAAACCATATTTTAACAAGTAAATATAAGAAACTATTCAACCCCCCCCCCCCTTTTAGTTTCTACAATTGGTATCAGAGCGGGTTGCTCAAGAATTTTTAAAGTATATTGTATTTTAAAACGTGAATCGATCTATGGATTCCAACAAGTATCTAGAAGGGCAATCTATGCAAAGACCACCACTTTTTGAAACCGATAGTTTTATTTATTGGAAAAATAGATTTGAAACTTATGTGAAATCAAAAGATTTAGATCTTTGGCATGTTATTACCAATGGTGATTTTTTACCCTTTAAATTTAATAAAGTTTCTAAAACAAAAGAATTAGTCACTTTTGACAAAGCTAATGATGATACTGAAAAGAAACTTTCAAAAAGTAATGAGGCTAAAATGGTGATTTATAATGCTTTGCCTAAGAAAGAGTATGAAAGAATTTTTATGTGTGAAACCGCTAAAGATATTTGGAACACTCTTTTAGTAACCCACCAAGGTAATAGCCAAGTTAAAGAAAGTAAAATCGATCTTCTTATCCAACAATATGAACAATTTGTCATCTTAGAAGATGAAACTATTGATAGTGCATTTGCTAGATTTAACACCATTATTACTAGTCTAAAAGCACTTGATGAAGGTTTTTCTAGCAAGAACAATGTTAGGAAGTTTCTAAGGGCCTTACATCCAAAGTGGAGAGCAAAAGTCACGGCTATTGAAGAGTCGAAAGATCTCTCAACTTTATCACTCGATGAACTCATAGGAAACTTGAAGGTTCATGAGATGATAATTTTGAAGGACTCGGAATTAGTAAAATCCAAGAGTGAAAGGAAATCTCTTTAACTTAAAGCCAAGAAGGCACAAAGTGACCATGATAGTTCCTCGGAAAGTGATGACGAGGAGTATGCATTGGCGGTGAGAGATTTCAACAAGTTCTTCAAGAGACGAGGTCAACACGTTAGGCAACCAAACTATGACAAGAAACCATTGTCAAAGAATCAGTTTGTCAAGAACGAAAAAGGTGATAGGAATTGCTTTAGATGTGGTGATCCAAATCACTTCATTGTTGATTGTCCAAAGCCCGCTCGTGATAAGAACCACACGGCATTCGTTAGTGGCGCTTGGAGCGATAGCGGTGAAGATGATGATGACAACCCCAAAGAGGAGAAATGTCTTATGGCTCACACTTCTAAAGAGGTACATTCCGAAACCGAATATTATAGCAATGATAGTTCCACTTTAGATGATATTGAATTTGAAGGCAAATATGATAGCTTACACAAACTTAGTCTTAAATTCATAGAAAAGAATAAAACCTTAAAATCAACCAAAACTAAGCTTGAAAAGGAGATCAATGAACTTACGGAGAAATTGGCTAAACTTGAGAAAAACAAAGAGGTTGATTTAGGTTGCTTAAGTTGTGAGAAACTTAGATTAGAGAATGATGATCTCAAGAGAACCTCCATTAAATTGGAAAAGTTCATGAAAGGTACTAGTGCTCTTGATGATATGTTAAACAAACAAGTTCATTCTAAGGAAAAACTTGGTCTAGGTTTTAACTCAAATGAAGCTTCAACTATTGAACCAAAACAAGTCAGGTTTTCACAGAAAACACCCTCTGGACGCGGTTCCATATCGTATGGCGCGGTTCCTTATCACTATGGAACCGCGGCCCTAGATAAGGTACCCGCGGCCAAAAGTTAAGTTTTGTGAAAATTCTGAACTTTCTGAAAAATCTAAGTTAAATGAAAAACCAAAGCATCTTACTGTTAATAAGGTTCAATTACCCATAATTGACGACAATGCTATTGGTAAGTTCTATAAGCCGTTAAGTAAACCTCTCATGGGAAATAGAAGTTTATCTAGACTATCTTCTACTCCACCTAGAGTACGGGATGAGTCTAAGCCTAGAAGTAGAATGACAACGCCTACAAGAGATAATCAAAACAACTCACGACCTAGAAGTAAAACTCCAACACCTAGAAGGAATAATAATAACTCTAAACCTAGATCAAACACACCTAGGAGAAGTAATGAACAACAAAATGGTTACATGAATTACTACCCTCCTCCATTTTTTTCTCCATGAGGAATCCCCTCCTCATTCATGCATCCCAACCAAATGCAAGGGATATTTAGAACTAACAATTTTGGACCCATGAGATATTGGGGACCAAATGTTTGATCTTGTGTGTTGTTACCTAGATATGCTTGGGAATTGATTTGGAGCCCGATGAGTGGATTAAGGATAGTGGATGTTCTAAACACATGACGGGTAATCGAAGTTTGTTCTCTCACTACAAAGCATATGATGGAGGTAACGTCACATTCGCTAGTAGTCTACGTGGTAATATCATTGGCAAAGGTACGGTTTCTCTTGACTCCATGACCATTGAAAATGTTGAGCACGTAGATAACTTAGGTTTTAACCTTTTAAGTATAGGTCAAATTTGTGATAATAAGTGTAAGGTCATCTTTTCGGAACATGACAGTGAAATCGTAAAAGATGGAAAAGTCATTGGAAAAGGTGTTAGAAAGCATGAGCTTTATGTCATGAAGGTTAATAAGAAGTCAAAAGACAACATATGTCTTGCGACTATAGATGATAGTTCTACTCTTTGGCATAGGATATTAGGTCACGCTAATATGCGTTTAATTCAATCTTTAGTCTCTAAGGAGTTGGTAAGACACCTCCCCAAGATTAAGTTTGATAGTCACTTTTGTGCTGTTTGCAAAGTTGGAAAGCAAGTTCACTCAAGTCACAAAGCCAAGAATTTGGTTTCGACCTCTCGGTGCTTAGAGCTCCTACATATGGATCTCTTTGGACCTTCCGCCATACGGAGTTATGGAGGTAACCTTTATACCTTAGTTATAGTTGATGACTATTCTAGATTCACTTGGACTAGATTTTTGGCATCTAAGAATGAAGCTTTCGATCACTTCGAAATCTTTAGTCGAAGAATTCAAAATCAACTAGGATGTTCAATTATTTCTATTAGGACGGATCATGGTAGGGAATTTGATAATGAAGTGCAATTTGGTGCCTTTTGTGAAGGTCATGGTATTACCCATAACTTCTCGGCTCCTCGCACTCCACAATCAAATGGGGTAGTTGAAAGGAAGAATAGGACTCTCCAAGAGATGAGTAGGACGATGTTAAACGAGCAATCTTTGCCTCAAAAGTTTTGGTGCAATGCCCTGGATACATCGACTTATATTCTCAACCGAATTCTTATTCAACCTTTCCTAGGAAAGACCCCCTATGAGATTCTTAAAGGTAAGAAACCCTCATTAGAATACTTTAGGGTGTTTGGAAGCAAGTGCTTTATCCTCAACACCAAAGAATACCTTACCATGTTTGACCCAAAGTCTTACGAAGGTATCCTTTTAGGTTATTCCCAAACTAGTAAGGCCTACATAGTCCTAAATAGAACCTCAGGGGTTATTGAAGAATCACTCAACGTAACCTTTGATGAAACCCCTCCTTCGCCCAAGACACCACCATTGGTTGATGATGACTTGGATGAATTAGAAGTAGTTAAAGCCAAAGCGGTTAGAAAAATAGGAGTTGAAGACCTTAGTGTTGAAAAGGAAGTAAACATTAAGGAGTCTAGGGATCATACTCTCAATAATGTCATTGGTGACTTAAATCAAAGGACCCTAAGATCTCAAGTCCAAAACCAAAGCAACTTCTTTTGTTTTGTCTCCTTGATTGAACCAAAGAATGTTAAAGAAGCTTTGACGGATGAGAGTTGGGTCATTGCGATGCAAGAAGAATTGAATCAATTCGTTACCAATGATGTTTAGGAAATTGTTCCTCCACCTAGAAGTTCTACCATTATAGGAACCAAATGGGTATTTAGGAATAAGCTAGATGAGAATGGTGTTGTGTCTTGTAACAAGGCTAGACTTGTAGCTCTAGGCTATAATCAACAAGAAGGGATTGATTATGACGAGACATATGCACCGGTAGCTAGATTAGAATAAATTAGAATCCTTTTAGCCTACGCTTGTGCCTTAGATATTAAGCTTCAACAAATGTATGTAAAGAGTGCATTTCTTAACGGTTTGATCAATGAGGAGGTATATGTGGCTCAACCTCCCGGCTTCATTGATTTTGAGAAACCGGACCATGTTTACAAGCTTAAGAAAGCACTTTATGGACTCAAACAAGCACCCAAAGCTTGGTATGATAGACTAAAAGCGTTTCTTGTGAAACATGAGTATACCATGGGAATGGTAGACAATACACTCTTTACAAAGAAGAAAGGTTCTCACCTCATAATCGTACAAATATATGTTGATGGCATTATATTTGGATCAACTTGTCAAGAATTGTGTGATGACTTTGCCAAAATCATGCATGATGAGTTTGAAATGAGTATGATGGGAGAACTTAACTTCTTTTTAGGACTCCAAATTAAACAAATGGACGATGGTATCTTCTTTAGTCAATCTAAGTACGCTAAAGAAATGCTAAAGAAAATTGGATTAGAAGAATCTAGACCAATGAAGACCCCTATGGCCTCGGATACTAAACTCACCGTAGATGATGATTGTGAGTTGATAGACAACACCAAATATAGAGGTATGATTGGTAGTTTGTTGTACCTAACGACAAGTCGACCGGATATCATGTTTAGTGTTTGCCTTTGTGCTCGCTTCCAAGAGGCTCCCAAAACCTCTCACCTTGAAGCGGTTAAGCGTATCTTCCGATACATTAAAGGCACTATACATTTAGGATTATGGTATCCTAAAGGGACCGGCGTAGAAACCATTGTCTACGCGGACTCGGATCATGTGGGAGACTATGTGGACCAGAAAAGCACTAGTGGAGTTTGTACCTTCATGGGTTGTTGTTTAACTTCTTGGTTCTCCAAGAAACAAACCGGTCTTGCGATATCCACCACGGAAGCCGAGTATGTGAGTGCCGGAAAAGCATGCCAACAAGCTCTATGGATGAAGCAAGCGCTTGTTGATTACGGGATTTCTCTTGATGATGTTCCCATCATGTGCGATAATAAAGGCGCTATATACCTAAGCAAGAATCCCGTGCAACATTCGCGAACCAAACACATAGTAATTAGACACCATTTCCTTAGGGATAATGTTCAAAAGGGGAACATTACTATTGAAAAGGTGCCCTCCAAGGACAACTTAGCCGATATCTTCACTAAGCCACTTAAGAGGGAACCTTTCAATTACTTGCGTCTAGGTCTAGGATTAATGGAACATCTTCCTTAAATTCTTTTCTTCTTGTGTGTTTTCTATTACCACTTTGAGTCCTTGAGTCGTTTAAAATCCTTTTGAAAAATCTTCTCCTCTCCTTTTCAAAACTCTCAAAGTCTCTTTCGAAAATGGTTGAGAAATTCGTTTGACATTGTTAATTCAATCTAAAAACGATTTTTCATAGATTCTCGCTATTAATGTAGAGCTTACATAATTCATATGTATGATTCTCTCAAACATAGCAAGAACAAGATTGAATCATGGAGGATCATTGTGTCATGACTTAAGGTCTTGTCTTACACACCTCCTACATTGATTTTTTAATCCATGTATTTTGGTCAAATCTCTATTTGGTAAGTTTGCATATGTTTTCTTTGTCTATCTTTGCTTTTAAGCACATCCCTATGATAAGTTAGAATAGAAAAATAAGATTTGCTGAAAAATCTTTCTCCAAACACCAAACCCTGCTCCTGCAGGCGGTTCCATATGTGAATCGCGGTACCTTATTGATAAGGTACCGCCAACATAGATACGGAACCGCCTACAGTGGCCTTCCTTTTTCGGGTTTTTGTCTGAAACTCCAGATTTGCTCCAACTTTTTTGAGAATCTTTGTTTCAAACCCTTTGACCACCCCAAAAATACCCCCAAGCCTTCCCTATTTAAACCATAAGCATTTTGCTTTACTTCACATCCAAAATGTCTTATTCTCCCAATGAAAGCCTTGAATCTCCTCCATTTTCTCCAATTGCTTTCAATCCAAACCCACCCAAGAACACTCTTAATCACATTTCTCCTACCAAGAATGTTGATTGTGGAACTTCCTTTCTTCCACCATCACCCTTTAGTGTTCTTCCTCCTTCTCATGATAATGTCATGCACCATGGAACATATTGTCATTGTTGTCAATATCAACATCTTGCTATGACACACATCTATGAGGATTTGAGCTACATCAAGAGTCTCTTAATCAAACCTCCTCTTCACTTTGATTATGAGATCTCCAACAAGCCACCACCACCACCCTCCGCTATTACCTTATCTTTCATATAAGCATTGATTGCTTATCCTCAAGACACCAAATTCAAGCAAATCTTAGAATTCTAGAATAACTAGGATGAGATTTATGCTTTTGGCTTGTTTTTTTTTCCATACTTCTTTGTATGATGTTTCTTTAGTAACCTATCTTGGATCTTTGTCTTTGTGTTTTCTTCTCTTTTAATTTTCTTTATGTGACCCATTGCTATATATTGTTGGTTGTTTCTTTTGTTCAACTAACCCTTCTATGTAGCTTGTCACCATATCTCGATTCCCCGGTGCCCCAAGCTAGGGGGAGTAAGCACCAAGGGGGAGTCTTTGTAAAGTCCGTTTCTTCAACACCGGCTTACGCAACCTTTTTGCTTCGACAAAGGGGGAGAAATGAATAAACTCGTCTTCGAAAATCTTGTTTTTGTGTGATTGAGTTTATGTATTGTCGGAATCAAAAAGGGGGGATTGTTAATGCAATAATGACTAAAAACGTTACTTGCATTTTTCGGTCTCGCTTAGTTTTGATTACGACAATATGTAAAAACAAGCATTTACGAAAAACGAATTCTTGAGTTCAAGTATTTTTCATTTTACCCATTTTCACTTAAGGTATGGATAAACAAGTACTAACCTTAATCAAGTGATCAAGTGATTTAATCTTTTCTTAAAACTCACTTTTTATTAAATGTGACAAGTTTTTATTAAAACTTTATTTTTAAGAAAATGTTTTATTAAATTAATTATTTGAAATTTGAAAATGGCATATTCTTATTCTGTTAAGAATATCCTTTCAGGATATTTTTTATACCCAGATAAGACCTCCACCACTAAAGGACAAAAAAGAGCGGAGTCTAGTCCAGCGGTACCTTAGCGCCTAGGTGGTACCTTATCGATAAGGTACCGCGGGCTGTGATAAGGTACCGCGGGCAGATATAGCCGTTGGCTCCTTTATCCTTTAAATAGTGGACCATTCTCAGCTTTTCACCTCACCTCTTTTGCACATTTATTTCTAGATTCAAACCCCTTCTTTAATCACTCAAATCTTTGATCATTTGTTTGATTATTACTTGTTTAAGAAGTGAATCTTGTTCTTCCATCTCTTCCTCTCCAAGTGCAAAGAGAAGAACACTATCCTAGTAAAGTGTTGAGTCCACCACCAAAGATCCATTGAAGATCAAATTTTATATAATTGTAGTTGTGTCATAGTTGTGAAGATCCAAGTAGTTGTGTCTATTTGGAAGTTGTATATGTACTAAGTATAGTTGTGTAGATTGGTCCTAGCCACGATTAGGGCTCGACTTTTAGCTTAGAGTCGGAAATTGGTTAAGCGACGTGTACGGTTTTCTCCACCATAAGGAGCTTGTTGTGTAGTGAACTCTCGAGTAAGGAGTACTCGAGGAGTGGAGTAGGAACGAGGAGTGAGCTTCATTGCCGAACCACTATAAATCCTTGGTGTTCGGTTTGATCTTTCTTTACCCTTAACTCTTTACATTCTTTATTCTTTTTGCATATATATGTGTTAGTATTAGATTAGCTACACTATCATTCTTTATTCTTTGTGGATATACTTTTGTTAGTATTAGTTTAGCTACACTATCATTGTTCATATTGTGCATAAGAAGATTTCACATATTTCCTCAAGCCTAAGTTTTTGAAAAAGGATTTTTGGAAACCATATTTTAACAAGTAAATATAAGAAACTATTCAACCCCCCCCCCCCCCCCCCCCCACCTTCTAGTCTCTACATGTTACATTTCATATTCCATCCTTAAAACTAAGTAGACAAATCATATGGTCACCATTAAATTTAGCCATGACCTTTAAGGTCATGGTTTTCATGATCTTTAAGTTGCACAAGCTCATTTCATGAGATCTAGGGTTATTGATTAACCAAAGTCCCATAAACAAGATTTGTAACTCATGCGATGTTTAGATTTATAAAAGGTTTTATATGGTTTGTAAATCAAATTTAAAACATAACACATAAGTCATAAGTTTCTTATTAAAAGATTTTAAATCATGAACATAATTTGCATAAATATGTCGTGACCTATAAGGGTCATAGCTTTATCAAATCTTGATTTTAACATGTTATTTACTTGTGTTTATAGGTGTATGATGATGCATGCATGAAAGAATGAAGGAATATGATGTGTATACCTTTCTTGCCTAAAAGTACCAAGAATCATCTAGATGAACAAGGAGATTAGAGATCTAATCTAGTTGATGGAGAAAACCCTAATACAAACCAAGCCGTGACCTATAATGATTCGGCTAGGGCTTGTTTGTAGTGATTCCAAAAGAAATGATGCCACCAATGATTTGTAATCAAGATGGGACAAAGATTTAGTTGATTTAATGAATCAACTTTGGAGTTTTGTGGCTTATGGCCGAATTTGTTTGAGAGAGAAGATGAAGAGAGAAGTGAGTTTGCATGTATGAGAGAATGTGTGTGTGTGTGTGTTTCGGCATAAAGATGAGAGAGGGGAAAGGGAATGAAAAAGGCATGATTGCCTTGGTAAGATCATTTGTGCCAAGTGTAGGCTCTTCCCTTTCCAAGACAATCCTTCTTCTTCCACACATGCATGTGTGTGTCGTGTAAGGCTATCCAAAAGAGAGTGTGGGCTTGTGTTGGGCTAGAACACAATTAGTGTGGTCTTTGGGCTAGTCCATAAGAGTTTAAGCATACCTATAACATGCATACATATATACACGACTATATATACACATGGTGTAACATATTTTCTCATTTTTGTTAAGTGTTGTCTTAATCAAATGTTGGTTATGCATTTTACTATATGTTTTCCTTAATCATATGTACAAGGTTTACATTATGAATCTTATTACAACAAGTGTGTATGTAAAATTATGTGTACATGTAGATAAGTTCGCACATGACCTATAGAAATATAACACATGAGTTTGTGTTCTAGGATTAATGGGTGAAATTTTCATTACATAAAATCATGGTAAAATCATGGATTTTACAAACCTACTCATGTTTAGAGTAGGACCACACCTTCTTGAGACGTAAGGGCTGGTGAGGAGAGTTATGGCCTTTGCAAAGGAGTAGGAGGGGACAACAACTGTCCAAGATTTCCCAAGACTAAAACAGTCAAGGGAAGGCTGTGATCTTTTTGAGTTACTTGTTGAGAACACAAACAAAGCAAACAAAAGCAAATAAAAGTGTAAGTCCCAAAAGCCTTAACTATCACCAGTTGTCAAGTGGAGATAGCTTAAGCTTTTGAGAACAGTAAGTTGTAAAAAGTAAATAACAGAAAACTTTCAGTGTTGAAAATCTTAAAAAGTCCAAACTTGAAAACCACTTTGGTAACCAAAACAGGGAAATTAACTTTGCCTCAGACTCTCACCACCCTTTGGATTTGTCAAGTCCAAAAGGCTATGCAAGGTTTTTAAAACACTTTAACTATTCATTCATAAAAAGTTTACATAAAAACTAGAACAAAGGAACCATTACAGACAAAGGATCTAAAAAAAGAAAAATCAGATATTTGCCAAAATCTTTTGAAAAAAAACTAACTTTTGATAAATCTAAAAACTACTTGTAGAAAAGTAAAGAACACGAATCCAAGACAAGTAAAGAAATGGAACTCAGAATTTATGCAAGGTTTTAAAACACTTTAACTATTCATTCATTAAAAGTTTACATAAAAACTGGAACAAAGGAACCATTACAGGCAATGGTCCTATTTATACTACTGCTAGGATCTATCTTGAACAAATGAAAATAATAAACCCTAATCTATAAAAATTTGAAATTGCCCTTGGAAGATCTTGGAATATGCTTGAAAAGATATCCGATTTTGAATTTGGTCTTGGTTCATGCTCGTGATCTCTGCCATAACATGTGATGCCAGCTGCGAATATTTGATATCAGTCGTATATTAGTGAGAAGGGAACAAGGAATTCATATCAACCTTTGATTTCTCTGGCAAGAATTTTGTTTGCTTCCTTAAAGTGAAACAGGGGACCATGGGAGAGGGACCTACAGTGAGCTGGATGGGAATGAAGCATGTGGGTTTGCTTGAAGTTAGGTAAATGTTGAATAACCTAAAGGTTAATTGGAGTTTAATAGTGGGATGAGGTTAATTGATTCCGGGGAGTTTAGGGTTTATGAGGTGTATTAGTTGTGGGGGTGATGATAACAGGGATTGTTTCCCTCTTAATTTTAGTATATAAAAACGGGTTAAAAGGTAAGTGGGGTTTGACTGGGGAGTTGACATGGGTGGGTTGATTTATGGTATTGGGTCACGGGTTTGGGTAAGAATGGGTATAAAGTGGGATTTGGATTAGGTGGAGGTGACGTGTCAATACATGAGTGGTGGAGGGGGTTTATGGTTATAGCAGGAATGGCCCCTAGCCTTTCAAAAACCATGCATAAATAATCTGGCAGCCTTCTAGCAAACTTCTGTTTATAATATCTTTCACCATCTTGTCAAATTTGGCACATGTTGTTGCAAAAACTTTTATCAAGGGCCTTTCATGTAAATTTGGCATTCTACAAGGGCTAATGATGTACATTCTTGAAATTTTAAGGACCCACTTGTAATATTTAAGATTTACAAGGGTTAAAAGTGACAAGTCTTCAAAAGTTGAGGGACCATTCTTGACAAATCTTCAAACTTCAAGGACTTTTTGGAAAATTCATTGCTCGGGTCCGGTTCCTTGTGCGGCTTTGTTTCCCGTGTTCTTTTTTGCTTGAATCTTGTTCTCTTTTGGTGAATTCACGATATCCGTACCTAAATACACAATGAACAAACACAAGCATATTTTGGGGTATTTTATGATATTTTTAAGCATTTTAAGCCCAATTTGGACGATGAGACTATGTATAAATGCAGTCTCATCACTCCCCCATACTAAACCATTACCGTGTCCTCACGGAATGCTAGAATTAAGTGTCACGCCCCCAAATTAACTGCAGCGGAAGACTTGCTTTGGGGACTTGTGACTTCATGAGTATTCGAGAGTTTGATCCGAGAACGACATCTACATGCCAAAAACCACAAAGAAGACTCCAAATAATCCACATAGTCAAGTACCTGAAATACATGCTTAAAAATGTCAACATAAAGTTGGTGAGTTCATAAGTTTTGTTTTAAGATGTTTATGAAAAATTAGAGTTTATATCGACCACTGCACATGCAGTAAATATATAAGAGTTTAAAAATCATAGCTTTTTAATAAAATGCGTTTCTTGATAAAAAAAAACAGAGTTTATTAATAATAACAGAGGTTATGATAAAAAACAGAGTTAAATAATAAAGATAAAGTTTACGAATAAAAATATTGTTTATTTATATAAGTAGAGTTTACTGATAATAATAGATGTTCTCGTTAATAATTGAATTCTCTGATCATAAAAGATATTCCAGTTAACAAATAAGATTCTTGATAATAAAAGAAGTGTTTGATGAACCACAAGATTTTCCAACCATTGGTGAATATAACAAATACAAAGTCACAAAAAGGCATTTATTATTGTCTAAGCTCATGACACCGAAGCTTTAACAACACCGGTAGTATAATCACATAATGCAGCCCCTACGGATGCCTAACCCACGACATCCATCCACAATCTCAAATGAAACTGTGCCCGCTTGTCCTCTGTTAGACCAAGCTGGACAGGGGCGTCAACCCCGATAGATCTATCCGTAACATTCGCGCTTTCGATCGGTCATCCAGTCCGAAATTAACGGTTCATGATACTGGGCCAAAGTAGTTGGGTTAAAGCGGGACTTAGACCAATACATAAACAAGCATATGCACTTGTGTTCATTCTTTCAACCA
This sequence comes from Glebionis coronaria, assembly GCA_025667525.1. NCBI lineage: Eukaryota > Viridiplantae > Streptophyta > Magnoliopsida > Asterales > Asteraceae > Glebionis > Glebionis coronaria. Next base: position 386,323,778 of record CM046878.1, read on the forward strand.
TTGTCTCTACTGAGAACCAGTGCAAAGCAATTAAAGTTTTGGGTTATGAAACCAACAATAGAAAGTTTATTATCAGCATTTATAAGTATGACAATTAATGGAGTTAACCACTCAACACGTAATAATTAAATCAGTTTATGACCAACCAAACAAGCTTATAATAGTTTGTGACAAAGCATGTACCTCCCCCAAAATGATTATAAAACCTTTATAAATCAATTTAAAACTAGAAAGGTGGGGTATGAACTCACCTCGACGAAGTAGCGCTAATAATAGTGATGCTAGTAATACGCTCCGCGCAAACGAAATCGATGCGGCTCGGTCATGGTGTTGTGCTTTAACTAATAGGCTAAATCCAATAACTTAAAGATGTGCATTTGAGTTCTCGATAGATAAGTACATCAACGTGACCCGTAGATAAAATATTTAAGTTCCAAGTTATAATAGTTTGGTGTTGGTTAAATAAATAAATAAAGTAGGCACGTACCACGTATTTAATGTATCCCTTACACATTATATAAGATAACAAGATTATATAATCATTTTGTTGAATTATTTAATTAAAGACAAACAATTTTTACAAAATAAATCAAAGTATATATTTATTTTGTAGTTACAATATAAAGATCGTGCTAAAAATAATTAGACAACATAAACACATTTTAAGAAAATCATCACTTAATTTATACTTGTCACTATTAAGTAAAAAGTATACTTTATCGATTTATCAATACAATAGAATCCATTTATTTTATAATATTATTTAGTTATTTTATCGGTTTACAAGTACAATAGTAGTTTATAGTAAAAAATATAAAGTATAGAATTTTATAGAAATTTCGACATGACCTATTCATTTATACAACGTTTTCCATATTAATCAATTCTGAATATTTTCCATTTTTTTCCAAACAATCTAAGTTACACAAATTGCATTTCAACATGTAACAAACTATACCATTTAATCACCATAATTACGTAAATACCGAACCCAACCTATGTGTTGTAAATCAAGAGCCAAACACCCGATGTGAGCTATTTGAACACACATTTAAATGTATAAACATTTATATAGTTCTCGTGAAAATGATAGTATCTGACATAATTATTTAACAATTTATATATACTTATATATGTACCACCGTTTAGTCCGTCTTATATAATTAATTAATTAATAAAGTTAGATAGGTTATTAGCCGATTCCTAAACCACAACCAACCATGAATTTGTAATAGTGCCCGGTACTCTAAACCCTCGACATCCCGCGTTCGAACACACCCAAAACTAATAATCAGCAACCAAACACTCTTGTATGCCTTTCTGCAGACCCAAACACACCCTTATACACTATCAGCAGTCCCAAACACCCCTTATACGCACGTTGGCAGACCCAAACGCACCTCATACGCCAGTCTGCAGACCCAAACGTACCTTAAACGCCTGCTCTTAACCCCAAACGCACCCCTACTGCAGTTATTAGTCCCAAACGCTCCCGTACTGCTGTTAACAGCAGTTCCAAACAGCCCCTGCTCCGTTTTTCTGCTAGCGAAACAATACCCCTTCGTTGTCATTACTCGCAGCACCAACAACCATTCTTGGCTGATCTTTCTTCCGAAACGACTACCTTTGATGGTGGCTTAATCTAATCGAAACAAATACCCCTACGATTTCATTAAACCGCAGCGAACGAACAACTAAATCAAAAACAACAAACACACCCTTGCTGGTGGTTAAGAACAGCTGACACAAACACACCACGAGTGTGGCGGCTGGTCGCGGTGGAGCAACAGTAACAAAAACGGACTACCACGTGGTGGTCAGATCTTAGTGGCGGCTGCGATGATGTAGGTGGTTGGGGTGGCGGTTGTGGTGATGTTACTATGGTGGCTGAAGGTAGATATGGTGGCGTAGGCGGCTAAAGAGAAAAACGGTTGTGGCTGTAACTGTGGTGGTGGTCTGAAACCACGACTATGGTGGGGTTTATAGTGGCTGATGGACAAGAAGGGTTGTGTAACATGGTGGTTGACGGCACAATAGGGTTGCGCCGTGGTGGCTGGTGTGGTGTTGAATGGCGGCGGGGTGATGATAATATGTATAGATCGGGGTGTGATGATGGCTGGTGGAACCTTTGGTGGTTGCGGTGGCTGGACAGCGGCGGTCGACCGGAAAAAGTCGCCGGAATAATGGTGGCTGCCTCAAAGTTATGTGTGTGTGCTAGGGTTTTATCAAATGAATCCTAACCCTAAATTTTTCCTGTATATAATAAAGTATAAAAATTATGTGAAAACTTAATAATAGTTTAGGGTAAATGTTTTAAATATTATTGCAGGGACTAAAAGTGTAACATTTTTATAACTTTTGCTTAATTAATGATTCGGGACTCGTTTAATTTAGTTAAGGGATGATTCAAGACATGAAATTTTCGCCGTTGCATTTCAAATGATTTTTCAAATAAGAACGAGTATTCACTTGACCATTGTCTCATAATAATTCGTAAACACTTTCAAAAATGTTGATAATTTATCTAGTCTCACGATTTAACTTAAATTTAACGAAAAATGGATTTCACTTAAATGTTCTTGTTTTTAATAAATGTTAATGAAATAAAATATTAATTACTTTAATAAATCCTTGTATTAATCTCGTGTAAATATAGATTTAATTATTAACTGTGTCGATACGCAGACTGTGCAATTTTTTCAGATTTTGCAAAATATGACCCGTTTTCAGACCCAATAAGTTGGTATCACTCAAAATGAATTTTGAAATATAATTTATTATTATTTAAAACCTAGAAAATTCTCGGTTGTGACATACAATCCGTGTTATTTGTAATTCGTCCTCGAACTCAATCGTTGTTACCCTAATAAAAGTGTAAAGAAAAGAATTTTGAAATTCTACCTCGTTGTTATATCGAATATACTTAGATCTAATCACATATCGTTATGTCTGAACTTTTAAAATCATGGTATCCACCAATAGTTAATTAGGTAAGCAATAGGTAGAAGCGGAATATATCTGAACGGTTCATACTGTCAATTTGACAAATCGGCCATCGTTCATAGAACGATAAGAGGAAACTATTCGAAGCGAAGAGTCTAGAAAAATCATCAGCTCTTAAAAGTCTAAGAGGTTTCACCACCACCAACCCGTTAGTTCACGTCGATCAGTGTATTTCAGAAAATTCGCGAAATGATTCGTGAATTAAATGAAGCCTTAAAGAAGCACTCGCCAAACCCGTAATGATAACGATAACAAGGCAAAAGAACGATTAACTCGTACAGACGTACCATGAGTTAAAAGAAATACCCTCAAAACTGGAGTATTAAATCAATACCATAAATATACAAGGTTGCGTCGGATATACTTAAGCCCCCACATTTATAATCTCATATTTGCATACAAAAGCGTCCTAATCTACGCAAATATGTTACTATAAACTATGGTTCAGTGATTTATGATTTCTTTATTCAAATGCAAAGGCGTCCCAATCCATTTCAATAAAGACTTCATAAAGCATCCTACTTAAGTGTCACCGGCACAATACGCAATTCAAAATCGTTAAATCTATAAACGATATTATCCAAAATTACCAAAAGCAAAGAGCATGAGTTGATAATTAGTCGTCTTCCATACGTAGACGTTTCGGAAGTACGGGATCGAAGAACATAGTGTCGATAGGCGATAAAGCGGTCTTAGACGTATATCAAGCATAGAAACTCACGGTTATAAGTAGGATAATTATATAGTACTCGGTTCTAAATAAGCAATTATCCAATCACACAAAACCTTCCCATCCTCTAGGAAGACTCATCAAACACCAAGCTGTGTAATAACTTATCATAACCCAACCTCGAAACCCACTCACAAAGAATGGCCCCGTGTTTTGTTATGAATTATTACACATCTCAACCTTTCTATAACTCAGCTCGACTATGAAAATACAACACATTTCACATTAGCACGTAAGACTATGAATCTTACCCACCCTCGAGGATATCATCAAAAGTAATAGGTTGTGTAACGTCCCATACTTAATTACATCTCGCACTCAATCAAACATGAGGCTCACTAAGGCGTAGTTAAGTATTGTTACACCTCTCAACCTTTTTTTTAATGAATTAGCTCGAACTTGGAGATTACTCACGACCAATCGTCAACAAAAATTCACATAATGTCTCTAGATTTGATTATAAAAAGATTTGTGGGACCATTATGTAACTCACAATGCCCAAAGAATGTTCTAGCGTTCATATATAAAAATATATCATACGTCTGAGTGCACTAGTCAAGCAATCGAACTCATGTAAACAAGTAATAACATGATAGGAAACAAAGCAATAACAAACGTGCATTACAGATACTCATATAGCAGCGGAATACGTATGATGTGGTGAGTGACTACTAAATAAAACCGAGAGCCGGTTATAGCCTAGAGTTACTAATGCAACCTAGTTCTGTATAACCAATGCTCTGATACCAATCTGTCACACCTCCAAACTCACTGCAGCGGAAGACTTGCTTTGGGGACTTGTGACTTCATGAGTATTCGAGAGCTTGATCCAAGAACGACCTCTACATGCCAAAAACTACAAAGTAGACTCCAAATAATCCACATAGTCAAGTACATGAAATACATGCTTAAAATTGTCAACATAAAGTTGGTGAGTTCATAAGTTTTGTTTTAAGATGTTTATGAAAAATTAGAGTTTATATCGACTACTGCACATGCAGTAAGTATATAAGAGTTTAAAAATCATAGTTTCTTAATAAAATGTGTTTCTTGATGAAAAACAAAGTTTATTAATAATAACAGAGGTTATGATAAAAGAACAGAGTTAAATAATAAAGACAAAGTTTACGGATAAAAAATATTGTTAATTATATAAGCAAAGTTTACTGATAATGATAGATGTTCTCGTTAATAATGGAATTCTCTGATCATAAAAGATATTTCAGTTAACAAATAAGATTCTTGATAATAAAAGAAGTGTTTGATGAACCACAAGATTTTCCAACCATTGGTGACAATATAACAAATACAAAGTCACAAAAAGGTATTTATTATTGTCTAAGCTCATGACACTGAAGCGTTAACAACACCGGTAGTATATCACATAATGCAGCCCCTACGGATGCCTAACCCACGACATCCGTCCACATACTCAAATGAAACTGTGCCCGCTTGTCCTCTGTTGGACCAAGCTGGACAGGGGCGTCAACCCCGATAGATCTATCCATAACATTCGCTCTTTCGACCGGTCATCCAGTTCGAAACTAACGGTTCATGATAATGGGCCAAAGTAATTGGGTTAAAGCAGGACTTAGACCAATACATAAACGAGCATATGCACTTGTGTTCATTCTTGCAACCATTTTCTCTACCCGAGAACCAGTGCAAAGCAGTTAAAGTTATGGGTTATGAAACCCACAATAGAAAATTTAGAATCAGCATTTATAAGTATGACAATTAATGGAGTTAACCACTCAACACGTAACAATTAAATCAGTTTATGACCAACCAAACAAGCTTATAATAGTTTGTGACCAAGCATGTACCTCCCCTAAAATGATTATAAAACCTTTATAAATCAATTTAAAACTAGAAAGGTGGGGTATGAACTCACCTCGACGAAGTAGCGCGAATAATAGTGATGCTAGTAATACGCTCCGCGCAAACGGAAATCGATGCGTCTCGGTCATGGTGTTGTGGTTTAACTAATCGGGTAAATCCAATAACTTAAAAATATGCATTAGAGTTCTCGATAGATAAGTACATCAACATGACCCGTTGATTAAATATTTAAGTTCCAAGTTATAATAGTTTGGTGTTGGTTAAATAAAATATATAAAGTAGGCACGTACCACGTATGTAATGTATCCCTTACACATTACGTAAGATAACAAGATTATATAATCCTTTTGTTGAATTATTTAATCAGAGACAAACAATTTTTACAAAATAAATCAAAGTATATATTTATTTTGTAGTTTTTTTTTTTGGTAAAAGGGTAACAATGACCCTTTATTTTGTAGTTACAATATAAAGATCGTGATAAAAATAATTAGACAACATAAACACATTTTAAGAAAATCATCACTTAATTAATACTTGTCACTTTTAAGTAAAAAGTATACTTTATCGGTTTATCAATACAATAGAATCCATTTACTTTATAATATTATTTAATTATTTTATCGGTTTATAAGTATAATAGTAGTTTATAGTGAACATATAAAGTATAGAATTTTATAGAAATTTCGACATGACCTATTCGTTTATACAACGTTTTCCATATTAATCAATTCTCAATATTTTCCATTTTATTCCAAACAATATAAGTTACACAAATTGCATTTTAACATGTAACAAACTACACCATTTAATCACCATAATTACGTAAATACCGAACACAACCTATGTGTTGTAAATCAAGAGCCAAACGCCCGATGTGAGCTATTTGAACACACATGTAAATGTATAATCATTTATATAGTTCTCGTAAAAATGATAGTATCCGACATAATTATTTAACCATTTATATATACTTATATATGTACCATCGTTTAGTCCGTCTTAATTAATTAATTAATAAAGTTAGATACGTTATTAGCCGATTCCTAAACCACAACCAACCATGAATTTGTGATCGTGCCCGGTACTCTAAACCCTCAACATCCCGCGTTTGAACACACCAAAAATAAATAATCAGCAACCAAACACTCCTGTCTGACATTTTGCAGACCCAAACACACCCTTATACACTATCTGCATTCCCAAACACCCCTTATACGCACGTCTGCAGACCCAAACGCACCACATACGCCAGTCTGCAGACCCAAGCGTACCATAAACGCCTGTTGTTAACCCCAAACACACCCTTACTACAGTTATTAGTCCCAAACGCTCCCGTACTGCTGTTAACAGCAGTTCCAAACAGCCCATACTGTGTTTTTCTGCTAGCGAAACAATACCCATTCGTTGTCATTACTCGCAGCACCAACAGCCATTCTTGGCTGATCTTTCTCCCGAAACGACTACCTTTGATGGTGGCTTAATCTAACCGAAACAAATACCCCTACGATTTCATTAAACCGCAGCGAAGGAACAACCAAATCAAAAACAACAAACACACCCTTGTTGGTGGTTAAGAATAGCTTACACAAACACACCACGAGTGTGGCGGCTGGTCGCGGTGGAGCAACAGTAACAAAAATGGACTACCACGTGGGTGGTCAGATCTTAGTGGCGGCTGTGATGATGTAGGTGGTTTGGGTGGCGGTTGTGGTGATATTACTATGGCGGCTGAAGGACAAGAAGGGTGGTGTACCATGGTGGTTGACGGCGACAGTAGGGTTGCGCTGTGGTGGCTGGTGTGGTGTTGAGTGGCGGCGGGGTGATGATAAGATGTATAGATCAGGGTGTGATGATGGCTGGTGGAACCTTTGGTGGTTGCGGTGGCTGGACAGCAGCGGTCGACCAGAAAAAGTCGTCAGGATAATGGTGGTTGCCTCAAAGTAATGTGTGTGCGCTAGGGTTTTATCAAATGAATCCTAACCCTAAATTTTTCTTATATATAATAAAGTATAAAAATTATGTGAAAAGTTAATAATAGTTTAGGGTAAATGTTGTAAATATTACTGTAGGGACTAAAAGTGTAACATTTTTATAACTTTTGTTAATTAATGATTCGGGACTCGTTTAATTTAGTTAAGGGATGATTCAAGACACAAAATTTTCGCCGTTTAATTTCAAATGATTCTTCAAATAAGAACGAGTATTCACTTGACCATTGTCTCATAATATTTCGTAAACAGTTTAAAAAATGTTGATAATTTATCTAGTCTCATGATTTAACTTAAATTTAACGAAAAATGGACTTCACTTAAATGTTCTTGTTTTTAATAAATGTTAATGAAATAAAATATTAATTACTTTAATAAATCCTTGTATTAATCTTGTGTAAATATAGATTTAATTATTAATTGTGTCGGTACGCAGACTGTGCAATTTTTTTAAGATTTTGCAAAATATGACCCGTTTTCAAACCTAATAAGTTGGTATTGCTCAAAATGAATTTTGAAATATAATTTATTATTATTTAAAACCTAGAAAATTCTCGGTTGTGACATTAAGTATCATAGCACCTCCAAAATTCATTTTTATGTGACATTTATTGAAAACGTAAATTTAAATAAACTACTACATGCGTTTTAGACATAATGTATTGTTTTCATCGCAAAATAGGACGTTTAGGATCATAGAATAAGAACACGTGAATGCTTCGTTATAAATAATTTCGTCGTCCTCGATTTTCACCCAATTCCATGCTAAGCGTGAAACAAGATCAGTGTCATTATAAGTTAGTAATGCTAACACTACGCATATGCTCTAATCACGTACTTAAACTCCCTTATTCCTAAGGTGTATCTCTTATATTTTATTTTTGTCTTAATGATCACGAGGATACATTTGACTTATGTGTAAATAGAGATTAGGTCTAAAAATCGAGTCTTAACGGTGTCATCAAAATGATCGAATTAATAATTTATCCTAATAGACAACGATGTCAAAAACTTAAGTCAACAAAAAGGATCGATAAACACGGTTTTAGAACGATTTTTGAACATTTGACTTATTACCATGAATTTATTACCCACCTCATCATCGGTAGATTTGATTATCATGGTTTACCCCCATCTTTTATTCAACTCTGCCATGGAGCTTTTATTATGACTTCGGTCTTGCCCTTGTCTTTTATTTAACCTCGCCATGAGGTGTTTATTATGACTTGACGTATATCCTCACGCTAAAGCGAATTTTGGATCTTTAAGGCTTCGAGATATAAGACATTCACTTCACTTTTCGCATAGATTTTTCGGCCTTGTGAGCTTGAAATTTTTGCTTGATTTAGGTGAAAATGAATTTAAATTATTATTGGGGAAGCCTTTGATTATTCGGGTGCAAATACTTCAAAACCGTGACGCTGGCGAATCCTTAATGTTTACCCAATTTAATTACATGGAAGCTATTAAAATCAATTAGAAACCAACAGTAGAGACTAAACCGCTAAATCAATATTTATTAACAATTTATTTATAAAAGCGTGGGGAGAATAAGCAAATAATTAGGACACATGAGTTTTTGAAAGAATATGAGTACTCTACGTTTAGCATAGTAACTTATAATTAACGCTATTATTTCTCGTCCTCAATTTAATGAGACTTAGCCTAAGAGGTTAAGGAATCGATGCTAAGTGCTCAACAGCACGGTCGAGTAAAAAATTACTCTTATTCTCACCATCAGAAAACCTACATTCGTGTCTTAAACACTTATGAAAAACAAGAAAAAAATTAAAATTCGGCCATTTTTAGCCTTATTTTGCATAAAACGATAACAAAAAGATGAAAATTGGATTGCGTGTTGACGTGAGCAAGGTGAAGTATCTATTCACCCCCCCCCCCCCCAATACTAAAATTAAACATTGTCCTCAATGTTTCGAGTCTAAGGGTGAAACACCCCCATACTAGAGACGAAAAGTCAAATGCTTAATCTCGAGCATGAAAAGGGTAAAATGAATAACCTAAAAGCCGTTTATGAATTATGCTAATAAGATAAACGTTAGAACGTAAAAGGATATCATCGGCTATTAGAATCTTCAAAGGCAACGATCGAAGCTCGAGAGATACGTAAAACGAACAAGAGAGACTTCAATGATGATGATGAACCTAATAAATCACAATCACAAACAACCACGAAACAAAGGTTGGAAGAGCACAAGTCTCCGTGTTAGACTAATAAAGCAATAATATGTACAAGGATAAGCATGGGATTTCCCCTACGAGGCATCTCGTTTTTGATAACCGAGTCAAGAGCTCGACTCGAATCCCCATAAATGTGATCATTTAGGGATTATCATGGTTTGGTCTTTCTTTGGTGGGGCTTACATGATAAACAAGGACCACAACAACCGGTACTAAGGACTAAGTCCTATGATGATGCAAAATACCGGGATCGAAGATGGCGTCCTCGTTTTCATGGGGTAAACGAAACAACGCCACTTCAACATGTGCTGAAACTTCAAAGAGGTAAAAGAAAAGAGGTGAGAAATAGAAGGGTGGGACAATGGGTGGGGAAATACAATGAGTTACTCGAGGTAGACTCCCACCAAGAAAATAGAAATATTTTCCATTTATTGCATCGGTGGAAGACCGAGATTTCCCTAAATATACGATTCCGGGATCGAATATCTCGTCCTTGGTGGTAAAGTGTGAAGAAACATAAGGGGCTTCCCCCACACTAAAACCACACGAAGAATCGTCAAAAGGAGTAGACGAGCTCGTAGTACTCAAATAACGATGTGATGACGAAGTTAAACTTGTAGAAAAATGTTTTAAATTAAATTCAAAATCTTTTTCTTTTTCATCGTTTAAAAACTCTTTATGAAAACTCGATTTTATAATGTCGAAAATATTTGGCGTTCCAAATTCAATATTAGTGACGCTAAAAAATCTCACATTTAAGTCATTGGTGGGAGGGGGTGGGTTGTACAAACTCTCAAAACGATGATCGATAAAGAACACCGCCCCCTCGGGGTCAACATATTCGTCATCCACATGAACGTCGATCTCTTCGATTTATTCATCATAGATAGGCTCGTCAAACCATGGTTTGTCATTCCCCTCATTGATGATTTTAGAAACTCTCTCGAAAAGATCACAATCAAGCACGATACCATCATTCATTTGTAGGGATTGTTGATAAGTTAAATCCTCACGAATGTGGTGAACGTAATTTTCCTTTGAGGATTGTTGATTAGGTAACTCCTCGAGAATTGGATTTTGGTCACGTGAGTTGGTTCGTCATTATTAAAAATAAGACGTTCCAACTCATCAAGTTCAGCCTCGACATTAGAAAAATCAACCTCACTCGTAGGTGTAAGTGGAGGTAAAAGAGCTAGCTCTCGTTCGATAATTTTCTCAATCTCGGGCTCGAAGACGAAATCATCATACTCACCACACAAAGAATTCTTTTTAGGAGAATCGAAAATTGCTTGTGGATTTTTGAGTATATGATTAAGTTCGGCAAAATCGTTCTCATCGTTGTCATCAAAGAAAGTGTCGATGTGAGAACTCACAACCATGGTCTTACAAGTCAAATGACTATGCTTAGGTGACATTTCAATGACGAGAGGATCGATATCGATAAATCCTATAGCCTCAATGGATATTGGGCTAGGTGATGGAGGCACTTCAACGGGATTAGAAGTTGAAGCCTCAAAGATGTGGTCCTTCGAAGGTGGTGAAGACGAGTTCATATTTGTCATTGTCGTGATGGCACTAACGTCACCCTTCGAAATTGGTTGTTCACTTGTTTCGCCGAATATATCCCAAAATGATTTTTCATCCATAAATTTACGAATACCCTTTTGAATTAAGTAAACGTATTCTTTATCGTTAAAATCGCCATCTTTAAAACCATTCATTTTCATTCTTTCAAACATGCATCTAGCCTCATTTTTTCCACTAAAGTATGAGCTTTGATATTATTAAATTTTGAAATGTCGGTTTTAGAAACCTCAGTTTTATCATGATCATTTGAAACTTGGGATCTACTCGCGAAAAAGTCCGTTTTTTCCTCCCCATAAGTCATAGTTAATTTTCCACTGTGAACGTCGATAATGGCACGAGTCGTCGATAGAATTGGTCAACCTAAAATAATGGGACATTTAGGATCACACTCATAATCGGAAATGACGAAGTCCACGGGAAAAAAAACTTTCCAATTTTAACATAAACATCCTCGGCTATACCAATTGGTTTGAGTGGTATACAATTTGCAAGCTCGATTGTCATGTTCGTGGGGATAAAATTAGGCAATCTCGTCAATTTCCAAAGAGAATGAGGCATGAGATTGATGCTAGCACCTAAATCGGCAAGTGCTATACATCCCTCAATCTCGGGAAAATCACAAGGTAAAAGAAATTGGCCCGGGTCTTCTTCCTTTCTCGGCTTATGCCTTTTAGATTTTTTAAGAAGAATCGAAGCATAAGTTTCTTCAAGTGTCACTTTGGTTAAGTCGATGAAGCTCTCTTTTTGAACCGTGGATGGAATTTGAGGTACACGAGGGTGTGCACTCTTTTCCTTGGTCACGACGTTCATTCTCTCGACTTTAGAACATGAAGGCATTTGAGAAGTCGAGGGTCGAGACAAATGCACAACTCTAAAACCATCAAGGTTTTGGGAAATCGAACGACCTTTTACACTAGACGAGGCGGCTTTGACGTATTCCTTCGGATTAGTCACGGTGTCACTAGGTAACATACTCGATGACGCACCCGAAGACTTGTTCATAATAGCCGATACATCTTTTTAATGTTGATTTGTCCTTGTTCAATTTTCATATTTTGATTTCTCAACATAGTGGAAAATTCATTTTTCAAAGTACCAATCTGTCCCACTAATCGTCTCATATTAGCCTCATTCGTTTTCATGTAATCTTGAAACTCGTTTGACAAACTATTTTGATTAGAATTAAAGTTCCCTTGGTTTTGATTATTTCTTTGAAAATTCCCTTGATTGGTGTTAAAATTCGAGTTTTGATTGTTGTTATTATGTCGATTTTGCCAACCTAAATTACGACCTTGATTATAATCTTGATTCGAAAAATTTCCTTGTTGATTATTATTCCCTTGAAAATTGTTTCAATTTTGAAAATTATTGCCTTGATTATAATTTCCTTGTGATGGACCAACGTTATTTTGATTTTGAAAATTGTTGTTTAACGCGTTTACACTCGACGTTTGGCCATCCGTAGCCGCACACTCATAATAATAATGAGATCCACCACACATCGTACACGAAGCCTCAACCGCTTTCACCGTAGCGAGAGCGTCTTTCTTTTGCATTTCGATTAAGAGCGACGTAAACACATTCGTCAACTTATCGACTTTCGCGTCAACCATTTCAATGTCGCGATTATAATTACTAACATTGGCGACCTTAGCAACACTCGGTGTGCTACGAAGTTGGAAATCCTTTGATCGATTTTCGATAATCATTAAAGCGTCTTTCGGAGTTTTACTCAAACAATTGCCACCGGCGGCGGAATTTAACGAATCTTGTTCTTGAAAACTAAGACCGTTATAACACTTATCGATTTGGTGTAACTCGGAAAATCCATGGTGACGACATTGACTAACCAATTCCTTAAAACGATTACACGCTCTTTAAATGATTCATTCGGCTTTTGTTTGAACCTCGTAATCTCGTTTTTGAAAAACATGGTCTTAGACGGCGGAAAAAAATGATTAACGAATTTGGAAACGAGATCCTTCCACGTAATTATGGAATTAGGTGGCTCTTTCTCGTACCAATCCTTGGTGGCACCATCGATCGAGTACGGAAAAATCATAATCTTGACGACATCTGTGTCGACGTTCTTAAACTTGCTCGTGGCTAAAAGACGATCGAATGTGATCGTGAGGATTATCCGCCTCACGACCTCGAAACTTCGTAGCTTGAATTAACGATAGCATTCCGCTCTTAATCTCAAAATTCTCCGCTTCGATAGCGGGAATAACGATCGCGTCTCCATAACCCTCGGTGGGTGCTTGAAGCAATTCCATCATCGTACGATTCTCGGCCATCTCGCCTACGGTTTCGACAACGATATTAGGAACGTCCGTTTCTAAACTTTGTCTTCGTCGTCGATTCCTTTGATTTCTATTGCGTCGATTCGATGTTTCGCTAGAATTCATATAGTCCTTCGATCGAGTGCGCATGCACTAAACGTAGAATGGAGGGGGGTTGGCAAAGAAGACTCTTTTTGGGGTTTTTAACGTTTTTCAAATATTAGGTTTTTGATTGTTTTTTAATTTTTTTTGGATTTTTGGTATATTACGTAGAATCAAATCTACAAATCTATCCTCGAATCAATTTCTCGATTAAAGGAGCCTCAAGGAATGAAAACGATCACGTTGAGTGAACATCTTCGATGACTTTAGAACGTTGGTGAAACACCAAAACGTTCAAGAGGTTTCAATCTTTAAAACCAAGAAAATATATGATACGTAGATAATACTTTGGTTGGCAAACCCTCGATTAGCCCTTTTTCTCGAAACACGCAAAAGCAAGCGAAAGAAACGAGGCGGCGCGAAGCACTTAAGAGCCTTTTTCCTTTAGGTCGTGAAATACAACCGCCTTATACCCACCTTATAGTTTGTGTTAATCAAAATTTATCCTTTCGAAAGTAATTATCTATTTTGCCTTTTCTTTTTGTTTTGTATTCGAAAAAAATAATGGAGTGATGAAATCCCAATTAAGGTTGCGTTTTCACGATTTTGGAGATACTGTAAATTTATTGTGATACGTAATATAATATATTAATAATATTAAAAAACGAAAACGAATATTAGGATATTCTACAATATAGCAAAAGATTGTTGTGTGTTAATTGAGGAACGATTAACACGATTTATTTGGCTATATATAATATAGTAAAAAAAACGAGTATGTACAACATTTACGCTTTTCAAAAATGAAAAGCAAAAACGCACTACTCACACAAACACGATATATATATATATATATATATATATATATATATATATATATATATATATATATATATATATATATATATATATATATATATATATATATATATATATATATATATATATATATATATATATATATTTATAGTTATGATCAAATGAGAAGAAACCTTAAAATAAGAAGGATAAGAAGAAACTATAACCGCATATTCGAGATGCATGCACTTTTTTAGATGCATCTTTGTAATCTTAGATGCATTATAATGCATGATAACATGTTTTATAGCTTTTAATTAGATGTATATACGTATATTAGATGCATTTCATGATTTATCTATATTTTTGTTCTTTTGTACGTGACCAAATCATGAAAATCAATTTGTACAATCTACACATCAAATTAACTTTCGAAACTCAAGATCGTGCATCTACATGAATAGAAATGCATCTAATGCAAGTCGTTGCATCTTAAATGTGTGGTTTTAGTCTCTTCTCACCACTTCTTATTTTAAGTTTCTTCTTATTGGATCCTTACTCTATATATATATATATATATATATATATATATATATATATATATATATATATATGGCACTAAAACACCTCCCCGGCAGCGGCGCCAAAATTGATGTAGTATTTTTATACAAGTTTTAGGGAAAAGCGTATATGCGGCAAGTATTAATCCCACGTTTTAGGAAAAACACGAAATCGAATAAATGCGAGTTCGTTCTCGAAGGAGGTGTGTGTATTGTGTGCCAATATCTATAAAACAATGTTTGGATTAGTACGTTTTTGGATGTCAAATGAGATGAAAAATAAAGACGAGTTAAGCTAAAAATAAATTAAGATTTTTAAAACTTAACAAAAAATAAACTTATTAAATTAAAAAGAAAGAAAAAAAAATAAAAACTTTTCTCAAAATGCAAATGGACTAAAAAGTCCAAATAGTGAGAAAGCGCAAAACTAATAACGAACGTAAAAACGCGAAACTATCAAATTTAAAACCTTAAAATGAAAATATATTTTGCCTAAGTCCTAAATGATAAAAGAAATTCTTTAAAAAAAGAATTAAATTTTTTTGACTTTTTAATAATTTTTTATGAATTAAAACCAATTTAAAGTAATTGAATAATTTTTAAAAGTATTAAATGATTTTGGACAAAAAAAATATATGATCTGACTGGGGTTTCTCCTCTAGTGGGGTTGGGTAGCCGTTTTACAGCGGGTCAGGCTGCTTTGAAAGCCGCCTCATGCAAAGTGACAATACACGAAAAATCATGCATTGAAAATCAACACGTGTTTATTCCTTTTGAATTTGATACCTTCGGTTTCCTTGCACCTGAAGCGGTGGAGCTTCTGAAGAGAATTCAGCGCGTTATGAATAGCAACGTTATGACACCTAAATCCATAGATGTGGTTTTCATAGAATTAGTTTCGCTATTCAGAAAGGGCTTGCGGCGCAGCTTGTTGCTCGCTTGCCTTCTACACCTGTGTAATTAAATTTTAATTTCTTTTCTGAAAAAGTATGTTTTATAAAAAAACAAAAAAAAAACCTTGTTTACTAACAAAAAATAAATATATATATAATCCTAACTTTTTTTTATATTAATATCTCCTCCCTCCCAAAACTAATTGTGACACTTTTATGTGTCACAATTCTGTCACTAAAATAAATTCTCCTCCCTCCCAAACTATAAGCGACGCTTAATTCTATCACGAAAGTGTCGCTAAATCTGATTTCACTCTATGTGACACATGGGACGTTTTGGCTAGGATTTGCTTAGTTTTTTGGCGTTTTGTTTGCGTTTTTGGGCACAAGAGGCACCCCCACAACCAGTTGGGTTTTGGGGAGTCAAGCAAATAATAAAAACACAAGAATCAAAGACAAATCACACAAATTTAGACCAAAAAACTATGAAAAATTAGAAGAAAAAAAATGATCTGGTACTATATTTGATGCAGAGTGGGCTTCCAAAAGCAATTTTTGACCCTCCAAAAGCCACAAAGACTAGAATACCAGATAAACTAAGGCTGAGATACCTTGTGAACTATATAATAACCAAAGCTTAAACACTAAACTCTAAAATCCACCTAAAACCACCTATTGTTGACAATAACTTAAGGTTTTTTGATCTATTGTTGTGCAAACGGTGGGTTATATGTGCACTCTAAACTCCACCAAAGATCACTAGGCTTAAGACTAACAATGGTAATACCTACATCTATTCTATACCCAACCTTCTCCAAAGATTCAATTAAAAACCAACACAAAAATCACCCTAAGTTGCCTATTGTATGGGCAAAGAATGACTGCTGGTATGCACAGACTTGATCAAAATATTGGTGCAATTTTCCAACTTGAGAGCCAAGTTACAGCTTATAAGTCAAGCTGAAATTAAATCCTAAAACTTTATAAAGCGCACACCTAACACTACCCTATAACTATTTAAATCAAGAATTACAACACTTGAATCTTTAAAATGAATCAACAAGAGCTGCAAATGTGTTTATAAACATAAAAAAGGGAAAATATGGTTCAAATTGTTATCTCAATTCAAGCCTAATGAGGTACTGACCTATAACAAGTAATGAAGCTCAATCAAGTAGCATATAATGAATAAGAAACAAGAGTAAAACACACCAAAAGCAACTTAACTCATAATCAAAAGTCCTATGTAACCTACTGATGTCATGATATCAGAAAACTTAAGATCCAAACCATTCGATGTTTAGCTTTTAAAAGTTAAACAAAAGCTTAAATACATTACTACTAACCTCTAAGTTATGTTGCAATTCAAACTAAACCTAGATCTTATGACTATGGCAGATGACTAGCAACTCCTAAACACTATATTCAATTCAGTAAAAGAAAATAACAAATAAGAATTAAACTAACACCATACTTAATAAACAAACAATACACACGAATCTCACAAAACAGCTAATACTAGATAGTTTCAAAACGTTACCAAACCTACTCTTGTTCAGAGTAGGACCACACTTTCTTGAGACCTAAGGGCTGGTGAGGAGAGTTATGGCTGTTTGCAAAGGAGTAGGAGGGGACAACAACTGTCCAAGCCTTCCCAAGACTACAACAGTCAAGGGAAGGCTGTGATCTTTTTGAGGTACCTGTTGAGAACATAAACAAAGCAAATAAAAACAAATAAAAGTGGAAGTCCCAAAAGCCTTAACTATCACCAGTTGTCAAGTGGAGATAGCTTAAGCTTTTGAGAACAATAAGTTGTAAGAAGTAAATAACAGAAAATACTTTCAGTGTTGAAAATCTTAAAAAGTCCAAACTTGAAAACCACTTTGGTAACCAAAACAAGGAAATGAACTTTGCCTCGGACTCTCAGCACCCTTTGGATTTGTCAAGTCCAAAACGATATGATCAAGTACAAAAAAAAGGATCTAAAAAAATCATATTTTGCCAAAATCTTTTGAACAAAAAACTAACTTGATAAATCTAACAACTACTTTTAGAAAAGTAAAGAACACGAATCCAAGACAAGTAAAGAAATGGAACTCAGAATTTATGCAAGGTTTTTAAAACACTTTAACTATTCATTCATAAAAAGTTTACATAAAAACTGGAACAAAGGAACCATTACAGGCAATGGTCCTATTTATACTACTCCTAGGATCTATCTAGAAAAAATGCAAATAATAAACCCTAATCTATAAAAATCAAAAACTGCCCTTGGAAGATCTTGGAATATGCTTGAAAAGATACCCGATTTTGAATTTGGTCTTGGTTCATGCTTGTGATCTCTGCCATAACATGTGATGCCAATTGTGAATATTTGATCTCAGTCGTATATTAGTGAGTAGGGAACAAGGAATTCATATCAACCTTTGATTTCTCTGGCAAGAATTTTGTTTGCTTCCTCAAAGTAAAACAGGGGACCATGGGAGAGGGACCTACAGTAAGCTGGACGGGAATGAAGCATGTGGGTTTGCTTGTAGTTAGGTGAAGGTTGAATAACCCAAAGGTTAGTTAGGGTTTAATTGCTGGATGAGGTTAATTGAGTCTGGGATTTTAGGGTTTATGAGGTATATTAGAGGTGGGGGTGATGATAACAGGGATTGTTTCCCTCTTAATTTTAGTATATAAAGACGGGTTAAAAGGTAAGTGGGGTTTGATATGGGTGGGTTGATTTATAGTATTGGGTCACGGGTTTGTGTAAGAATGGGTATAAAGTGTGTTTGGATGTGGTGGAGGTGACGTGTCAACACATGAGTGGTGGAGGGGGTTTGTGGTTGTGGTAGGAATGGCCCCTAGCCTTTTAAAAACCATGCATAAATAATCTTGCAGCCTTCTAGCAAACTTCCCTTTATAATATCTTTCACATTTGGCACATGTTGTTGCAAAAACTTTTATCAAGGGCCTTTCATGTAAATTTCGCATTCTTCAAGGGTTAATGATGTACATTCTTGAAACTTTAAGGACCCACTTGTAATATTTAAGATTTACAAGGGTTAAAAGTGACAAGTCTTCAAAAGTTGAGGGACCATTCTTGACAAATCTTTAAACTTCAAGGACTTTTTGGAGAATTCAATGCTCGGGTCCGGTTCCTTGTGCGGCTTCGTTTGCCGTGTTTGTTTTTGCTTGAAACTTGTTCTCTGTTGGTGAATTCACGATATCCGTACCTAAAATACACAATGAACAAACACAAGCATATTTTGGGGTATTTTATGACATTTTTAAGCATTTTAAGCCCGATTTGGATGATGAGACTATCTATAAATGCAGTCTCATCATATCCTTTTGTGGACGATGATTGGTATCATCATTCTTATTATGAGTGACAGCGGAAGGCTTCGATACAACATGTTTCTCTCCCGTGAAATATTCATCGTACATGGGTCCATATAACATTTCCAGCTCTTGAATTGTCGTGTCCACTGTCATATCTGCTCTTGGAACATTTTTGTGAACCAGCTTTGAATTTGACAGTTCGTTGCCGTGGTCTTGAGTTCCGAGTTTCGTGCGGTTGTGCAAAGAAGTCTTTTTTCGTTGTGGATCGGGACTTAAACTGCTTTGTTCAAGTGCCATTTATTGCAATTCATCGAATCTGACATGAATAGATTCTACGATCAATTTTGTTCTCTTGTTGTAAACTCTATATCCCTTAGACTGAGTTACATATCCCACTAGAATACATGCATCACCTTTCTCTTTCATCTTATCCAGATTTTCACCATCTCGGATTATGTAACACGTACATCCAAAAACGTGAAGGTGTTTGAGTGAAGGTTTGTGATCATGAATTATGTGTATGGTGTCTTTTCGTGTCTTGGAATAATCAAGTAACGGTTTTGAGTGTAGCATGCAGTTGACACGGCTTCGGCCCAAAAGAATAGTGGATGTTTTGAAGCGAATAATAATGTTCGAGCAGCCTCAACCAAAGTATGATTTCGTCTTTCAACAACGCCATTTTGTTCAGGTGTTCGAGCAATATATGTTTCATGTTCAATTCCTTCGGCTTCAAAATAGTTCTTCAGAGTTGAATTCAAGAATTCTGTGCCTCTGTCAGTACGTACCACTTTTACTTGAGCTTGAAGACCACGTTGTATTTGCTTAAGGAAGTTGATGAGAACTTCGGGTGTTTCATCCTTGGATCTCAAGAAGAAAGTCCATGTGTACCTTGAGTAATAATCGACAATTACCATAATATATTTCTTCCCATTGATGCTTTGCACACGCATGGGACCACACAAATCTATATGAAGAACATCTAATCGTCCTTTAGAGCTTGGTGTAGTCTTTGTCTTGAAACTACTCCATTTAGCTTTACAAAGCTCACAAGAAGAACAAAGATTATCCTTGAAAAATTTCAAGCTTGGAAGGCCTCTCACAATATCTTTCTTGGAAAGCAAGTTGATGGTATCAAAATTGAGATGAGATAGACGTTGATGCCAGAACCATGCTTGAGTCATTGAAGCTTTAGCCATGAAGCAAATTGGAGTTGAGGAAGTTGTGTCTTGAAGTGAAATTGTATAAAAATATGTACCCCGTGAACTGGTGAGTAAATCATTCCCATCATAATCACGAACAAAACATGTCTTCTTTCTAAATACAACCTCCAAATCTGCATCACAGAATTGACCAACCGAGAAAAAGATTGTGATTGAGCCCTTCGACGTAGTATAACTTTTTTATTGTTATGTACCCCTGAACCAAATCTCCGTATCCTAGGATCGGTGCAAATTGATCATTTCTGAATCGGACCGTACCCAGGAACTTCACCACGAAGTTAATTAGAAGCTTAAGATTCCCCGTCATGTGCTTGATGCATTCGGAGTCCAGTATGAAGAGAATTATCTCGATCACATGCAGAAGAATTAGAACACGATGGAGAATTTGCTATATTGGATTCCATGTTAGTTTTGATATATGAATCATTAGTTTCCCTAGTTTCAACACATAAAGGCATGCTACCACTCATAGTCACATCTGTTGTCCTAAACTTAGGCATCCATTTATATCCTGAAGGACATTGATTAGCAAACCACCATTTCCAAGACTTACTAGCAGACTCATATAATTCCCTAATTTTGCTTCTAGTTTTCTTAGTGGTGGAGTTTGATGCATTACTTTTCTTAGATGGGGTTGCACCAGAATGTTCACTTTGCGTTTTGGTTTACTAGCACTAATAGGCATCACAATTTGCTTCTTAGTTCTAGTATCTACACCTTTGACATTATTCATAGCACACATAGAATGATTAGCAGTAACATCACATTTTCCACATTTCACACAAACAAACTTAACATTCAAAGCATTCAAAGCAGTCAAATCATTCAAATTGTCATTACATGCGCTTATATGCGTTTTATTCTTAGAAACATTCAAGTTCCTAGGGTGGTCTTCTACTTTCTTCATCTTCCCTTGATTCTTGTTTTGCCAGAACATATCATTCATTGGAGTGCTCTTAAGCTAAGGACGGCTAACACTAGCAGTGGGGACTACTCCTGTAGTAAGAGACACACGTCTATTAGTGTTTCTAGAAATCTGAGGCGATTGACTAGCTTTGTTTTATGTGGGTTTAGTGGCTAATCTCTACATCAATGGTTTGAGCACATTTGTTAGCCTCAAAATATTGAGTCAAACAAGAATGATCGATCATAGTTTATTATTGTAACATTTATTAGAACGTTGTAATAGTTAGTTAATTAATCGAGGTTTCCGGGCTTGGATTTAAACTACTTAAAGTCCAAAAGACAAGCCCGACCCAATATATAGCCTATTAAAGCCCGCATGTGGGTGGACTATATATACTCCCCTCCTAGCATGTTAGGAGGGTTGGTTGTTCTTTTGTATTCTTTTCTCCTTAATCTAATATTCACCAAGTTCCACCATTCTCTCTCTTTTCTCTCTCTACTCTCTCTCTCTAGAATTCATCTATCTTTCATCTATTTTCTACCTTTCTTTCTTGTTTAATCATCTTAATTTATGAGACAACAATTGGTATCAATCGCCACGGGGTAGATTTGTGATTGGTTGTTGTTATTGTATTTGATTCGAATGATTTAATCCATAAATCATCTCGGATTCAATTTTTTTTGTGTTTTTCGTGTTCTAAATCTTGCTACAAATCTTCTGTATAGTTGTAGTAGTGATTTGGGTATTTTGGTTTGGTTAAAAACACGAATTTGGTGCCTAAAGTTGCGAACTTTCTTCCTTCATTGCGACAGTATTCCATCGGAAAGTACAGGTAAGTACATTGCGATCGCAAACTGCGATCGATTTATTGCGATAACCCCCTTATTTCGATCGAGGATTGCGATCGTACATTGCGATCATGGATTGCGACGGAATTTAAGGCATATTGCGACGTTACTCTGCCAAAATTGCGATAGCCATATTGCGATAGAAGGAACATTCCGATAGAACATTCTGATAGAACATTACGATAGAAGGGATATTGCGATAGAGTGAACATTCCGATAGAACATTCCGATAGAAGGGATATTGTGATAGAGCAAACATTGCGATAGAACATACATTACGATAGAGGAACATTGCGATAGAACATACATTGCGATAGAGGGTACATTGCGATGGGTTGTATTGCGATGAGTGACATTGCGATGCTAAAGTTTGTTTGAGTAATTTTTAGACTTAGCCACTATCTAGACTAGTCCCGGAACATAGTTTACACGAAGATAAAAAATAAAAAAATAAAAAAAATTAAACTTTTTCCATACTAGTTTTAGGCTATTTCTAGCTCGATTTCAAAATTTGGAAATTAGAAAATTTTTCGGTCTACCGTTATATCGGAATGGGGAATTTATTGTCGGACTAAAGAAAAATCGTGATTTTCAGAATTTAAACCACAACCCAATCACACCATATCTACTTAAGTTCCATATTTACTTCATCATTTCAGAAAATATCGAGATGGATTCTAATGCAGAATATCGTGTGACGAACAACAACATCATGGTCGCGGGTAACAAAGAGAGACCACCAATGCTTGTGGCCAGTCGATATGCTCAATGGCAATCGCGTTTTCTTTGCTATCTTGATACAAGATCTAATGGTGATGCATTGAGGCAATGTATTAACCATGGACCATATGTTTTTTCCGAGAACTCAATTCCTTATTCACCAGCCACAGATACAAGTCCAGAAGTACCCGCAACAACAAAAAAGGAAATTTTATCTGATCTTACACCAGAGAAGCGTGCTTGGCATGATACAGAGAAAGAAGAGATTTATATGATTCTAAGTGGAACTGGAGATGATATTTATTCCACGGTTGATGCATGTCCTACAGCACAAGAAATGTGGACGGCTATTGAACGGTTGCAACAAGGAGAATCACTCAACAAGCAAGATGTCAAAACAAACTTGTTTTGGAATTTCGGTAAGTTTACTGCATTGGATGGAGAATAAATTGATTCTTACTATTCAAGATTTTAAAAGATGATGAATGATATGACAAGAAACAACTTGGAGGTCTCCACCATGCAAGTCAATGTGCAATTTTTACAGCAACTCCAACCAGAGTGGACACGTTTTGTTACTTTGGTGAAACAACAAAAGCAGTTAGACAAGGTAAACTATCACACTCTCTTTGATATCTTGAAACAATCCCAACATGAGGCAAATGAAATTCGAGATGAACGAGTTGCCAAGACGGCTAATCCACTTGCTTTAGTGACTACCACTCAACATGTTCAAGATCATCGCTCTCGTGCTCCAAAGCCATACTCCACTTCATCATCATCACCACGATACTCCACATCATCCAAGTCGTCATCATCCACAAGATCACACGGCAAAGCACCAAGAGCACCATCACCACAATCTGAGTCATGTTTTGATGAAGATAGTGATGAAGAACAAGCACAGAAGAATCGAGAGATGAAACAACAAATTGCTTTCATTATGAAGACTTACCAGAAGATCTACAAACCCACCAACAACAATCTTCGAACATCATCTAACACAAAGAACCAATATGTTGAGAGTCCTCCAAGGTATGACACACGTCGATGTGGTGAAAGTCCTTCTAGGTATGATCGACACAATCCAACACATATTAAGGGTTCTGCAAGGTATGATCGTCAAACTGCCAAGTATGATACTAAGAGGATTGCTGCTGCTACTAGGAATAGGGAAACTGTTGGAACTCAAGTGGTTCAACAAAGTGGGATTCAGTGTTATAACTGCCAAGGTTATGGGCATATGGCAAGGGAATGCAGAAGGCCAAAACGGGTTAGGGACTCTAGCTACCATAAGGAAAAGATGCTGTTATGCAAGAAGATGAAAGCATGGGTTAAATTGTCAGCTGAGGAAGGAGTTATGCTTGATGACACTGATGATGAAGCCTCCGACCAAGAATTAGAAGCACATTACTCGTACATGGAAAAGGTTGAAGAAGTTCTCAAAGTCACTGAAGATGACAACGGTCCTATCTTTGACACTGAGCCAATCGATAAGGTACACACTCTAGATGAATATAATGTGTTTGGTGATATTCATGAGCATAGTGATCTACCCAATTCCATTAATGACACATGTATGATGGAAACGGTTGATAGTAATACCACACCTGATTCATCAGACATGTGCAATAATGAGTCTGAGGATGAGCACCATGCAAATAAGTATGATGAAGAGGAACGTGTCGCGCTTGCTAACTTAATTGCTAGTTTACAAAAAGATGTCAAAGAAACTAGAAAAATTCACAAGCAATTAAAAAAGGTTAACGCTACGCTCACTCAAAATTTTGAAGAATGCAAAGCAGCTCTAATTAGATCTAATGAGACCACTGAGAGTTATAAAGATGATCTTCTTCAGCAAACCAAAGAGCTTTAGGGGTACAAGGGTAGTGCGTTAAAAAGTCAAAAGGACCATTTTGAAAATAGATATAACACAACTCTTGAGTTATTAGCTAAAGAGAAGCGTCAAAATAATGTTTTCTTAATGGATGAACGTCAAAAAACGTACCTTGCCACTACAAAAGTTAATGAACTTGAACAAAAGCTCTCTATGACCACTACCAATTCTGCTAAAATTCTAGAGGTTAAGAAACAAGAAGTAGAAGCGTTAAAACAAGACTTCAAAAGTAGACATGAAAAAGATACTGAAAAATTAACGAAACTAGAAGAACAAGTCAATTTTTTGAAGAAAATTTTTTACAAGACGCATGATTCTATTCAAACCGTTAGAATGATAGCACCTCCGTCAATGTTTAAGGGTCAAGCTAGCTTTGCAAGTCCTGAGTACCTTGCCCAAGCTCAAGCTGCGAACCCGCGCCTTTATTTGGATGAGTCCGAATGGACCGATCCTGAATGTCCTCTTGGTAAGCTTGATAATGAAGAGACATCCCTTTGGGATGAGGAGAGTAGATCACCGGTCAATAAAGAGTTTGTGAAACCATATAATTATGCGTATGAAAACAGTCTTTATGGTCTTTTCTATCCACAAAAACAAAAGTCTCGTGAGCTATTGTTTCTCGAAAGCAAACAAAGAAGAAATCAATGGAAGAAAGTTTTTGCCACTAAGAAAACAAACGTTTCTAAGTTCATCAACTACTTGCCCCTTGATGCTTCTAAAAGCAAGAGTAGGCAGACATTTGGGTTTCTTAAACATTACATTGATAATATTAAATCCATTGTTGACTATGATTGGAAACAACGAGAAAATGACGAGTGGAAGAAACCAATTCCTCAAGATATAACTATGCTTGTCAAACAAATCTTAATACCGAACGCGGCCACACTAAAAGAAAATGTTCTTAAATTCGAAAGCTTAATTCGGTCTGAAATGTTTGATGATTTACAATATGTTGAGTCTCTTGAAAAAGAAATTGATGATCTTCAAATGGACAAGTCCATTTTTTATGATGAATATGATTTACTCTTGCAAGAATGCGTTTCTAAAGATGTTATGTGTGCTTATTTTACATCATGTGCTGATATAGATGAATATTCTGATGATGCATGCAAATATCTTGATCAAGTCAATGAATGTGAACGTCTTGAAACTGAGCTTTCGAAACGTAAAGAAAATGTTGATAAAAAAGCCTTTGAGTTACTTCAACACAAAAACTATTTTCTTCAAAAACATTGTCATTCTTTTGAACTTGCGTTGCAAAAAGACGTTGGCAGTTTTTCTCATGATAATAAGTTGCAAGAAAAACTTTCCAAAATGTTTAGAGAAATGAATGAAAAGAGTTTGGACATCAAAGACTTGAAAGCTCAGTTACAAGAAAGAGACATCGCGATAGCAGAGTTGAAGAAACTCGTTGCTAAGATGGGTGGGAAAGTTGTATAACCTAGTGTTAAGAGCTCTGTTATACAACCCAATGCTCATAAAGTAAATAGATCCTCTATCTTGGGAAAAACATCTGCTTTTTCAAATTCCTCGTTTGCCAAACCCGTGTTTGCCCCCAAGATGGATGGAAAGGAAAGGCTTCCACAGACCCAACCCATAAGGAATACTCAAGCACCAAGCGCTAAGAACTACAATGTGCTTAAACCAGGGATGTATAGATTGGTCACTAACCCACACAAAACAATGAAAGTCAATCTTCTCAGACTTCTAGAAACACTAATAGACGTATGTCTTTTACTACAGGAGTAGAATCCACTGCTAGTGTTAGCCGGCCTCAGCTTAAGAGCACTCCAAGGAATGAAAAGCTTTGGCAAAACAAGAGTCATGGGAAGATGAAGAAAGTAGAAGACCACCCTAGATTTTTAATGTTTCTAAGAATAAAACGTCTGTAATCGCATGTAGTGACGATTTGAATGATTCGACTTTGAATGCTTTGAATGTTAAGTTTGTTTGTGTGAAATGTGGAAAATGTGCCAATGGTAATCATTCTATGTATGCTTCGAACAAGGACAAAGGCGTAGATGTAAAACCTCTGTTTTTACCCTCATTGACTATGTCAACTGTAGTACTATTTATACTTGGAATTTACATAATTTCACCTTTATATGAATTATTAATTATCATATACCTATTGTCATACTACCTTTCATAATTATTTTATATATATGTGAACCTTTAGTCATTATTGACTACCTTGGCAATTGACTGGCCACTTGATCGAATAGCATATGAACCTCTAGTCATTTGTTGACTACCTTGGCAATTGACTGGCCACTGGATTGAATAATGAAATTCATCACCTCAGTACATATTTGAGATAAAACTGTAACCTTACTTGATTTATTTTATTAAGTACTTGAATTATTATTTTTATATGTACATATTTACATATAATACTTAAAAGGATTAAATGCTTAAACACTTTAAAAACAATGTATATTATTTTACATTGTCACCTATTTACTTTAATAAAGTAAATTAATTTTAGTAATGTATTTAATAATACACTTTCACTAAGTTATCTAAAAGCTTCAACAAAAATACCTACAACACAACAAGTACCTATAATAATATACAATGACTATTATTATCATACAACACTTGGCAAAATTTAACCAAAACCCTTCCTATGCCTACAATGAAACGTGTGTATGTATGCATGCATGCACTACCATCATTTGATTTAACTAGTTACAAATAACCTAGTGTAATCATACAAACTCCACTAATACCCTATGCTAATGCATGCATAACCCTACCCTACTTACACCTTAACCATGCTTACTTACACACTTACATGCATAATCATACCTTTTTCTACCAACCCCATACCTTTACCTTACAATTTTACTTACATACTCAATGACAACACTTGTCCCCCATTTTGACTTTGGAAGCACACGGCCATATACCAAATTTGGGAAGGAGTATGTTTTGCTAAATGGACACATGTTTAAACTAACCAACCAAATATCTTACTCAAGATATGATGTATCTTGGTAGAGATACTAAGGACATAGTACCAAGATCATAATAGATCTCTCTCTCTCTTGTTTATAGGCCGAAACACACACAACCCACACAACACAAAACATTTTCTCAATCTCACTCCATCTCTCTCAACTCACGGCTAAACAAGATTTCCACAATTTTTAAACCTCCAAAAATTACTACTACTCCTATAGTATGTCTTCTACAACCTAAAGGTTAATCCTAAACTCAACCTACAAGAAGCCTTGATCATTGAAGCAAGAACAAGAACCCTAGGAGACTCCTTGAAGCCCACGGCATACTTATGTTTTCCTAGACCTCCATTGTTGAAAGCTTGTCATTTGTCTCTACTCATCTTCATATCATTCCTAAACCTAACTAAACAAGTAAGTCCAAGTTAAAACCTATCTTTTCTAATACATAACATTCATATATATTGATGTGTACATGTTTATTTTGGTAAAGTTAACATTTAAACAAGTATGGAAACCCTACAAACCTAAGTAAAACCCACGACTCATTTTTATAAATGACAAAACTTGATGTAAAAACTTGTCAACTTGGAAGAACACATCAACATGATCATGTTTAACTTGTAAAATCATGAAAACCTAACCATGCAAATAAAATGGGACGAGAGCTTTAAGCTCATATGATGATTTTGAGTGGCCTTATAATATTTAGATATAACTAGAAATAATAGCTTCATGTTATTAGGTGCCTTAAAATATTAAGATTCACTACTAGGCCTTATAAGATTAGTTTAAGCTCACTATAATACCTTGCTTAGATAAATAATCATTTTCATTAAATAAATGTTTTATAAGACTCTTAGTGTCAAAATATGATTTTATAAAGTTACATGTTAAAAATATGGATCTATGATTGTTTTGGATTTAAATGATAGATCTAAGAAGTTTTGGACTAAAATAGTATATATATAAACTTTCGGGTTAAAAATGGCATAAATAATACTTTTGGACTAAAGTGTAATTTTAGTAAGTAAAAGGGAGCTAAATGAATAAGTGTAGAACTTGGTATTTCAAAAACATAAACTTTAATCCACTTTTAAAAATATGCCGAGAGTCCAAGGGTGTGTTTTGCACATATCCGAAACTTAGTGAAGTTAAAAAGGACTAAAAAGAGATTACTAAAATATTAGGGTAAGTTGTGTAAATTTTGGAAAGCCTAAGGACCACTTTGGACACAAGCCGTGACATAATATTAACTTTAGGGACTAAAAGTGTCAAGTTACTAAACTTAATACAACACTAAGCAACCCTAGGGACTAAACCTGCCTAAAGCCGAAACATAAACAAGCCCTAGGGGGCATAATTGTAACTTATAATAAACCCTAATACTAGCCGAAACTTCAGGGACTAAAACTGCCATTAAGTGAAACTATTATAAACCCTAGAATATGCCGCATACTATAAGGACCAAAATTGACACTTTATGAAACTTTAAGAAACCCTAGTTACACGTGTAACTAGGAGGGACCAAAACTGTAAATACTTGAAAGATTTAGAAACCCTAGGGGTATAAAAGTAATTTAATCGCGAGTATCCGTTTATTTAAAAGGACTAAAACGTACTTTTATACAATTATTACGAACCTTAAAACCTTATATATTTTAAGCCATTTATTTAAACGTAAAACTTAAATAAATGTAATAGTTGTATTTTTCAAACCTATAATTTAATAAATGTGAACCTTACGTAAGCATGGATTTTAAATAAATGTTATACCTTTATAAACCTTATTTATATATATTAAATATAAATTGTAATTGGTTAACTTATAAAATAAATATATTAATTATATTTATTTTCCTATCGCTTTAAATGTATATAAAACCATCCTATATGAATACATAAAGTGTTTTATAACAACGTAAGTACAAAATATTAATTAAGCGAATTAATTAATTAAACCTTATTATTTATTTTAAACCTAAAATAAATACTATTAGAACTTGTACTTCGACGAACAAATTACAAGTATTGTTATTAAATACTTAAACCCGTTTAAACATGTACAGATTTATTCAGGAACCTTTATGCATTATGTTATGCAATTACTGAGACCTTGTAATTATTTAGGTCATTGACTGTATCGTGAGCATCCTTACCAGATTTATCTTCTGACTTATTGCTGTACTACTGAGGTGAGTTCATGGCCCCACTTTATATATTGACAAACTTTTAAATCTTTTAATGGGGAAGAAAACATGCAACATATTTGATTTTCTGGACATAGATTGAACTGTGAAACCTTTGATTACCATGCCTACTGTAGATGAACAACATGACCCGTGCATCCGAAACTGTTAGAATTATTGAATTACCTGAATGTTATAAATAGATCTATTTGGGATTGACCGTCCCCATCTGGGTGAGTCATGCTCACTGTGCCTCGGCCGGGACAACAGATGTTTCACATGTCAGCACTTATTTTGTTCTGGGTGCCTTTTATGGCGAAGGGTCCTTATCTGTTAAGGACTTAACTGTCAAGTTTCAGTTTCGGGCAATATGGAAATGTAATCACTTTTAAGTATTATTGCTTTGTGCATTACTACTTCTGGGAATATCTACTGTCCAAACTTAACTTAATTAAACCTGTGAATTCACCAACTTTATGTTGACTTTCTAAGCATGTTTTTTCAGGTAACTGAAGCAGGTAATGGTGTGCATGAAGTCAAGCATCATGATAGAATGCATTTATAGAGCTCATATGGGGTTTTATAAATTGGGAATAAATTCAAACTTTCAGACAATGTTAAAGACTACTGTAATACTATTTGCACTTTCAATCATGTAATAAATGTAAGGATAATCTTTTATCTGTTGCTCTATGTTCTGTCTGCTGTTGATCCACCTACGTGACACCCAAATATTATTTTCCGCTGCGTTGACTCAATTTGGGGGCGTCACAGAAATGGTATCAGAGCGACAGTTATAGAGAATCAGAACCAAGTTTAAAATAAATATAAAAATAAAATTTTTATATCATCTGAACTATAACTGCTTTAAAAATCTTTTGGGATTTTCGGGAATAGAATAGTTAAACATATAGATCGTAGAGCATACATCGATTGTGTGATTGCCTGTGCATTGATTATTAACATCCGGTTAATTAATCTTATAAGTATTAACGTAACTTTTAGCATGGCGAGTGTTAAATGGCAATATAATATATTTTTAAATTATATTTCTCAAAAATTTTAACTTGAGTAAGTTTATACTTATATCAATTAAAACTATATTACTTTCAGATTTATAATGACTTCGCCTACTGATACACCTGCTGCCGTATCTCCGATGACCGTCTTGTGTGGATGGTTATCTGCTAGTGACTCCGGCGATAGTCACGCATCTGTCGACGCTGCATCCATTGAGGCGCTTATTTCTTCACCACCTGTTTCCCCCGCTGGGGAAGAGGTCCAGCCTCCTACTGTTACACCACCTGTACCCCTTGTGACTGTGCTACGAGAGCATGCACCCGAGTCTCTGCCACCTCGTAAGAGGAGGTACGAGGCACCTCTCGATTCCACCTTTGAGATCGGTGAGGGCTCCCGGGCCAGACATACTGATCCTGTCCAGGCCCATATCACGACACTTGCCGCACGCCAGGCCCAGGACGTAGCAGACATTCTTGCTCTGCTAGCGGCCGGACAGACTGAGCACACTGTTCTACAGTAGCGCCAGGACCTTTTATCGTGGACCGTGAGCTCAGAGGCACACGCTGCCCGAGGAGTGTGGTCGACTACTTATCATTCTCTCCAGTGGTTGCTGGATGAGAACGAGTTCCTTCGAGAGCAGATCTACCTACTGTAGAGTCAGCAGACAGAGACTCACACCGCCCTTATGACCATGGAGCAGACTCTTGCCATATTCTTCGACCTCCAGGATGTCCGCTATCAGGGGTTGACGTCAGAGACCGCTCATCTCCGGGGAGTTCAGCAGACTCTCAGAGACCAGTTCCGTGAGGCGCTCCGACTGCTCAGAGAGACCAGGGCTGCTTTGACCGCGATGCAGGATGCCATGCAGGCACCGGCTGTCTCATCTCCGCCTGTGGCGCCAGCCGTATCCGAGGAGTCAGTTAGGCATCAGTAGATTAGATGTGCTAGATCTTTTGTACATCATGATAAGCTATTAGGGTGGCACCCCGGCTATCATGATATAGGGTCTCTTGTATTTGTACTTTTCTTTAGTCAGTTGTATTCCTGTACTATACTATTTAGATTAGGGATTCATAGATGATGTACTTAGATTTCATGTACCACCATCCCAGACAGGCGGGCTGTACTCTGTCTTGGATTAGGTTGTGCATTTTGTACTGTATTCCTATTCTAGACTTATGGCATGTACTCATTAACTTTTGTTATATCCGTACTGTATTATATTGTGAACTTTAAACAGGTTATCCAATTTGTTGCAAAGTATATGCATGAAATTCCTTTTCGTGTAATTATATAAAACTGTGCTAACACCTTGAACTAATGATTTCATTTTTTTTGTATAACTATAGAAAAATGGTAAACACTAGAACGAACCCCGTCAATGCCGAGACTGCCCAAAACGTCACTGCTGCCCAATTAAGGGAAATGATTGACCAAGGCATCGCATCTGCGATGGCTGCCAGCAGGAACGTAGATGACAGTCAAAATTCCAACAACCGCCGGAATAATCAGACCACCAGGGGTTGCTCTTACCCTGACTTCTTGAAATGTAAACCTTCCTATTACAAGGGCAAAGAAGGAGTGGTGGAACTGATGCAGTGGTTTGAGAGGATGGAAACGGTATTTCGCATCAGTGATTGCGCAGAAGAGAACAAAGTGAAGTTTTCCGCCTGCACCCTACTTGAGAGTGCTGTTACTTGGTGGAACTCTGTTGTTGCTACTCTTGGACACGATGCTGCCTATACTCTCAACTGGACTGAGTTGAAGGAGAGGATGACTGAGAAATATTGCCCAAGGGGAGAAATGAAGAAGTTGGAGATCGAGTTATGGGATCTTAGATGCAAGAACAATGACATCACTGCGTACAACCAAAGGTTCCAAGAGTTGACCCTAATGTGCGTCAGGATGTTTGTAGAGGAGGATGAAAAGATTGAGAAGTACGTGGGTGGACTCCCAGACGCCATTCACGACAGCGTGCTCGCATCTCGACCTACTACCGTCGAGAGTGCCATTGAGTTCGCTACTGAGTTGATAAACAAAAGAGTCTGTACCCTATCTGAGAGGCAGACTGACAACAAGCGAAAGGCAGACGAGCACTTCCGCTATCAGCACCAACAGCATCCTAAGAAGCAGAATGCTGGGCAAGTTTACAGTGCTACTACTGTGGGAACTAACTCATACGCGGGCACCAAACCTTTGTGCTCAAAGTGCAACTATCATCATACTTTTGATAGCCCTTGCCAGACCTGTTACAGATGTGGACAAGTAGGTCACTTTGCTAAAACCTGTCAAGTTAATGCTGTCACCCAGGCCCGACCCACTCAAAACACTGGAAGCTACAACAACAGGGGTGGATACAATGCCCGTGGGAACGGTAATGGACAGCAGGGGAACCGTAATGCTACTAGAGGAAACAACAATGGACCCAAGAAGGGAGTTGTGTGCTACGAGTGTGGAGCACCAGGACACACGAGACCAGGTTGCCCTAAGTGGGCAAGCCAGAACAAGAACAGTGGAGGAGCTTCATCTAGAGTGTACGTGGTCGGCAATGCAAAAGCCAACCCCGATTCAAATGTCGTAACTGGTACGTTTCTATTGAACAATCGTTATGCATCTGTCTTATTTGATACTGGAGCAGACCGAAGTTTTATATCCACTGAATTTAGTCAAGTACTAGAAGTTGTCCCTACAAGCTTAGATCACCGTTACTCTGTAGAATTAGCTGACGGTAAAATAGTAGATGCTGACACTATCATTAGAGGTTGCACCTTAAATATTTCCAAACACCCGTTCAACATTGTCACACCCCACCATGGCGGAATATGGGGCGCGACGTATGGATATCATCACAACAACAGCGTATCTATAGAGAGAACTAAATGAAATTGAAATATCATAGATGGCGACACAAATGTCGTGACAATATCTCAACAATGCAGGCGTCTAGCTAAGTAGGTAACAGGCCTACCTCTTACCAAAGACATACAAATAAACAAACATCAAACATATAGGTACCACAAAGTTCACTTAATCAAAACACAAAATAAAATCTAAGAGGAAAGGGATTCCTCCGAATGCAATCCTAGCAGCCTCTATACTCTAGCCACTTCTAACATCATCTTGCACAACTACCTCACCTGAAAATGACACTAAAATCTGTCAACATAAAGTTGGTGAGAACATAGGTTTAAGTTATCTAGAACATCATAAAAAAAACCTTGACATCCGCTGTAAATAATTTGAAGAAAAACAATTTATAGTAATGGACCATAATGTGATAATCATGCTACATGCATCCACAACAAAACTCAAGCCAAGTACCAATCACATCTACAATTAACAAAGCACATTATAACAATCAAGAAGTATCCCGTCACACGCACAAGAACACACACCACACTATCCGGATCTTTCCCACACCACCTGTGGAAGATGAACTATATCCCCGTCGAGATATCTTGCCTCCGAAGAGACGATGCACAAGTACTCAGGACGGATCGTGCCCCACGCTCCACACACATCACAACTGGTCCCATAGACGCCCATACATCTATGTACCAAAGCCAATCACAATCCAAACAAGATTCACATAGCAGAACACGTACCAAAGCACACATGAGAACACATAAGCACGCAAGTCACACAATAACACATTTATGTCCACACATTTTATAACATAGTACTAAATCATGTTAAAGAACATTTCAAGTGTCATCTCCATCCCATACCGGAAAAAAAACATTTAAAAACGTAGTAAAATGGGACTATGAACTCACCTGATTGCTTCTCCAAAGTCCTTGCTCTAGCCCCAAGCTAATAATCCAAAAACACATAAATCAATACATGAACCAACCTCTAAAATGGTTCATCAACCTATGATGGACATCTAACCCCCTCTCATATAAATACCCCATTTATAACTCTAAACACCCCATTACCCTTCCCTAACAAGTCCTTAACTTGGTTAAGTTTAATAGCTATCCCGTTCACAATTTTACAAAAAATAGTCCCAGTTTTAGGTCTCAAAACTTTAAGTCAAACGTCCACTTAAACATACCCATGGTTTCTGTAAAAGGAATATTCATACCCTTACATATGTTGGCTAACACCTCCCACTTGCCCTAACCTTAAAGCTACTGTTAAGGCCCTGATATATATATATATACTTTTGTCATTCCAGTTTTCCTGATTTTAAACGTATGAAAAGTTCATTACCATTAGAGGGTCTTACCATAAACCACAATCTTAGCCCAAGTGCAGATACTTACTACAATATATAAACCATCTCTCACATTAGTGAGAAGATCCTAGTGCAACCCTAAGTACCCCAAACAACCCAAAACTTAAAAAGAAAACAGGCTGAATTCAAAACTGTTTTGACCTACGACTGTTGTAACCTGTTTTTGACTCACTTCCCGACCTCCAATTTAGTTCTAGTTTCTTGCATTGGAAAGCCACTTCAAATATCTTTCCAGGGGTATGTGGATCGCAAAATAAGAGTTTGTATAACTCCCGATATGATCAAAACTATTGACTCAAAATACTGCCCAGTTTTTAAAAACGGGTTTAACAAAATCAACCTCATTAATTAACCCTAATCCCTCTAGTTACAAGCCCTAACTTATGTAATCATCATATTATGATTAATACAACATTAATTTACTGTTTTTATATTAAACCCTAAGCCTAATCCATCATAAGATGATTAAAGAAAACAATAAAACAATTTAATTAAAAGGGTTATGAAGGTTTTTACCTTTAATTCAATGGAAGATGTAAAAACCCAAATTTTTTTTGAAGAACCCTAATTCTTCTCCTCTTTTGGTCGACTAAAACTCCAGGGAATAAAAGAAATTCGTTTGGTTTAGTGTTTGGGGGTTCCTTATATAGCCAAAACAATCCTTGTCCAACCCAATTACCACTTACCATAAATCTTTTCCTTTTTTTCCTTTTTTTTCTCTTCTAAACCGACCCAAACACCCCTAATTTCGTTTTTTCTTTATTTTTTTTTCTTTTTATTGTTAATTAATATCTTATTAATATTACCTTAATTTACCTTAATTTATTTCAGCTCCTAAAACTCCCAAAACCTCAAAACCGTAAAACTAGTCAAATTTACGCGTTTTACCGTAAAAGACGTAAAATATACACTTTTAAAAAAATCTCAAATTTTGAAATAAACTTTATAACTAAGTCCTAAATGACTTAAAACCATCCCGAAAAATATTCATATGGATAATTACCTCACCCGAGACCTCTAAACGCTAAACCGTAAATCCAAAAAAATACTATTACTATAATACTTATACGTATACGTAAACACCACAATATCACCATTTTCATTTCATAGTCACCACTTGTGAGCTCATGAACATGAAATAACCGTTCCTCGATTTACTTATGAGTACTCTATACTCATAAACGATAACCACACCAACCTCGTTCACACAAAATAAACACGTAAACACACAATTCAAGTAAGCACACATAAAATAACCTAAAAGTAAGACCAAGTGACAAACCCAAAACCACGGTTGTCACATCACTCCCTCCTAATAGAAATCTCGCCCCGAGATTCACTCCCAAACTCAAACTTATTCTCAGCAAACAAACGAGGATGCATATCCCTAATAAAACCTTCACGTTCAAACGTGAACTCAGTTTACACGAAAATAATCTCAACCAACAACACATGAGCCTTAACCGTCCGCGAGGAAACTTATCAAAACCATAAAGTTATGTAACCAACCTAACTAAATCTCGCAACTCATCAGACAAGAACTGTCTTGAAATCAAGTTAGGAGCCGTCACATAACTCAACGGGTTTAACACTGTCACCCCGATTTCAGTCTTACTCATAAGTACCATAAATCAAAACTCATCAAAATATAACCACATATAATAAGGTCTAATGAACTCTCAAATTCCTTTCCAACTCATCTCTATGTTAACCCTCCAAGTGTTCATTACCACAAAATACCCAAAACACGAGTTTAAACCATATTGTCCGAAAATTAACCTTAAACTCAACACTTGTACAATTAATTCGACCAAGCTACTGACTTCCAATTACGAAACTTTCTGAATATTTGAAAAGTATGTTCCGAGTACATAACTTTAGGCTTTTGAATCACCCAAAAACCTTTAAAAACGAATAAGTTATGACCAAAACGATTTTTCTCAAAATCTGCCTAGGCATTAGCGACAGTTTCTGACAGTTAGCGACATATTTTGACAGTTTAGCGACAGTTTCTGCCTACTCCGATTTATACCAAAAAAACGATTTTTAAACCCTAAAACCCCCCATTAATTACCAAAACTAGAACCTAATTTATTTTAATTCCAGAAAATTAAAACTCTATTAATTACATGATTTTAACATATTTCACTAAATAAGAACAAAATTTTTAACTTAAGAACAATAACTCTAGGTGATCAAAACCAAAATATTTTATAATAACCGAGTCATGCTTATATGTTAAAGAATTTATATTCCACCTTATTTGAAACATGTTTCCGACACTTCCTTATTTCATCGACTACCAACAACTTTTTTTTTCAATTTGCAAGTTCTATTTTTTTACCATGTATAACTCGAAACAAAAGGCATCGTTACCCCAAAAAGAAATCTCCACCATCTCAAAATCCTTCACGCCAAAAGTACCGTACAAACAAACACGTGAAATGAGGACCTGAGTAATGCGCTACTACAGAAGTTGAACATCTCAAAAAGAAACGAGGCTAGCAACCATCCCAAGAATACAACCGGTAAGTAGAAAATAATTTTACATACATAGGCATAAGCGTACATACACTCAAATCCATCCAACATATACTATACAAGCATGTATTAACTCTCTTTCATGCAATCATACTTGAAAGTCCAGTGGTGTTGTGGCACATATATAATTATGTAGGCCTCCATAATTATACATGTTCCCTTTCACCAATGTACTCCCTCCTATGATGACACTTATAAGAAATTAATACTACACATAACACATAGTCCAACAACTCACAAGCACATAACCACACAAGATAAGATCCAAAACCCCATGTATTAAAATACCATGTATTAAAATAACATAGCCAATGCACGAAACACATAAACTCGTAGTCTAGCTGAACCAGCGTAGACAAAATTCGAAATGTATAAAGAACATGAAAACATAATTAAGCGAAATCCAACAATGACTAGCGTATACGACCATGGTTCCACCAGCACTAATCAAAACTCGTAAAGAAAATAACATGTAGTTAAGTATGAACCATAGTAGTTCATAACCTAACAAATACTACAAAAATAATATTCTAACACATCAATTACTATAAAATGCACACATACTCCTATGACGCCTATATGCAGGGACCCTTAAGCTATAGACTAGGCTACACGACTAGGCAACCTAATTCTCTATAACCATTGGCTCTGATACCATTCTGTCACACCCCACCATGGCGGAATATGGGGCGCGACGTATGGATATCATCACAACAACAGCGTGTCTATAGAGAGAACTAAATGAAATTGAAATATCATAGATGGCGACACAAATGTCGTGACAATATCTCAACAATGCAGGCGTCTAGGTAAGTAGGTAACAGGCCTACCTCTTACCAAAGACATACAAATAAACAAACATCAAACATATAGGTACCACAAAGTTCACTTAATCAAAACACAAAATAAAATCTAAGAGGAAAGGGATTCCTCCGAATGCAATCCTAGCAGCCTCTATACTCTAGCCACTTCTAACATCATCTTGCACAACTACCTCACCAGAAAATGACACTAAAATCTGTCAACATAAAGTTGGTGAGAACATAGGTTTAAGCTATCTAGAACATCATAAAAAAAACCTTGACATCCGCTGTAAATAAGTTGAAGAAAAACAATTTATAGTAATGGACCATAATGTGATAATCATGCTACATGCATCCACAACAAAACTCATGCCAAGTACCAATCACATCTACAATTCACAAAGCACATTATAACAATCAAGAAGTATCCCGTCACACGCACAAGAACACACACCACACTATCCGGATCTTTCCCACACCACCTGTGGAAGATGAACTATATCCCCGTCGAGATATCTTGCCTCCGAAGAGACGATGCACAAGTACTCAGGACGGATCGTGCCCCACGCTCCACACACATCACAACTGGTCCCATAGACGCCCATACATCTATGTACCAAAGCCAATCACAATCCAAACAAGATTCACATAGCAGAACACGTACCAAAGCACACATGAGAACACATAAGCACGCAAGTCACACAATAACACATTTATGTCCACACATTTTATAACATAGTACTAAATCATGTTAAAGAACATTTCAAGTGTCATCTCCATCCCATACCGGAAAAAAAACATTTAAAAACGTAGTAAAATGGGACTATGAACTCACCTGATTGCTTCTCCAAAGTCCTTGCTCTAGCCCCAAGCTAATAATCCAAAAACACATAAATCAATACATGAACCAACCTCTAAAATGGTTCATCAACCTATGATGGACATCTAACCCCCTCTCATATAAATACCCCATTTATAACTCTAAACACCCCATTACCCTTCCCTAACAAGTCCTTAACTTGGTTAAGTTTAATAGCTATCCCGTTCACAATTTCACAAAAAACAGTCCCAGTTTTAGGTCTCAAAACTTTAAGTCAAACGTCCACTTAAACATACCCATGGTTTCTGTAAAAGGAATATTCATACCCTTACATATGTTGGCTAACACCTCCCACTTGCCCTAACCTTAAAGCTACTGCTAAGGCCCTGATATATATATATATACTTTTGTCATTCCAGTTTTCCTGATTTTAAACGTATGAAAAGTTCATTACCATTAGAGGGTCTTACCCTAAACCAAAATCTTAGCCCAAGTGCAGATACTTACTACAATATATAAACCATCTCTCAAATTAGTGAGAAGATCCTAGTGCAACCCTAAGTACCCCAAACAACCCAAAACTTAAAAAGAAAACAGGCTGAATTCAAAACTGTTTTGACCTACGACTGTTGTAACCTGTTTTTGACTCACTTCCCGACCTCCAATTTAGTTCTAGTTTCTTGAATTGGAAAGCCACTTCAAATAGCTTTCCAGGGGTATGTGGATCGCAAAATAAGAGTTTGTAGAACTCCCGATATGATCAAAACTATTGACTCAAAATACTGCCCAGTTTTTAAAAACGGGTTTAACAAAATCAACCTCATTAATTAACCCTAATCCCTCTAGTTACAAGCCCTAACTTATGTAATCATCATATTATGATTAATACAACATTAATTTACTGTTTTTATATTAAACCCTAACCCTAATCCATCATAAGATGATTAAAGAAAACAATAAAACAATTTAATCAAAAGGGTTATGAAGGTTTTTACCTTTAATTCAATGGAAGATGTAAAAACCCAAATTTTTTTTGAAGAACCCTAATTCTTCTCCTCTTTTGGTCGACTAAAACTCCAGGGAATAAAAGAAATTCGTTTGGTTTAGTGTTTGGGGGTTCCTTATATAGCCAAAACAATCCTTGTCCAACCCAATTACCACTTACCATAAATCTTTTCCTTTTTTTCCTTTTTTTTTTCTCTTCTAAACCGACCCAAACACCCCTAATTTCGTTTTTTCTTTATTTTTTTTTCTTTTTATTGTTAATTAATATCTTATTAATATTACCTTAATTTACCTTAATTTATTTCAGCTCCTAAAACTCCCAAAACCTCAAAACCGTAAAACTAGTCAAATTTACGCGTTTTACCGTAAAAGACGTAAAATATACACTTTTAAAAAAATCTCAAATTTTGAAATAAACTTTATAACTAAGTCCTAAATGACTTAAAACCATCCCGAAAAATATTCATATGGATAATTACCTCACCCGAGACCTCTAAACGCTAAACCGTAAATCCAAAAAATACTATTACTATAATACTTATACGTATACGTAAACACCACAATATCACCATTTTCATTTCATAGTCACCACTTGTGAGCTCATGAACATGAAATAACTGTTCCTCGATTTACTTATGAGTACTCTATACTCATAAACGATAACCACACCAACCTCGTTCACACAAAATAAACACGTAAACACACAATTCAAGTAAGCACACATAAAATAACCTAAAAGTAAGACCAAGTGACAAACCCAAAACCACGGTTGTCACAAACATTGACCTTATCCCCGTAAACCTTGGTAGTTTCGATATTATTATCGGCATGGACTGGTTAGCAAGATACCGCACAGTCATTGTTTGTGACGAAAAGCTAGTCCGTATTCCGTGGGGAAACGAAACTCTAATCATTCGAGGTGACGGTAACACCGACCTCGTTGACACTAGACTTAGTGTTGTCTCTTGTACCAAATCTCAGAAATATTTGTTGAGAGGATGTCCTATCTTCTTGGCCCATATTTCTCGAACAGATGAAGAAGAAAAACCCGAGAAGAAGCAAATCAAGGACGTACCCATTGTCCGAGATTTTCCAGAAGTCTTTCCTGATGAGTTGCCAGGCTTACCACCGACTCGACAAGAGGAATTTCAAATTGATTTGATTCCCGGAGCAGCACCTGTAGCTAAAGCTCCATACCGGTTGGCACCATCAGAGATGAAGGAATTAGCTGAACAACTTCAAGAACTGTCTGACAAAGGATTCATACGACCCAGTTCCTCACCATGGGGAGCTCCTATGTTATTTGTCAAAAAGAAAGATGGTTCTTTTCGAATGTGCATCGATTACAGAGAGCTGAATAAGTTAACTGTGAAGAATCGTTATCCGCTTCCTCGCATTGACGACCTATTTGACCAACTGCAAGGGTCAAGTGTGTACTCCAAGATTGATATGAGATCTGGATACCACCAGCTACGAGTCAGGGAGGAAGATATTCCAAAGACAGCTTTTAGAACCCGTTACGGCCATTACGAATTCCAGGTTATGCCATTTGGGTTGACCAATGCACCAGCTATTTTCATGGACCTTATGAACCGTGTGTGCAGACCCTACCTGGATAAATTCGTGATAGTCTTCATCGACGACATACTCATTTATTCCAAGAACGAACAAGAACATGGGGAACATCTTGCACAAGTACTAAAGGTACTCAAGGAGGAGCAGCTCTATGCCAAATTCTCCAAATGTGAATTTTGGATTCCTAGAGTGCAATTCCTTGGTCATGTCATCGATTGTGACAGTATTCATGTGGATCCAGCAAAGGTCGAATCTGTCAAGGATTGGGTATCTCCTAAATCACCAACGGAGATCCGCCAATTTTTAGGCCTTGCCGGATACTATCGTAGATTCATTGAAGATTTTTCCAAGATAGCCAAACCGATGACCAAACTTACGCAGAAAGGAATAAAGTTCGAGTGGGGAGAGAAGGAAGAATCAGCTTTCCAACTGATCAAGCAGAAGTTATGCAGTGCACCTATACTGGCCTTGCCTGAAGGCAATGATGATTTCGTTGTATACTGTGATGCCTCGCACAAAGGCTTAGGAGCCGTATTGATGCAGAGGATGAAAGTGATTGCCTACGCTTCAAGGCAATTGAAGAAACATGAGAAGAATTACACAACTCATGATCTAGAACTTGGATCCGTAGTTTTTGCTCTCAAAATCTGGAGGCATTACCTATACGGAACAAAGTGCACAGTGTATACTGACCACAAAAGTTTGCAACACATATTGGATCAGAAGGAGTTGAACATGAGACAACGCCGTTGGATTGAGTTACTGAGTGACTACGACTGCGAGATCAAATACCACCTGGGAAAAGCAAACGTGGTTGCTGATGCTTTAAGTCGTAAAGAAACGGACCCTCCTATGAGAGTTCGGGCATTGGTGATGACAATCAGTTTGGATCTACCCAAACAAATTTTAGAAGCTCAGACTCAAGCCCAATTGCATGAAAACCTCGTGAAGGAATATGTCGGGGGAATGCTCAGAACTGATCTTAGCAAAGAAAAGTTAGAGCCTAGAGCAGACGGAACCCTATGCCTTCACGGACGATGTTGGTTACCTTGTTATGGAGATTTGAGGGACTTGATCATGCACGAATCTCATAAGTCTAAATATTCTATACATCCTGGATCTGAAAAGATGTATCAGGATATGAAGAAGTTATATTGGTGGCCGAATATGAAAGCCAACATTGCCACCTACGTTCAGAAATGTTTGACCTGTGCTCGTGTCAAAGCTGAACACCAGAGACCATCGGGTTTACTTGTACAACCCAAGATACCAGAATGGAAATGGGAAAACATCACTATGGACTTCGTTACCAAACTCCCAAAGTCATCTCACGGTTACGATACTATATGGGTAATCGTCGATCGACTCACCAAGTCCGCTCATTTCCTGCCGATTAGGGAGAATGATCCCCTTGCCAAACTAGCAAAGACGTACCTAAAGGAGATTGTGACCAAACATGGAATACCAGCGTCGATAATCTGTGATCGAGATGGTAGGTTCACGTCAAACTTTTGGAAGGCTTTTCAACGAGCCTTAGGTACCAATTTGGATATGAGCACTGCTTATCATCCACAGACTGATGGTCAAAGTGAACGAACCATCCAGACTCTAGAGGACATGCTACGAGCATGTGTGATTGATTTTGGAAATGGATGGGTTGACCATATTCCGTTAGTGGAATTCTCCTACAACAACAGTTATCATGCTAGCATTAAGGCTGCCCCTTTTGAAGCATTGTACGGCCGCAAATGCCGTTCGCCTGTGTGCCGGGCAGAAGTAGGTGAATTTCAGCTCACTGGACCCGAGTTAATCCAGGAGACTACTGACAAGATCGTCCTCATCAGACAAAGAATTCAAGCTGCTCGCGATCGACAAAAGAGCTACGCTGACCTAAAACGCAAACCTATGCAATTTGAAGTAGGTGACCGTGTTATGCTCAAGGTATCACCTTGGAAGGGTGTTGTACGTTTTGGCAAACGTGGGAAACTGAATTCACGTTATGTTGGCCCTTTCAAAGTAATAGCCAGGATCGGGGAAGTAGCGTATCATTTAGAGTTGCCCCAGCAACTAAGTCGGGTACACTCTACCTTTCATGTTTCTAACCTAAAGAAGTGTTATGCTGAAGAACCATTGGCTATGCCATTGGAAGGAGTTCAATTTGACGACAAACTCCAGTTTGTAGAAGAACCAGTAGAAATCATGGAGAGGATAGTTAAGAAGTTGAAACGCAGTCACATCCCGTTGGTCAAAGTACGTTGGAACTCTAGGAGAGGCCCTGAGTTCACTTGGGAACGAGAAGACTCGTTCAAGACCAAGTATCCACACTTGTTCACCTGACCAATGGCTTCATCTTAAGCTTTGAGGACAAAGCTAAAATAACGAGATGGTGCTGTAAAACCTCTGTTTTTACCCTCATTGACTATGTCAACTGCAGTACTATTTATACTTGGAATTTACATAATTTCACCTTTATATGAATTATTAATTATCATATACCTATTGTCATACTACCTTTCATAATTATTTTATATATATGTGAACCTTTAGTCATTATTGACTACCTTGGCAATTGACTGGAC
Source organism: Glebionis coronaria (assembly GCA_025667525.1). NCBI lineage: Eukaryota > Viridiplantae > Streptophyta > Magnoliopsida > Asterales > Asteraceae > Glebionis > Glebionis coronaria. The sequence goes on from CM046878.1 coordinate 386,368,422, forward strand.
ACTTGATCGAATAGCATATGAACCTCTAGTCATTTGTTGACTACCTTGGCAATTGACTGGCCACTTGATTGAATAATGAAATTCATCACCTCAGTACATATTTGAGATAAAACTGTAACCTTACTTGATTTATTTTATTAAGTACTTGAATTATTATTTTTATATGTACATATTTACATATAATACTTAAAAGGATTAAATGCCTAAACACTTTAAAAACAATGTATATTATTTTACATTGTCACCTATTTACTTTAATAAAGTAAATTAATTTTAGTAATGTATTTAATAATACACTTTCACTAAGTTATCTAAAAGCTTCAACAAAAATACCTACAACACAACAAGTACCTATAATAATATACAATGACTATTATTATCATACAACACTTGGCAAAATTTAACCAAAACCCTTCCTATGCCTACAATGAAACGTGTGTATGTATGCATGCATGCACTACCATCATTTGATTTAACTAGTTACAAATAACCTTGTGTAATCATACACACTCCACTAATACCCTATGCTAATGCATGCATAACCCTACCCTACTTACACCTTAACCATGCTTACTTACACACTTACATGCATAATCATACCTTTTTCTACCAACCCCATACCTTTACCTTACAAGTTTACTTACACACTCAATGACAACACTTGTCCCCCATTTTGACTTTGGAAGCACACGGCCATATACCAAATTTGGGAAGGAGTATGTTTTGCTAAATGGACACATGTTTAAACTAACCAACCAAATATCTTACTCAAGATATGATGTATCTTGGTAGAGATACTAAGGACATAGTACCAAGATCATAATAGATCTCTCTCTCTCTTGTTTATAGGCCGAAACACACACAACCCACACAACACAAAACATTTTCTCAATCTCACTCCATCTCTCTCAACTCACGGCTAAACAAGCTTTCCACCATTTTTAAACCTCCAAAAATTACTACTACTCCTATAGTATGTCTTCTACAACCTAAAGGTTAATCCTAATCTCAACCTACAAGAAGCCTTGATCATTGAAGCAAGAACAAGAACCCTAGGAGACTCCTTGAAGCCCACGGCATACTTATGTTTTCCTAGACCTCCATTGTTGAAAGCTTGTCATTTGTCTCTACTCATCTTCATATCATTCCTAAACCTAACTAAACAAGTAAGTCCAAGTTAAAACCTATCTTTTCTAATACATTACATTCATATATATTGATGTGTACATGTTTATTTTGGTAAAGTTAACATTTAAACAAGTATGGAAACCCTACAAACCTAAGTAAAACCCACGGCTCATTTTTATAAATGACAAAACTTGATGTAAAAACTTGTCAACTTGGAAGAACACATCAACATGATCTTGTTTAACTTGTAAAATCATGAAAACCTAACCATGCAAATAAAATGGGACGAGAGCTTTAAGCTCATATGATGATTTTGAGTGGCCTTATAATATTTAGATATAACTAGAAATAATAGCTTCATGTTATTAGGTGCCTTAAAATATTAAGATTCACTACTAGGCCTTATAAGATTAGTTTAAGCTCACTATAATACCTTGCTTAGATAAATAATCATTTTCATTAAATAAATGTTTTATAAGACTCTTAGTGTCAAAATATGATTTTATAAAGTTACATGTTAAAAATATGGATCTATGATTGTTTTGGATTTAAATGATAGATCTAAGAAGTTTTGGACTAAAATAGTATATATATAAACTTTCGGGTTAAAAATGGCATAAATAATACTTTTGGACTAAAGTGTAATTTTAGTAAGTAAAAGGGAGCTAAATGAATAAGTGTAGAAATTGGTATTTCAAAAACATAAACTTTAATCCACTTTTAAAAATATGCTGAGAGTCCAAGGGTGTGTTTTGCACATATCCGAAACTTAGTGAAGTTAAAAAGGACTAAAAAGAGATTACTAAAATATTAGGGTAAGTTGTGTAAATTTTGGAAAGCCTAAGGACCACTTTGGACACAAGCCGTGACATAATATTAACCTTAGGGACTAAAAGTGTCAAGTTACTAAACTTAATACAACACTAAGCAACACTAGGGACTAAACCTGCCTAAAGCCGAAACATAAACAAGCCCTAGGGGGCATAATTGTAACTTATAATAAACCCTAATACTAGCCGAAACTTCAGGGACTAAAACTGCCATTAAGTGAAACTATTATAAACCCTAGAATATGCCGCATACTATAAGGACCAAAATTGACACTTTATGAAACTTTAAGAAACCCTAGTTACACGTGTAACTAGGAGGGACCAAAATGAAAGATTTAGAAACCCTAGGGGTATAAAAGTAATTTAATCGCGAGTATCCGTTTATTTAAAAGGACTAAAACGTACTTTTATACAATTATTACGAACCTTAAAACCTTATATATTTTAAGCCATTTATTTAAACGTAAAACTTAAATAAATGTAACAGTTGTATTTTTCAAACCTATAATTTAATAAATGTGAACCTTACGTAAGCATGGATTTTAAATAAATGTTATACCTTTATAAACCTTATTTATATATATTAAATATAAATTGTAATTGGTTAACTTATAAAATAAATATATTAATTATATTTATTTTCCTATCGCTTTAAATGTATATAAAACCATCCTATATGAATACATAAAGTGTTTTATAACAACGTAAGTACAAAATATTAATTAAGCGAATTAATTAATTAAACCTTATTATTTATTTTACACCTAAAATAAATACTATTAGAACTTGTACTTCGACGAACAAATTACAAGTATTGTTATTAAATACTTAAACCCGTTTAAACATGTACAGATTTATTCTGGAACCTTTATGCATTATGTTATGCAATTACTGAGACCTTGTAATTATTTAGGTCATTTACTGTATCGTGAGCATCCTTACCAGATTTATCTTCTGACTTATTGCTGTACTACTGAGGTGAGTTCATGGCCCCACTTTATATATTGACAAACTTTTAAATCTTTTAATGGGGAAGAAAACATGCAACATATTTGATTTTCTGGACATAGATTGAACTGTGAAACCTTTGATTACCATGCCTATTGTAGATGAACAGCATGACCCGTGCATCCGAAACTGTTAGAATTATTGAATTACCTGAATGTTATAAATAGATCTATTTGGGATTGACCGTCCCCATCTGGGTGAGTCATGCTCACTGTGCCTCGGCCGGGACAACAGATGTTTCACATGTCAGCACTTATTTTGTTTTGGGTGCCTTTTATGGCGAAGGGTCCTTATCTGTTAAGGACTTAACTGTCAAGTTTCAGTTTCGGGCAATATGGAAATGTAATCACTTTTAAGTATTATTGCTTTGTGCATTACTACTTCTGGGAATATCTACTGTCCAAACTTAACTTAATTAAACTTGTGAATTCACCAACTTTATGTTGACTTTCTAAGCATGTTTTCTCAGGTAACTGAAGCAGGTAATGGTGTGCATGAAGTCAAGCATCATGATAGAATGCATTTATAGAGCTCATATGGGGTTTTATAAATTGGGAATAAATTCAAACTTTCAGACAATGTTAAAGACTACTGTAATACTATTTGCACTTTCAATCATGTAATAAATGTAAGGATAATCTTTTATCTGTTGCTCTATGTTCTGTCTGTTGTTGATCCACCTACGTGACACCCAAATATTATTTTCCGCTGCGTTGACTCAATTTGGGGGCGTCACAGTAGATACTAGAACTAAGAAGCAAATTATGATGCCTATTAGTGCTAGAAAACCCAAGCGCAGAGTGAACCATTCTGGTGCACACCCCCCTAAGGAAAGTAATGCATCAGACTCCACCACTAAGCACTCTAGAAGCAAAATTAGGGAACTATATGAGTCTGCTACCAAGTGTTGGAAATGGTGGTTTGCTAATCAATGTCCTCTCGGATATAAATGGATGCCTAAAGTTAGGACAGAAAATGTGACAACGAGTGTTAGTATGCCTTTAACTATTGCTAAGGACACTAATAATTTTGAAATCACAACCAAAGTGGTATCCAATTTAGCAAATGCTCCATCGTCTTCTAATTCTTCTACAGGTGATACAAATAATTCTCTTCATAATGGACTCCGGGTGCACCAAGCACATGACGGAGAATCTCAAGCTTCTAATTAACTTCGTAGAGAAGTTTCTGGGAACGGTCCATTTCGGAAATGACCAATTTACACCGATCCTAGGCTATGGAGATTTGGTTCAGGGGAATATTACGATCAAAAGGGTATACTACGTCGAAGGACTCAATCACAATCTTTTCTCGGTTGGTCAATTCTGTGATGCATATTTGGAAGTTGCTTTCAGAAAGAAGACATGTTTTGTTTGTGATTATGATGGGAATGACTTACTCACTGGTACACGGGGTAAAGATCTTTACACAATCTCACTTCAAGACACATCTTCTACAACTCCACTTTGCTTCATGGCTAAAGCTTCATCGACTCAAGCATGGTTACGGCATCAACGTCTATCTCATCTCAATTTTGATACCATTAACTTGCTTTCCAAGAAAGATATTGTGAGAGGCCTTCCAAGCTTGAAATTCATCAAGGATCATCTTTGTTCCTCTTGTGAGCTTTGTAAAGCTAAACGAAGTAGTTTCAAGACAAAGACTACACCAAGCTCTAAAGGACGGTTAGATCTTCTTCATATCGATTTGTGTGGTCCCATGCGTGTTCAAAGTATAAATGGGAAGAAATATATTATGGTTGTTATCGATGATTACTCAAGGTACACAAGGACCTTATTCTTGATATCCAAGGATGAAACACCCGAAGTTCTAATCAACTTCCTTAAGCAGATACAACGTGGTCTTCAAGCTCAAGTGAAAGTGGTACGTACTGACAGAGGCACATAATTTTTGAATTCAACTCTGAAGAAATTCTTTGAAACCGAAGGGATTGAACATGAAACATCCATTGCTCGAACACCTGAACAAAACGGCGTTGTTGAAAGACGAAATCGTACTTTGGTTGAGGCTGCTCGAACATTATGATCCGCTTCAAAACTTCCACTATACTTTTGGGCCGAAGCTGTGTCAACCGCATGCTACAAACAAAACCGTTCCTTAATTATTCCTAGACACAAAAAGACACCATATCACATTATTCATGATCGCAAACCTTGACTCAAACACCTTCACGTTTTTGGTTGTATGTGTTACATAGTCCGAGATGGTAAAAATCTGGATAAGATGAAAGAGAAAGGCGATGCATGTATTCTAGTGGGATATACAACTCAGTCTAAGGGATATAGAGTTTACAACAAGAGAACAAAATTGATCGTAGAAACTGTTCATGTTAGATTTGATGAATTGCAAGAAATGGCACTTGAACAAAACAGTTTAAGTCCCGATCCACAACGACAAACGACTTCCAATCACAACCGCACGGAACTCGGAACTCAAGACCACAACAATGAACCGTCAAGTTCAAAGCTGGCTCCAAAAAGTGTTCCAAGAACTGATATGACAGTGGACACGGAAATTGAAGAGTTGGAGATGTTATATGTACCAATGTATGATGAATATTTCACGGGGGAGAAACATGTTGTATCGAAGTCTTTCGTTGTCACTCCTGATAAGAATGATGATACCGTTCATTGTCAAGAAAAGGATACAACTTCATCTACTTCAATACGGGTTGTTACAGATTTACCTCCTCGGAATATCTCTTCAACAATCAATCCTACAACATCCACAACTACTGTCATTCCTTTAGGGGACACAAATCAAGCAGACCATGCATTAAATGACGAAGATGATTTTATCAACCCATTCGGTACACCGGTACACGAAACTGGAGAGTCTTCTACTCGCCATGTTGATGCGTCAAATATACATACGTTCTATCAACGAAATCCGTCAACACATCATTGGACCCGAGATCATCCTTTGGTACAAGTAATTGGAAACCCTTCACAGCCCGTTCGTACAAGACGACAACTTCAAACCGATGGTGATGTTTGTATGTTCGCACTCACCATGAGTACTGCTGAACCAACAAATATCAAAGAAGCCTTAGCCGATCACGCTTGGATTAAATCGATGAAGGATAAACTTCAACAATTTCAAAGACTTAAAGTCTGGGAACTTGTTGACAGACCATACGATGTAACTCCTTTAAATCTTCGATGGATCTGGAAAAACAAGATGGATGAAGAAAACGCGATCATCAAGAATAAATCTAGGCTAGTGGCTAAAGGGTATGGTGAGAAAAAGGGTATTGATTTTGAAGAATCATTTGCACCAGTGGCTCGTTTGGAAGCGGTCAGGATTTTCCTTGCTTATGCTGCACATAAGGGATTCATCGTTTATCAAATGGACGTAAAGACGGCGTTTCTTAACTGTCCTTTGAAAGAAGAAGTCTATGTCACTCAGCCGGAAGGATTCGTCAATCCTCAGTATCCTGACAAGGTGTATCTTCTCCACAAAGCACTCTATGGACTCAAGCAAGCTCTAAGGGCGTGGTACGATGAGCTCTCGAAAAATCTGGTATCCAAAGGTTTCTCAAAAGGTTCTATTGATCTAACTTTGTTCACTTATAAATATGGGGAAGACATTTTACTTGTGAAGATTTATGTTGATGACATTATTTTCGGGTCTACAAACCCAAAACTTTCAAAATGGTTTGAAAAAGTAATGCACAGCAAATTTGAAATGTCAATGATGAGCAAACTAAAACTCTTTCTAGGAATTCAAGTTCACCAATCCCCACGTGGTATCTTTATTAACCAAGCTAAGTATTGTCAAGAGATAATCAAAAAGCATGGTATGACCTCATGTGACCCAGTTAGGACACCATTATCCACAATATCCCTAGATGTTGAATTGGAGGGATTACCCATAGATTAAATGAGATATCGTTCCATGATCGGGTCCCTCATGTACTTGACAACAAGTAGACCTGATATCCATCATGCTACATGTTATTGTGCACGATATCAAGCACGAATCACTGAAAATTACCTCAAGGAGGTTAAACAGATCTTTCGGTACCTTAAGCATACCATTCACATGAGACTCTGGTATCCGAGGGAAACTCGTTTCTTTCTAACGGCCTATTTAGATTCTGATCATGCAGGGTGTCTTGATACACGAAAAAGTACTTCAGGTGGCGCACAATTTCTAGGTCAAGATAAGCTTGTGGGATGGTCTTCCAAGAAGCAGGATTGCACGTCATTGTCATCAGCCAAAGCGGAGTATGTGTCTCTATCTACGTGTTGTGCTCAAGTTCTTTGGATGAGAACACAACTCACGGATTATGGCTTCCACTTTGATAAAGTACCTATGTATTGTGACTCAAAGTCAGACATAGCCATCTCCTGTAATCCGGTACAGCATTCCCGCACGAAGCACATTGATGTCAAATATCACTTCATAAAGGAACAAGTTGAACGCGGAATCGTTGAATTATACTTTGTCGGAACGGATTATCAGTTAGCCGATTTGTTCACAAAAAGCTCTATCAAAAGATAGGTTTGAGTACCTCGTTAGGCAAATTGGTATGAGATGTTTGACTCCAGCAGAACTGGAGATTCTGGCAAAGGTATCTGCTTGATTCATATTTCAAACATCTACTTGTATATATCTTCGGAAAAGCAAAATACAAAAATATAAAACATAGAAAAACAAAATAAAAAATGAAAAATCTTTCAAAATACAAAAATATTCTTCTCGACATGTCTATCAGTTTCGATAATATGGACGTGCCTAGAAATGTCGCTCAATAACGACACGGGTGTGTACATAAAGCTCGAATGAAAGTTGTAAATATTTTTCAAAACATGTCATTTCTTCTTTTTATAAAGGAAAATGTCTATTTTGGACAATTTTTCCAACAACGGGTAGAGCAATCTATCTTGGGTTGAGCTTGTCACAAAACATTCAACGTTTTGAGCTCAACACTATGGCTTGTGATTACTTTTAGATTATAACCCGGATCTATATTCACGGGGGAGTGTACGATTTAGTGCTCTTACCCTCAGCAAAATAAGAGAAATCTTCTTATACTTGAGTGGATTCGTCAAGACATTCCAAGTCTATGAACTCAAGTTTATGCTTTATAAATACCATGTCGCCAAAAAGAACTGGTTTTTCAAAAAGTGTTGAACACAATTTTTTCAAAAATCTTTCAATGATATTCAAACTTTCAAAAATTGTGTGTTCAACAACTCCTATCCTCAAAAAGCGAAATGTGGATCACATCCTCTAATGACAATTCAATTGGATCAATTTTTGAGGGAGAGCTTTCCAAAATCAAAGTTTTAATGTTGTTGGATATGTTATGTCAAAACAATTTTATGTATCCAACACATTGTGTGCACATATCATTTGGTATTAATCACATAAAAAAGCTTTGATGTTCGTGAGCACATTCTTCAATGAAAATCTTTTATGTGTTCATGAGCATGTAGTGTGCGAGTACAATTTTTTTTCAAGAGTTTTTCAATTATTATTCAAAATCTTTCAAAAAATGTGTGCTCGACACTACATAAAATGTTCCGATTATTCATGCTAAGTTTGACACATTTTTCTCCCAAACGTTTTCAAGACTATTTTTCATGATATATTTCAATCAAATTTTGTATCTCTAATATCAAACGATTTTATATATTAGAAATAGGGGGAGAAAATGTGATTAAAATGTGATCTAAAGACTCAAGCACTCATGGTTACGATAAAAAACCCACAACATCTTTAATTCACGACGCTATTGGTAAAGGGTGGTTAGGTTTAAGTCCTATGATCCAACCAGAACCGGAGGGATCTTCCCAGGGACAATCCAATAGATTATTAGAAGTCCTTAGGAAATATGGAGTAGAATGTGAACGTAGCTGAATGCCGACTAAGTACTGAAGCTAGCACTGGAACAATCACAACAAGGTGCTAGTAAATGATGTCTTGGTAAGCATTGGAGGGGTTGAAGAATGAAAAAGAAATGTAAGGATAAAGGGTGAAAACAAAGAAGCCCTCCATACAACTTAGGCAGAAACCGGGTCAACACATCATGAAGACAACGCATCATGGACCCAGTGATGTAATACACAACCCTCACCTAGCTACTAAGGCTTCTCTCAAAAGAAGTTTGTTTTATTGTCACGAAGAACAACATGACTTCTATTAACTTTCTCACCCCGAGTTCGTTGATATTGAATAGGTGGCATCTGCTCTAGTCTCCGACCACTAAAAGTGCACAAATCGAGTCTAGAGCCAAGAGATCAATCAAATCTCGTTAGGACACACGGATGACGATCAATAGAGCCCTACGCTATATCCTTGCGATATTGCTAGAACACTCAGAGTGGTACTACTTATTATTCACAATGAAGAGTGGAAATCCTTCTAATGTCAACATCAAACAACACTGTGGTAGGTCATATGTAAGATTCTTCATGAATTGAACATATAAAAAACTAAAAAGCAAAAGTGGTTTGATTTTGAATTGATTCTAACTCGTTTCAGGTTTCTACGCAATATCTTTATGGTCTTGCCAGAACATTCAGAGTGATATTTATTAATATTCACAATGACAAATGGAAATCCTTCTAGCGTGAACATCAAACAACACTACGGTAGGTGACTTGCGAGATTCTTTATGGATCAAGCTTGTTTCAACTGGAAAGCAACAATGGTAAGATTCTTTATGAATCAAACTTGTTCTAGGAATTTGAATTGACGACTTTAATCAAGCGGATTTTTTATCCAACTGATTCACTCTTTACGTTCGCAGTCTTGCTTTGAGACGGTCGAGTAAAGAGAACGGCTAGTACAGCCGCGAAACCCTGTCAAGGAGATTCTTAATTAAACCTACCTAATTAGAGGTACGATATTTTAATATCATATAACGGTCTTCACCGACCGGAGGTAAAACGCTACCGATTTAGGAAGAATGTCAAAGCCATTCAGTCCGTGTCTATGTTTTGTCTCAAGAAGGTGATGTTATGGTGTACTCAGCAAAGTCGAAGATTCAAAACCACATACTCATGCCCAAAGATATTCAGCAATCAAGAAAGCAAACGACTTCCACAAATCTGATGATCAAAATCTTCCTTGTCATTTAATGAAGGGGAATGAACTCACATTGGGGGAGATTGTTAGCAAGCTTTCAAAATGATGCAAAGTATGAGCGTGTGGATGAAGACACAAGATCGCAAGATGGCAAAGACAAGTCAAGAATGATTAGAAGATCTCAAGGTTAAAGACAAAGTCGAAAGACAATGACAAAGGCTCAAGGGTCACAACATGAAGGAACAAGACTACTGTTACACGTTCAAGACTCATTTATGATGAGATTCGTAATCTCCATTGATCTCCAAATATCGAAGAGGAATGACCTCACATTGGGGGACATTGTTAGCCTCAAAATATTGATTCAAACAAGAATGTTCGGTCATAGTTTATTATTGTAACATTTATTAGAACGTTGTAATAGTTAGTTAATTAGTCGTGGTTTACGGGCTTGGATTTAAACTACTTAAAGTCCAAAAGACAAGCCCGGCCTAATATATAGCCCATTAAAGCCCGCATATGGGTGGACTATATATACTCCCCTCCTAGCATGTTAGGAGGGTTGGTTGTTCTTTTGTATTCTTTTCTTCTTAATCTAATATTCACCAAGTTCCACCATTCTCTCTCTTTTCTCTCTCTAATTTCTCTCTCAAGAATTCATCTATCTTTCATCTATTTTCTACCTTTCTTTCATGTTTAATCATCTTAATTTATGGGACAACAACATTTGTGCTTTGTGCTTGAATAATTGTTTTGGGACGAGTCTGTGGTAACCTATCCTTCCCATCCGTCTTGGAGGCAAACCTGGATTTTGCAAATGAAGAATTTGAGAAAACATATGGTTTTCCCAAGACAGAGGGTTTAGTCACTTTGTACGCATTGGGTTGTCTTACAACAGGTTTCTTAACACTAGCTTCCATAACGTCCCCACCCATCTTAGCAATGAGTTTCTTCAACTCTGCTATTGCTATGTCATTTTTCTTGTAACTGAGCTTTCAAATCTGTAATGTCAAGACTTTTTTTGTTTAATAATCGACATGACTCATATAATTTTACTTCCAATGGTTTATCATTTGAAAAGCTTCCAACTTTGTTTTGTAATGCAAGTTCAAGTGTGTGACAATGTGGTTGAAGTAAATCACATATATGTTGAATTAACGTAAACTCTTTTTGTTTAACTTTATTCGAAAGCTCAGTTTCAAGATGTTCACACTCTTTGACTTGATCAAGATATTTGCATACAACATCATAATATTCATCGATATCGGCACAAGATGTAACATAAACACACATAATATCTTTGGAGAGACATTCTTGTAAGAGTAGATCATATGCTTTTGAAAATTCGTCTCTTTCAGGTTGATGATCGTCAACTTCTCTTTCAAGAGATCCACATATTTCAAATCTTCAAACATTTATTCCTCAATGAATGTTTCAAATTCCAAAGCATTGTTCTTCATTTTATCCACAAGCGGAATCAAAATAGTTTTCACAAGCACAGTTATATCGTGAGGAATTTCTTTATTTCCTTTTAAATGTTCACGTCGTTTCCAGTCGTCGTCTGCAACTATTTTGAAGTTTTCAATGTTTTGTTGAAGAATACTGAGTGCCTGCTTACTCTTTCTTAAAGAAGCTCGATACGGCAAGTACTCAATATATTTTGAAACATTTGTTTTCTTAGTGGCAAAATCTTTTCTCTATTTCATTCTATTTTGTTCACATTCGAAAAACAATTGCTCACGAGAATTCTGTTTTTGGGGTTTGAAAATTTCATAAGGACTGTTTTCATAAGCATAATTATATGGTTTTACAAAATTTTTATTCACATATGGTCTACTCTCCTCTTCATGATCACTTGTCTCTTCACTATTAGGCCTAACAATAAGACAATCATGATTGGTCCAGTCGGACTCTTCAAGATATAGGCGTTGATTCTCATATTTAGCTTGCTCGAGGTACTTAGGATTAGCAAAACTCGCGTTACCCTTGAAAAACGATCGAGGTGCCAACATTCTCATGGTTTGAATAGATTGATTTGTTTTATAAACTATTTTCTTATAAAAATCAAGTTGAGTTTTAAGTTCCACGACTTGGTCAACATCTTTAGCTTGTTTGGTTTTGAAATCCTTTTTCAAGTTCGCAACCTCTTCCGTTTTCTCAGTGACGAGTTTAGTTTTATTTTCTTGAAGAAAACCAGTCTTTTGAGTTAGCTCATTCACTTTTGTGGTAGCAAGATACGTTTTCTGTCGTTCAGTACTTAAATATGTGTTATAAATACGTTTCTCTTCTTCTAAAAGCTTAAGAGTTTCGTTGTATTTAGTTTCAAAAACATCCTTTTCAATATTAAAGACACGCCCTTTGTACCCCGCAAGCTCTTTGTCTTTCTGAAGAAGCTCAGCTCTGCAGGTTGCAAGAAGCTCACTAGATTTTATAACTGCATCTTTTCTTTCTTCAAAGTTTTGAGTGAGTGTTGCGTTTGCCTTCTTTAATTGCTTTTGACTCTTTCTAGTTTCTTTAACATCATTTTGTAAAGTGGCAATTAAATTAGCAAGCGCAACACGATCCTCATCATCATACTCATTTACATGTTGATCATCATCAGACTCATTATTGCACATGTCTGGTGAATCGGGTGTGGTATTGATATCAACCATTTCCATCATACATGTGTCAGTAATGGTTGTGGGTAGCTGACAATGATCATGAATATCACCAAACACATTATATTCCTCATCAGATTGTACCTTATCAATTGGCTCGGTGTCAAAGATAGGACCATTGTCATCTTCAGTGACTTTGAGGACCTCTTCAATATTTGCCATGTACGAGTAATGTGCTTCGAGTTCTTGGTCGGAGAGTTCGTCATCGGGGTCATCCAGCATCTCTCCTTCCTCAGCCAACAATTTTACCCCTGCATCCATCTTTTTGCATAACAGCATTTTCTCTTTATGATATGCATAATCCTTAACCCGTTTTGGCTGCCTGTATTCTTTTGCCATATGCCCAAATCCTTTGCAGTTAAAGCACTTAATCCCACTTTGCTGAACCACTTGAGTACCAACCGTGTCCCTATTCCCAGCAACAGTAGCTGTAGGTCTACGTTTTCTAAGGATTAAGCATGTTATGGTTTATCTATTGAGATGGATGGGAAATGGAAGAACTTAGAGAGAGAAAGAAGATAGAGAAAGGAGAGAATAAGAAGAATGGTTGATTAGGTGAATGTGTGTGTGAACACAAAGTGACCAACCCCTCCTAACATGCTAGGAGGGGGTATATATAGCCCACCCTACATGTGGGATATATAGGCTATATGGATTACATATAGGATCACGAGCCCATTACTTGAATATATCTTTGGAGTGACTGATCCTTTCTAAATACGTAAAAACGTATTTCCAACAATCTACCCCAAAGGGAGGTCACTCCAAGTTACAATGTCCTAAATAGTCTATAGCTCGTGATCTATGCTAATAATGATGTGACCGAGACTATCCTTGGAAAAATGTATTTCCAACAATCTCCCCCTAAGGGAGGTCACACCATTTTACATAATCTTAAACCTAGAATACTATGCTTGAGTGTTCGATCTTGTTCTTGTGAATATGATTGATGTGATCTTTGACTTTAGTCTTGAGCATGTTTCCTTGCCTTGACCTTGTGCATTCATCACTTGTGATATTTTCCTCCTCGTGACTTCATGTTTCACATACTAATACTTTTATAAATTCTTGAAAGCTTCAGAGTTTGATACGGCGGAAGACTTGACTTTTAGACTTTCTTAAATTTGTTGAAGTATTAAGTGCATACAGTATAAGCATGTGGTAACAACTTCTTCTAGATTGTACACCGCAATGCCACCTTCTTGTTACGCTGCATAAGACAGTTAGCAACAAAACATATACATGGATGAAATGGCCTTGAACATTTCATTCTAGATATAAAAATATCGTACTTGTGACAAGTAGTTTCAATTAAGAACCTCCTTGACAAGATTTCGCAGGTAAACCCGTTCTCTTTATTCGACCGTCCAAAGCTGACTGCGAACATAAAGAGTGAATCATTTGGATAAAAATATATGCATGATTTGAAGCCGTCAATTCATGTTCCTGGAACAAGTGAAATTCAATTAAGAACCGCACCATCGTTGCTATCCAGTTGTCACGAGCTTGATTCGTATAGAATCTTGCAAGTTACCTACCAAGTGCTGTTTGAGGTTAACACTAGAAGGATTTCCACTCATCACTGTGAACACTAAGGTATCACTCTGAGTGTTCTGGCAAGATCACTAAGATATTGCGTAGAGGCCTGGAACGTGTTTAAGTTCATATAAGAATTAAACCACTGTTGCTTTCCAGTTATCACAAGTTTGATTCATAAAGAATCGCACAAGTCACCTACCATGAGCTTTTTTATATTCGCTCAAGAAGGATTTCCATCTTCATTGTAAATACTTTCGTATTACTCGGATGTTCAGGCAAGATCATGAAGATTTTGCGTAGGACTCTTAATAAGTGTGAAAACACTTATCCTTTTACCACTTATTTCTAATAATAACATGACCAAAACGTGTATTTTATGTCGTAAAAGTCGGAATTATGCGTGGTTTGTATTTTTATTGTGTTCTAGGACCAAAAGATGAAAAAGGAAGAAAACACGGGCTTTCACGGGCTTTTATAAAAGAAAACAAGAAAAGACGAAGACAAGAGATCAAGAGTGCTTAAAGAACGGATGTCCAAGACCTATTCTGAAGATTTATCGAAGAAAAAGTCTAAAGACGGAAGTTTAATGAAGTCGAAGAACTCAAGTCTAAATTAAAGAAGAAAATTATTAAGACAAGTTCAAATCCCGAGACGACGTCGAGGAAAGACAAAGAATTAAATCGAGTCGAGAAGAAAAGAAAGAAAGAAGCACACCACACATGCACCTCCCACTTAGCCTATAAATACCCTCCTAATCACATTAGGAGGGTGGTTAGCTAGTTAATTAGTTTTTAGTTTTCATTATTAGTTCTTAAGTTTTTAAGCACTTTCTCTCTCTAGTTTTATATTAAGTTTTGTAATTTGGAATCTTAATATTTTAATTCAAGCAATCTTTTAATAATCTCTCATTCTTCCTTTCTTAATAATCTATTGTATAATTTAATAAGCATGTAGTGGTTGTGATTTGGTTGATTTTTGTGTTGGCTTATTGATAATAAGTTGATTCGATAAGCTTAAGTTGGTGACAAAAAGTTGTTTTTGATTTTTGGTTTATTTGGTGTTTTAAAAGTTTTTAAATTCTAGCTTGATCATCTTTTTCTAAAATCCTTTTGGTTTATCTTTTGGCAAAGTGCTTATTGGGATTTGGCTTATTTACTTATTGTTTAAATTTCGGAATCTTCGAAACCCTCTTTTTCCGGATAAGGAAATAAATTCCTTATTCCGGATAAGGGTTCTTTTACATATTGCGGATAACTGTTCTAGCCTCATATTCCGGATAAGACTAAAAAGTCTTATTCCGGATAAGCCCACTTTGTAACATTTTCCGGATAAGACTCAGCTTGTGATTTACGGAGAATAAGTTCGATACGTTTTCCGGATAAGGGTTACATTTTGTTTTCCGGATAAGAAGTTTAAAATATTTTTCCGGATAAGGCCTCAAAATAGATTGCGGATAAGGGTCTAAATATTATTCCGGACAAGAAGTTTTATGTTTTGCTGATAAGAGTATTTAGTAGATTTCGGATAAGCAAGTTTTCCGGATAAAGGTCTTTATTTGCGTTTTGCGGATAAGAAGCTTGTTTTGTTTTTCGGATTAGCCACAAACCTTTTTCCGGATAAGCTCGTTGAAGTCCTTTCCGGATAAGAGGTTGGAAGAAGTGTTGCGGATAAGGACTCCAAGGCAATTTCCGGATAAGAAATTGGGGAAGTATTGCGGATAAGGGGTCGAATTATACATTCCGGATAAGGTTTTTGGTTTGTATTCCGGATAAGCTCACGTAGAGAGATTCCGGACAAGGTAGGTATTGTGTTTTCCGGATTAGGAGATTTCTAAGTTCGTTCCATTTTCATTTCCATGTTTTACTTTTTCCCCCCAAGTAAGGTTAGTTTATTCTCCTTTATTTCTTTATCTTGTCATATACTTTCATTATTACTAATTCACATTTAGATATAGATAATCCAAAGCTCCCCCTTTTAGTGACCAAGAACAATCATTCCACTTTGAACCGTGATTAATTCGAAAAGACACCAAGAACGAAACAACGACAAATAAAACAATTGGGTACGAGCAACACAAAGAAAGATCTTGCAAAAGCTACCTTTTTAATAAACTAAAATTAAGTTATTAAAATGGCGCCGCTGCCGGCTCTTTTCGTAAGGACCAACGGTTTCTTGTGAGAAAAATTGGATTTTGGGATCTGTTCTTTCGAGAACGTTATTTTCATGTACAAAAATTTTCAAAAACCCATAAAAATATAAAATTTTCAAAAAAACACAAAAAATTAAAAAACCTATAAAAACCAGAAATATTTTCTCTTGCATTTTCTTTTTAGTGTATGCGTACTCGATCAACGTCTTATCCCGAGCCCGAGACTCTCGATAATTTAGACATGGCCGGTGTACACAACAACAATAATAATCCACCCCACCCTAACATGAATAATATACCCCAACCCGACCTACGAACCATGGAGGAGCTATGCCAACCTACGATGAATGAACGTGGAGGCCCGATTGCGCCGATCCAAATCACGGCTCAGGAGTTTTCGTTGAAGCATCACATGATCCAACAAGTGCAAACTAATCCATTTCGCGGATTGCCGGATGATGATGCCAACAAGAACCTCGACAAATTCATTACCATTACTCAAAGCATGAAGATGCCCGGTGTTTCTATGGATGTACTTCGACTTCAACTATTTCCCCACACGCTTTCTCACCATGCCGAAAAATGGTTTGACCGTCTCCCAAAGAATTCTATTCATACATGGGACGACATGACTCAACGATTTTTGTCGCGCTACTTTCCACCATCCATGGTCACGAGCCTTCGTAACCAAATTAGTGGATTCATGCAAGAAAATGATGAATCGCTCTTTGATGCTTGGGAACGCTACAATGATTTGATCGACCATTGTCCAAATCATTACATGCTCCCCGTCACTCTTATTGATACTTTCTACAATGGTCTCACTTTTTGATCGTGACACGATCAACGCCGTCGCCGGTGGTACTTTATGAAAAGGAGATCGGAGGAGTGTAGAGAGTTGATTGAAAACATGACTACTCACCACAAGAATTGGGATTTATCCGCATCCTCAAGATCTAATCCGAGAGTCAATGTTTCATCTACTTCTTCCGCCACCGACATGTCCGCCATGGAACGAGCCATTATCGAAATGAGCAAATATATGCAAATTTTGGCTACTAACCATACTCAACAAGCTAAAGCCGTTGCTATTTCTTGTGAAACATGTGGTGGTCCTCATTCTTACATTGATTGTCCTTCTACTCAAGGCAATTTTTGTGAAAACGTTAACGTGGCATACGGTACCTATCCCACGGGAGGCTATCAAGCTCGTCCTCAAGGAGACCGTAACTTTCTAAGTTATCGTTCCAACAACTATCTTTCACCACCCGGTTTTACTGCTCAAAACCAAAACCAACAACAAAGCTATAACCGAAATAACCAAACCCAACCTCGTGCTAACAATCAATATCAATCCCAAAGAAACCCATACCCACCTCAAGGAAATTCTCAAGCTTACCAAGCTCCACCTCTCAATCAACCGATGACGTTGAACCAAGACATCGAGACATTCATGAGGACTAATAGAGAGATGGTGACGAATCTTCAGAGTCAATTCATCAACTTGAAAGGAGACATGGCGAAACAAGGGAGCGATATTCGAGCTGAGCTAAGGAATGACATGGCAAAACAAAGCAATGATATTCGCGCAGACATGAGAGACTCTTTCAGCACTCAAGCGGATAATATACGTGATATGATCGGTTCGCTTTTCCAAGGTAATCAACCCTCTTCTTCGGGTACTCTTCCAAGTAACACCGTTGCTAATCCAAGAGGGGAGATTAAAGCAATCACCACTAGTAATGGAAAAGGTTATACGGAACCCGAGCATCCTACACCTCCACCCGTGATTGTGAACAAGGAAAAAGAACAACTTTCTTCACCTCCTTTACCTTCTTACCCCAGTCCCCCACCACCCGCGGTTGTGAGCGATCCTACTCCCCTAAAGCCTTCCTCTTCATCCGACATACCTTATCCTTCAAGGTTGAGGAAAGAGAAGCAAAAGAGCAAGGATGATATTGAAGTTTCAAACTTTCTTAAAATGTTTAAACAATTGAATTTTAACATCTCCTTCGCTGAGGCTCCCGCTCACATGCCTAAATATGCGAAGATGTTCAAAGATCTTCTTAGTGGCAAGGAAAAGCTTCTTGATATTGCTAATACCCAACTTAACGAGAATTGCTCCACGGTTCTCTTAAGGAAATTGCCCACCAAACTTGGTGATCCGGGTCACTTCTTAATTCCTTGCAACTTCCCGGGAGTAGAGAATTGCATGGCCCTAGCCGATCTAGGTGCTAGTATAAACTTAATGCCTTTAAGTGTTTGGAAGCAATTATCTCTCCCCGAGCTAGTCCCCACCAAAATGACCTTGGAATTAGCTAACCGTACGGTTGCTTATCCAGTGGGGATAGCCGAAGAAGTCTTCGTTGGCGTTGACAAATTCACCTTCCAGGCGGATTTTGTTGTCATTGACTACGAGATGGATCCCCGTGTTCCATTAGTCGTTGGACATCCCTTCTTGAGGACCGGTCGCACTCTCACTGATGTAGCCGCGGGCGAATTAATCATGAGAGTTGGTGACGATAAAATTGTCTTCAACATGGGTAAGATTTCTAAACAACCTTATTCATATGAGAGTGTTAATGCTATTGATGTTCTCGATGAGGCTTGTGAAGAACACTTTCATGATGCTTGCAAAAGTAATCTTTCTTCTCTACCCAATGTTGAGACCGTTGCCTTAATTGCTCCGTCATTGACTCCATTTGGAGAAAGTAAATTTCTTTTGGATGATTTTGAAGCTAGCTTGGGTCCATTGATCGTTAGACTCAATGGTTATGAACCATTATATCTAGGATTATCAATGTTCATATGTATAAAACATGGCGGAATAGAACATTAATAGGAACAAGATGTTATAAGAACAAAGACACGAATTTCTCAAAAGTGCTTGTATTAAAGATTAACACAAACAACTCTAGGTGTGTATACATTAAATCCCACACCAAGAGATCGAAGTTTACTGTAGGTTACATTGTGAAAACTGAATGAATATAAACCTACCTATGTTTTCTTTATATAATAGAAAACATAGCTTACAAAGAAAGCTAACATATAATAAAAAGACTCCACCAGCTTGTAGAATTGCTGCTTGTATATTTTAGTCCTTGCCTTCTTATTTTGTTTATTTTGTCACATCAACTCAATATTTGACCCAACAATCTTCCCCTAGTTGATATGACAAAACCAACTGCTTTCTTTTATGACACTAGTTCTTCAAGCTGCCATCTTCCCCTTAGTTTGTTACTTCTTCCCCTTTTTGTCACATCAACAAGGAAGTAGTAAAACGTAGATAACTATGAAGCATACAAGTACCATGTAAATGATGTAACGCTTAGAACAATAAGCTTCCCCTTATACCATGCGTTCACTGTTTCTTTTGAACAAAAGTAGAAGTATCAACCATCAAAGCAAACGAATAACTAACCACTTGTAGAAACAAATACTATGTAGTACTATCCATGTTGCGAGCAGCACCAGAAATTAACATGTAGTGCCATCTTTAAATGACTAATAGTATACGTACCCAAGTAGTAGTATCTTTGAAAAGAGCAACTTCCAATGGTTGAATAGAACCAAATAAGATCAACTTTTGTCAAGTATCTTGAAACTTCAAATTCTGTAGGCTTTATGTAATGATCACATATGAAGAAATGTAATTATGACTTACTTGATGATGAAATAGAATAATCTGAACTTATATTCCATGTCTTGTACTAAACATGTGACTCCAAAACTCACGGCTATAATGAGTAGACTATAAAACTCACGGCTATAATAAGTAGTCTCTTGACAAAAGGAGTTCTCTAGCAAATATGAGCATAGAGCGTCTTAAGAAAAATCTCATACCTTTGCTACCTTTTTATCAAGTCCGTTGTCACAAATTAAAAGAACCTACAAGTTACCTTCAAATGCTGACAAAATTTGAAGATATGATAGAACATCAATCCGCGAAATCTACTTCGTCTTCAAACAAGTAATAAAAACTTTTCTTCGTAATCAATGAAAATAAAACGAGCCTTTATACCTTTAATAATTAGTTGCTGTGAATAAACCAAAATTCAAACCCAAAATCTCCAAAACTGTCAGTGGCTTAAATACACGTGCCAGCCCATCTGTCAGCGCGCAAATAACTCCCATCAGCAATACAAGTATATGCGACAGCGTGTAGAAAAATAAAAGCATGTTCTGCTCACAATTTTAAACTCGAGTTCTAACAGTCACACGTCCATATCATCACTTTAAAACTTACCAATAAACAAAACCAAGCCATATTCTGCCTTACGTCCCAATCACGTGATATTTACTTTACTTCTTTTATTGCTAGAGACTCCCAATCCCACGTGATCACAATGAAATCAAATATATTCCCTATAAAATAAGAATCCTTTTCCAGCCCATATCACACAATATACGCCAAAGATAATGAAAGTGTTTTCCCCAAAAATCTCACACCATATATAAATTATCTCCCATAAATTACGTATCAAATAACCAGCTTACCAAAATTCTAGCTATCATCACAATCAACTTTGCGAAAGCCAACAGTAAAAGCATATTGAAAACAGCACCTTTACTGAAAACCTATATGGACCATAGCGAGCAATGCCTTAATTCTTGGATAATGACCTCATGCATCTCTGTCCTTTTTTTTTCTTTATCGAAACGCTAAACACCAAGACTTTCGTGAATTCTTTCATCGCAGCATAACTTGGATCTAGTTTCTTTTCTTTTCACAGCTATACGAAACCTTTTACTATTGTGAAGTCCCACGTGACAATCAGCCTTTACTTTGGCTTTAATCCATACACATAACCTCAAAGTAAAAATCAGAGATGAGATAAACTAGCTGTTACACGTCTAGATATAAGTCCTAAAAATCAGGCACATATTACGTCCATAAACAAATTAATCTTACGTCCAATTGGAAACTCAAACATAATCTCTATAAAATAGGGCTTAATTTTCATAGTCTCCATACGAACAAAAGATCTTTGCCTTATTTTTTGGTAGTACTCAACCGTTGTATGATTATCACACGTCTTTACCATCCTTCTATTTGCCTCCATTCATTCGTTCAACAATAAATCTCTCATACGTAAACATCATATAAATAATATCCTCGGGACCACTCGTACGTTTTTCTGCCCTTCACACAAACAATGAATCTCTCATTCCCCAGAAAACTACCAAAGATGACACAGATCGAATGTCTTTGTCCCACATGTGATTAACATTCAATTCAATCAGTCCTATGTTGATAACTAAGATTTTAGTTATAAAAATTATTCGTTGTACTCGGTCTAATCGAATTGAAAAAGGAGTTTAGTGTGACTCAGTCGTTCTTTGGTGAAACAAATAGTTGTGTCGTTGGAGTATTTAAAGTAAAAGTGCAAAACAATTAATGTAAATGACTTTAAAATAAATCTAAATCTAATTTAAAGTAAAGGGTGCAAGTATTTAAAAGCGTGACTAAAATTAAAGGGCACTAAATATAAATAATGCAAACATAAATCTAACTAAGGCAAACTTAAAACGCAACTAAAACTTAAAACTAAGGCAAGGCTAAAATAAGCTAAGGCAAATACACGTAAAGTGCGACTAAGGAAAAAGGCGGGAAAAATAAAGCTTGAAATTAAATGGCAGAAGATTAAAACTGAAATTAAAAGAAACCTAAAAACCTATCCGGAATAAACTGTCCTATGCGGAATATAAACCTATTCGGAATAACAGTCCTATGCGGAATATCACCCCTATGCGGAATATCACCCCTATGCGGAATATCCAGCCTACTCGGAATAATCTGCTATTCGGAATGTTCTAGCCTATCCGGAAAAAGGTTCCTATTCGGAATAATTGGCCTATTCTGAATAATTTCCCTATTCTGAATAATTTTCCTATTCTGAATAATTTGCCTATTCTGAATAATTGCCTATTCTGAATAATTGCCTATTCTGAATAATTGCCTGTTCTGAATAATTGCCTATTCTGAATAATTTCCCTATTCTGAATAATTGGTCTATTCTGAATAATATGCCTATTCTGAATAATTGCCTATTCTGAATAATTTCCTATTCTGAATAATTGTCTATTCTGAATAATTTGCCTATTCTGAATAATTTGCCTATTCTGAATAATTGGCCTATTCTGAATAATTACCTATTCTGAATAATTGCCTATTCTGAATAATTGCCTATTCTGAATAATTTGCCTATTCTGAATAATTGGCCTATTCTGAATAATTGCCTATTCTGAATAATTGGGAAGTTCAGAACCTGCAAACAAACACCCCGAAGAACATGGAACAAGAAAAAGATACGATCTAGATAAAAATTAAGCAAAATCAACCACATGATTAAATCAATCTAATGAATAAACTTCTATTAAGCATAAACAATCAATCCAAAACAACAAAACTAACAAAACTAATCAAGATAATCAAAACCCACTTTGATCAAAATAAGAACATGAACATAAACATGAACATAAACAAATCAACATAAAGATTAAAGAAAGGTAGGATGAGAAAGAACAATAAAGATAAAGATTAACAAGAATTAAAAAGAAAAACTTACTTGAAATTAAATGGTAATGATACAAGATTTTTACTCGTTGAAAGTTCGTTTTCTCGGTATCTAATCGAATTGATTTCCAGTTAATTGTGCGAGATTAGTTGTTCATGGTGAAACAAATATTTTTGGTTTTGGAAAATAAATGAGCAAGACTTAATAATAAATGACGAGAAATTAAAACAAGTTAAAATGTAAACGGTGCTATATTTAAAACTTTAAAATTAAATGACGAGAAATGAAAGGACGTAAAATTAAATCTTGGCGAAAAGTAATTGCGAGAAAATTAAAAGGTAAATAAAGTACATGAATCAAATCAAAACTTAAACTAAAAAGAAAGCAGATAAAAATTCAATTAAAGAAAAAGGCG
Organism: Glebionis coronaria; assembly: GCA_025667525.1. NCBI lineage: Eukaryota > Viridiplantae > Streptophyta > Magnoliopsida > Asterales > Asteraceae > Glebionis > Glebionis coronaria. The sequence continues at coordinate 386,391,731 of CM046878.1, forward strand.
GGAAAAATAAAACTTGAAAATAAAAGACAAAAATACTTAAACAGAAAAACCACAAAGAAAATTAGACAGAAACCTTCATTCGGAAGTTAAAAACTTCCGGATGAAGCCCAACTTCCGGATGAAGCCCAACTTCCGGATGAAGAACAAACTTCCGGATGAAGCCCAACTTCCGGATGAAGCCCAACTTCCGGATGAAGAACAAACTTCCGGATGAAGCCCAACTTCCGGATGAAGCCCAAACTTCCGGATGAAGAACAACTTCCGGATGAAACTTCCAACTTCCGAATAAAGAACAATCTTCCGAATGAAGCCCAACTTCCGGATGAAGCCCAAACTTCCGGATGAAGAACAACTTCCGAATAAAGAACAATCTTCCGAATGAAGCTTCAAATCTTCCGAATGAAGCTTGCTTCATTCGGAACTTTTCAAGTTCCGGATGAAGCTTACCTGGGAATGATGGAATACAGTAACCACCAAACGAAGAACATGGTATAAACAATAACAACGATTTATCCTTAAATTAATTAAAATCAAACGAAAGATTAAACCAAAACAACCAATAAGCATCAACAAACAATAATCAATCAAAACAAATCATCAAAACTAACAAACATAACCAAATCAATCAAAACCCACTTGATCAAAATCATAAAAACTCAAGAACATGAACAATGATGAATAAGAACAAATTAAACTATAAAGAATGACGATGATGAATTAAAAGCTTGATTAAAAAGTAAAGATTCAATAACACAAATTAATCTAGAGAGAGAAAGCAAAAGTTTAGAGAGAGAAACTATCTACTCCTAATCTAATCCTAAAACTAACTAAAACTAACCAACTCTCTCACATGTTGTGAGGGTGGTATTTATAGGAGAGGGGAGTGGTTGGTGGCTCCCTCTTTCTTTCCTTCTTTCTTGGTCCTCAGTCTTCCAGTCTTTCAGTCTTCTTAAATTCTACGACTTTTCAGACTTCGTCTCGGGATTTCTTTGAACTCGTCTTGTAATTTCTTTATAAATTAGATCTGAGTTCTTCGACTTTATTGAACTTTCTTCTTTGGACTTTTTCTTCGATAAATCTTCAGAATTGGTCTTGGACTTCCGTTCTTTTTCCACTTTTGATCTTTCGACTTCGTCTTTTGTCTTTTTCTTCAATAAAATCCCGTGAAAGCCGTGTTTTCTCCACTTTTCACCTTCTCGACCCTGAAACACAATAAAAACACAAACCACGCATAATTCCGCCATTTACGACATAAAATATACGTTTAGGTCCAGTTTTAATGTAATTAAGTGGTAGAAAAGATGGATGTTTTCACACCTATCAAATCCCCTACACTTAACCATTGCAATGCCCTCATGCAATGCTTAGTGATAAAGCAAGGTTTACACTTTCCATCATAATCAACCTACCTTGGCCTTTATTAAACAACTAAGGAAAATCAAAAAGATAGAAAATAACAAGATGCAACGAGGAAGAAACATGTAAAGAAATCTAAGACTTACATTAGGGCTTGTGTGTCATGAATGTTTATCACCCTCAAGTTTCACGTTCCCCATGCCAAGCTTAAAAACAAGATCATTGTTAGTACAAGTTAGCATAGCAAACATTTACTCATGCGGTTCAATTAATCACTTAAACTCCCTTATTCCTATGGGTATCTCTTATATTTTATTTTTGTCTTAGAATGATCATAAAGATGCATTGTTGGACTTATTTCGATAGTTTATTAAGGCTGAAAGAAAAGTAGGACGATTTGATCAATAGTTAGCTAAAGGACAAAATCTCTTAAAACTGCTTCTCGGGATATCAAAAAGTTCATATCTTGGCATAACTTGGTTCACGATTTGAGACCTTTCTCGGGCTGATATTTGGCATGTACTTCATACTTCATATCTTGAGAGACGTGCATGAGATAATGGTCTTCTCATCGTTCATAGAGTTTCTTCACTTGGAGACTTTTGAGAGGTACTCCAACTTTGTTGACCACGACTTCATGATTATTTCTTGAATCTCTAATTGGGATTTTGAGATACAACGATCCGCCTCCTTTTCGGACTTGGATCTATTTATCCTCATACCTTGTTAGGGTCTTTTCGGATAGACTTCTCCATGATCTTTATGGGAGTTGATTGCTTTTCGTCGTGAGTCTTGATCCTTCATATCGACTTTGGGAATAATGCTTTTCACATCACCTTGGATCTTTAGCAATAAAATGGAATCCTCATGCCTTGTTAGGGCCTTTTCGGACTCGCCAATCTTCGCGCCCCGCTTCATAAGTTATGCCTTGGCTATGAACTCTTATCATTACCGAGCAACTTTTAAACGATCTTGGGCTAGAAGCTAAGTAACCTTTCAAATCGTACGACCTTACTTATTGCAGATAAGTTATTAGCAAGTGATGGGAGAAAAAGATCATAATTAACTCACATAAGTTAATGAGAGAATACCAAACTTGTAACCAACTCTATCATTTCTCGTTCTCCACAATTTAAAATCTCAAGGAATGAGACGCGTGGATGCTTAGCCTAATAAACCAATTAAGGTCTACATGGTTAAGGATACTAGCTAGAGTGAACTTGGATAAGTAAACTCGGGTTGAGTCAAAATATTCACAACGGGCCTAATATATCTAAGATATCTAAACTTGCTAAAACCATTTTATTAAAATAAGAGAAAAATAGCAAAAATAAAGGGAACTACAACTAGGCCAGAATAGATTAAAATTTTTGAAAAATGTCGAAAAATCGATTTTCCGGTTAAAATGAGGGCAAATACAAGGAAAAGACCACTTAACTTCGATAGAAGTCCCCCCTACACTTAATATAAACATTGTCCTTAATGTTTAAGCATGTGGGAGTAAACTCCCCTACACTTAGGACATTGTGCACGTTGTTTAAATCTCGCTAAGGAAGAGACAACTAAAGAGATTCCTATTTGAATATTGAGAAATATAAAAATAGAGAATCGAAAAGAGTTTAGGATAGAACCAGGAAGAAGGGAACACGGAATCACGGTTCGTCAAAAGTCATCAAGAGTGTGTCTTTGAAGCTCTAATCCCTGCATATGATAAGAAAGAGAACAAGAAACACCACGTGGCTCCCCCTACACTTATGGTGAAATAAGATAGATAATTGGGTTGCCTCCCAAAAAGCGCTTGTTTTTGTTGACCGAGTCACGAGCCTGACTCGTCCCCGAATTAAATGGTCCATGGGGAAACCTCGAATGTGATACCGGGATCAAAGACCTTGTCCTCGTTCCCGGTTGACATCAACAAAGGAGAGGCGGGGGGATAAGTCTTGAAAGGGAGAAAGGTCCTTTCAACATACGTATTGTATGTGAATTCAAGATCCACGGGAGGTGGGTTGGGTATAGTGAGCACATTGTCATCCCCCAAAGACAATGGATGCTGAGAAAACGGCAAAGCCGTATTGTTATCAATCATAGCATAATCAATGTCACCTCCCGGGTCCAAGCACTCATCCTCCGTGAGAGTGGCTAAAAGGGAGGACAGAAGGTGCTCGGGAGGGGGACTTGGGTCAATATTTTCCTGCAGCAAATTATCAAAAATAATGTCCCCCTCCGTGTCAGAGTCATCAATACCTGGAGGGATGGAGTGGATGTCGATTTCTTCCAGGAATGGGTCATTATCTTCAACGGGAGGAATAGATGGAGGTAGAGACTTGGAAAGAGAAGGAGAAGTCAACGCTTCGATTTGAGCAATAAGAAGGTGCACTTTCCGTAATCCATCGCGAAGAAGCACGTCTTCCACCTCATCCACAAGATCATGTTCATCGGTGAACTGCTTGTAAACCGGAGAGAATAAATCGTCATCGCCCGCATCTCCCGGTGGAGATTGAGAAACTTCAAAAGTGAAATTCTCATAGGAGATAGAAGAATCGTCATCACTAGGATCGACCTCGTCTGTAAGAGCAACGTCGTCCTCAGGCTCCATAGCAGGTAAGTCACAAACCTCATCATCCAATACTTTGTCGAGACCAACATCACTAAGCTCATTCAGCGAATCTAGATCCTTAGATGTAGAAGGAACATCGAGAGTAGGAGCAGTAACTTCAGAAGATGAGTTGAAAGTGCATACAGCATCATCGTCATCATCATCATAATAGTATTGACGCACAAGCGGAGGTGTATAATCACTAAGATTAGATACTTGCTCTTGTTGCAGTCGCTTTTCCTCGTCCCTCAGTTCTTTAAGCAAAACAACGGCTTATTGAAGTTGCAAAACAATGGAGTGTGTTTCTTCATTCAAGGTAGTGAGTTGTGGGTCAAGATGCATTTGCTGAGAGGATTGATGATTGAGGGTGTGACGTGGGGGCTCAAAGTGTTGAAAACCTGAATTGTAGCAAGGTTGTGGCTCATAGTTGTTCATCGGTTGAGAATAATTAGAAACCGGGTTTGGTTCATAAAAATCCATAGGTGAAGAAAATTGAGGACACGGATTTGGCTCATAACAATTCATTGGTTGACAATAATAGGTATCGTGAGGACCCCCATAGTTGTTGCAAACCGGGTATGGAGAAAAATCAAGTGCATCTTGTGGATAGCTATTTTCATTGTCATAATTGTACCCCGGTTCTTGCCCGTGTCCATACGGGTATCGAACCGGGCACGAAACATGCCAATGAGAATCGCTTCCACAATAGATGCACGGGGGAACAGGAGGTAGGTTCAAAAAGTACGAATTAGTCGAGTTGCACAAAGGACAAAATCCAGATTGTGTATAGTCGATATTGTTTCCGCACCGCTCACATGTACACCATTGACAAGAGTTGTTCCCAGATAATTGTTTCCCACACCGGACGCAATGGACATAAAAATCCATAAAGAAAGATAGATAAGCAAGAAGAATATTTTTGGTGCAAAACTTTGAAAAAGAAATGCTTTTTATGATTTTTCAAATGTTTTTGGATTTTTGAAAATTATTGACAAGAAAAATAACGTTCACAAGTGAACGGATCCCAAAATCCAACGCGTCACTCACAAAAAACCTTCGATCTTCACGAAAAGAGCCGGCAGCGGCGCCATTTGATACAAGATTTTTACTCGTTGAAAGTTCGTTTTCTCGGTATCTAATCGAATTGATTTCCAGTTAATTGTGCGAGATTAGTTGTTCTTGGTGAAACAAATATTTTTGGTTTTGGAAAATAAATGAGCAAGACTTAATAATAAATGACGAGAAATTAAAACAAGTTAAAATGTAAACGGTGCTATATTTAAAACTTTAAAATTAAATGACGAGAAATGAAAGGACGTAAAATTAAATCTTGGCGAAAAGTAATTGCGAGAAAATTAAAAGGTAAATAAAGTACATGAATCAAATCAAAACTTAAACTAAAAAGAAAGCAGATAAAAATTCAATTAAAGAAAAAGGCGGGAAAAATAAAACTTGAAAATAAAATACAAAAATACTTAAACAGAAAAACCACAAAGAAAATTAGACAGAAACTTCATTCGGAAGTTAAAAACTTCCGGATGAAGCCCAACTTCCGGATGAAGCCCAACTTCCGGATGAAGAACAAACTTCCGGATGAAGCCCAACTTCCGGATGAAGCCCAACTTCCGGATGAAGAACAAACTTCCGGATGAAGCCCAACTTCCGGATGAAGCCCAAACTTCCGGATGAAGAACAACTTCCGGATGAAACTTCCAACTTCCGAATAAAGAACAATCTTCCGAATGAAGCCCAACTTCCGGATGAAGCCCAAACTTCCGGATGAAGAACAACTTCCGAATAAAGAACAATCTTCCGAATGAAGCTTCAAATCTTCCGAATGAAGCTTGCTTCATTCGGAACTTTTCAAGTTCTGGATGAAGCTTACCTGGGAATGATGGAATACAGTAACCACCAAACGAAGAACAGGGTATAAACAGTAACAACGATTTATCCTTAAATCAATTAAAATCAAACGAAAGATTAAACCAAAATAACCAATAAGCATCAACAAACAATAATCAATCAAAACAAATCATCAAAACTAACAAACATAACCAAATCAATCAAAACCTACTTGATCAAAATCATAAAAACTCAAGAACATGAACAATGATGAATAAGAACAAATTAAACTAGAAAGAATGACGATGATGAATTAAAAGCTTGATTAAAAAGTAAAGATTCAATAACACAAATTAATCTAGAGAGAGAAAGCAAAAGTTTAGAGAGAGAAACTACCTACTCCTAATCTAATCCTAAAACTAACTAAAACTAACCAACTCTCTCACATGTTGTGAGGGTGGTATTTATAGGAGAGGGGAGTGGTTGGTGGCTCCCTCTTTCTTTCCTTCTTTCTTGGTCCTCAGTCTTCCAGTCTTTCAGTCTTCTTAAATTCTTCGACTTTTCAGACTTCGTCTCGGGATTTCTTTGAACTCGTCTTGTAATTTCTTTATAAATTAGACCTGAGTTCTTCGACTTTATTAAACTTTCTTCTTTGGAATTTTTCTTCGATAAATCTTCAGAATTGGTCTTGGACTTCCGTTCTTTTTCCACTTTTGATCTTTCGACTTCGTCTTTTGTCTTTTTCTTCAATAAAATCCCGTGAAAGCCGTGTTTTCTCCACTTTTCACCTTCTCGACCCTGAAACACAATAAAAACACAAACCACGCATAATTCCGCCATTTACGACATAAAATATACGTTTAGGTCCCGTTTTAATGTAATTAAGTGGTAGAAAAGATGGGTGTTTTCACACCTATCAGGTAATTAAGGTGCAAGAAAAGTATTTAAATTTGACAAGTATTTAAATGACAAGGTAATTAAAAGTGGAAGAACTAATTGTCACTATTAGCCAACAAAATAAAAATGATTAAGAACTAATCTATATATAGGGGAGGATTAAGGAATGCTTAGGAAGCTTCCTCCCCTCTTTCCTTTTCTCTTAATTACATCATTAGGCCCTTCCTTCTTAATCTCTTTGTTAATTGCACCATTAGTCCTTAAGCCTTTATCTTCTTTAATCTTGGACTTTTAATGACTTTTGGCTCGGGATTTCTTTGAACTCGTCTTTTAATTCTTCAATAAATTAGATTTGAGATTTTTGGCTTTTGATAAACTTCCGTCTTTTGACTTTTTCTTCGATAAATCTTCAGAATTGGTCTTGGACTTCTGTTCTTTTTTCCACTCTTGACTTCTTGACTTCGTCTTTCATCTTTTTCTTCAATAAAAGCCCGTGAATGTCGTGTTTTCTCAATTTTTCACCTTTTTGTCCTAAATCACAACAAAAACACAAACCACGCATAATTCCGACTTAAAAGACATAAAATACACGTTTTGGCTCGGTTATTATTGTAATTAAGTGGTAAAAAGGATGGGTGTTTACACACCTATCAAATCCCCTACACTTGACCATTGCAATGTCCTCATGCAATGCATTAGTTACAAAGCATGTTTACATTTTTCATCATAATCAATCCACATTCGCCTTTATTAAAGAGATAGAAAACTATAAACATTCAAAGTAAAGAAATCAAAAGCATACCTTGGGTTTTGGAAATGTCATGAATAATCATCATCCTCAAGTTTTCACTTTCTCCAAACCAAGCTTAAAAACGAGATCATTGTTATTATAAGTTAGTAAACTAACACGAACTCATGTGGGCCAATTATTTACTTAGACTCCCTTATTCCTAGGTGTATCTCTTATATTTTATTATTGTCTTGAATGATCCAAAGGATGCATTGTTTGACTTATTTCGATAGTTATTTAGGCCGAAAATAAAGTGAACGATTTAATCAATAGTTAGCTAAAGGACAAAATCTTTTAAAACTGCTTCTCGGGACCTCATAAAGTTAATATCTTGGCATAACTCGCTTCGCGATTTGAGACCTTTCTCGGACCGATATTTAGCAGCGACTTCATACTTCAAACCTTGAGAGACGTTCATGAAATTATGGTCTTCTCATCATAATGGAATTTCTTCACTTGAAGTTTTGAGAGATTAATACTTGGACCACGACTTCTTCATTTTTCTCCAATCTTTATTTTGGACTTTGATATACAACGATCCGCCTCTTTTCATGACTTGGATCTATTTATCCTCATACCTTGCTAGGGTCTTTTCGGATACACTTCTCCATGACTTTTGGGGAGTTTTTGCTTTTCGTCGTGTGTCTCGATCCTTCATATTGATTTTTGATAAATGATTCTTCACATCACTTTGGATCTTTAGCAACAAAATATAGCCCTCATGTCTTGTTAGGACCTTTTTGGACTCGCCAATCTTCGCATCCCGCTTCAATAAGTTATGCCTTGGCTATGAACTCTAATCCATACCGAGCAACTTTTAAACGATCTTGGGCTAGAAGCTAAGTAACTTTTCAAATCGTACAACCTTATTTGTTGCAGATAAATTATTAGCAAGCGATGGGAGAATAGGCTCATAATTAACTCACATAAATTCCCGAAAGAATACCGAACTTATAATTGGCTCTATCATCTCTCGTTCTCCACAGTTTAAAATCTCAAAGAATGAGACTCGTGGATGCTTAGCCTATTAAATCAAAGTTTTGGGTTTTCGAGTCGCCTAAAGGATCTTGCAAATTCTTAGACTCTTTCAAGTTTAGAAATCGCGTTTTCAAGTTCCCTTGATAAACGACTCTCTAGGATCAATTATAGGAACTTGCGAAAAGTTCTTGTTCTTAACCCGGGAGAGTTAAGACTTTCGCGTTTTATAGCTCCCTATATAAAAGCCTAGAAAAACTTGACTTAAACACGTTAAGGATACTAGCTAGAGTAACTTAGACAAGTAAACTCGGGTTGAGTCAAAAGATTCACAACGTTTGAAAATTAAAACCACTTTATTAAACATTTATTCTAGCAAAGAAAGAAAATAACTATACTAAGGGAAAAACTAATAGGCCAAAATAGATCAAAAATTTTGAAAAATGTCGAAAAATTGATTTTCCGGTTAAAATGAGGACAAATACAAGGAAAAGAGCCACTTAACTTCGATAGAAGTCCCCCCTACACTTAACATAAAATTGCACTTTGTTTAAATCTCGCTAAAGAAAGGACAACTAAAGAGATTCCTATTTTAATATTGAGAAAATATAAAATAGTGAATCTAAAAGAGTTTAGGATAGAACCGGGAAGAAGTGAACACGGAATCACGGGTCGTCAAGAATCATCAAGAGTGGATCATTGAGCGCTCGAATCCCTGATTAAGAGAGGAGAAGAGAGGAAAGCAAACCAACGGGTCTCCCCCCTACACTTATGATAAAGAAAGCGAAAAGATAGATACATGGGTTGCCTCCCAAGAAGCGCTTGATTTTTTATTACCGAGTCGTGAGCCTGACACGACCTTGATCATCATAGGAAGAAACATGAAATATATCCACCGGGATCAAAGACATAGTTTTCGTCCATCAAATAGCACATTCTTAAGGCGAACAAGGCAAGCCAAAGAAGAGTAGGCAAGGTTCCCTTAAGCAGTGATGGAGCACGGTGGAAGCAAGGGTGAAGTGCAAGCATGTATTCAATATTTCCAAAGATTTTTCCTTTTATTTCATCAGGTGGATACTGAGATGGCTGCAGAATATCAATACCGGGGTCGAACACCTTTTCCATTAAGGGAAAATAGCACTCAGGCTCAGCAAAGTGGGAAGAAGATCCCCGAAGAAGCACAACCTCGTCCTCAGAAGGGGGAAAAAGAGGTGTTAACTCATACGTGCTGCGGATATTGGTGTCGACCGGTTTCTTCTCCTTTGAAATAATGTTCTTCAAATCCAAAGTAGGATCAAGACGATAATCTTCAAAATCATAAGGAGGAGCATCACTCTCATGAGGGAAGTATGTATTGAGAAATGCAGAGAAGTCTTCCTCAAATGAGTAATCGTCCAAAGTAGGATCGAGTGATGTAAGCAGAGGATCTTCATCATGTGAAGAATCGCTCGAAAGAGTATCGGCCTCATCGAAATCATCATACGTGGGCAGATCGGGATACTCGGAGGTAAAGTCATCATACTCATCCGAATCTGAGCTAGAATCATCATCATAAGCATCAAAGACCGGTGAAGAATCATAAATGGGAGAAGCGTCCAAATTGAATAGAGAATCATCCACATCATCTTGAAAAAGTGGATTATCAATGCAAGAGTCGAATAGAGGATTGTTGTAGATGGTAAAATCATCGAGCACATTAATCATATTCACTGATTCTCGGCCTCCAAAGGATTTGTTTGTAAGCTTCCCCATTTTAAAAACTTGTGAATCATTCCCGACTCTTAAGATTAACTCACCTTCGGCAACATCAACTAGAGCTCGTCTGGTTCTCAAGAATGGCCGACCAAGTATTAAAGGAATAGGAGGGTCCATTTCATAATCAACAACGACAAAATCGACCGGGAAAGTAAATTGTGCCAACTTTTATGAACACATCTTCGGCAATACCAACGGGGTAAGCGAGAGTGCGATTTGCAAGTTCAAGAGTCATCTTTGTTGGAGTGAGGTCGGGCAATGATAGTGTTTTCCAAACACTCAATGGCATCAAATTAATACTGGCCCCGAGATCAGCAAGGGCAGTAAATTCTTCAGTTTTGTTGAACACGCAAGGCAACACAAAACGAACGGGATCTCCAAGCTTTTCCGGAAGTTCTTTGAGAATAACTGCAGAGCAGTTTTCATTTAAGCGTGTGTTGGCGAGCTCCATCAGCTTCTCCTTCTTGTTAAGCAATTCCTTAAATGCTTTAACAAATTTGGGCATGTGGACAAGTGCTTCAAGAAAGCTAATGTTAAAGTTCATTTGAGAGATCATCTTCACATAGCGCGACACTTCAGAGTCATCCTTGGTTAGCATTTTGGTCTTGCCTAAACGAGAAGGATAAGGGATATTGGGTTTGGGTGGTGAAGGTGCAGGTGTAGCAGGTAAAGGTTGAGATGTTGAAGGGTCCTTCCTAGGTACATTGTCTTGGCGAGGCGGAGACGGTAATGGTGCACTAATACTAGGTGTAGGAGGAGTAGGGATAAATGGTGGTGGAGGAGGTGTAGATGATGGGGGTGGAATAGGTGGATCGACAATGGTAATTCCACTACGAGTAGTAATAGCACTCACATTTGCTCGTGGATTGGTGACGGTGTTTGAAGGTAGAGAACTCGAAGAAGAAGGTTGAGCGGCGGGCAAGAAACTAGCAAGCATATTCTTCAAATCATTTGTTTGATTGCTGAAGGAGGATTGAATATTATCTCGAAGCTCGGATCTTATCTCATTTCCTTGCTTGGTAATATCTCCTTTAAGATTGATAATTTGGCTCTGCAGATTCTTGATTTGCTCACCTTGGGTTCTCATGATGGCTTCAACATCGGGATTAATGGGTGGGGGTTGTTGGGCGGGTGGGTGATAAGGATTAGAAGCTCTTGGTGGGATTTGGTTGCTTCTATTGTATTTGTTGGCGGGTTTTTGGTTTTGAGGAGAAAAACCGGGTGAAAGGTAATTGTTGGACCAGTAACTCAACAAATTTCTATCCCTTTGTGGTCGAGCTTGGTAATTTTCCGGTGAATAATTACCATAAGCTGCATACACATTTTCCGGATTTCCTTGTGTCGAAGGACAATCGGTGTATGAGTGAGGACCGCCGCATGTTTCACAAGAAGGTGCAACCGCTTTAACTTGTTGTTGTTGGTTTGAAGCGAGAAGCAAGATACTTTTGCTCATTTCAGTCATCATGCGGGTGAGTTCGGTCATATCAGGGTTTGCTGAAGTGGAAGAAACATTGACTCTCGGGTTGTTCCTTGAAGAAGCGGAGGAATCCCATTTTTTGTGGTGAGTAGTCATGTTCTCGATTAGCTCTCTACACTCCTCGGGTCTCCTTTTCATAAATGTGCCACCGGCGGCTGCATTAATCGTATCACGATCACGAAAAGTCAAACCGTTGTAGAAAGTATCAATTAAGGTCACAGGGAGCATCTTGTGGTTTGGACAACGATCAATCAAGACATTATATCTTTCCCAAGCATCTAAAAGAGATTCATCGGGTTCTTTCATGAAACCGCTGATTTGATTGCGAAGGCTCGTGACCATGGATGGTGGAAAGTAGCACGACAGAAAGCATTGAGTCATGTCATCCCAAGTGTGAATAGAATTCTTTGGGAGACGATCAAACCATTTCTCGGCATGATGCGATAAAGTATGTGGGAAGAGTTGTAGGCGAAGAACATCCATTGTGGCACCAGGCAACTTCATGCTTTGGGTGAGTGTAATGAACTTGTCGAGGTGTTTGTTGGCATCATCATCAGGCAATCCACGGAATGGGTTAGTTTGCACTTGCTGAATCATGTGGTGCTTCAACGAAAACTCCGGAGCATTGATTTGCATCGGAGCAATCGGTCCTCCTCGTCCAAACATGGTAGGTTGACAAAGCTCCTCCATTATCCGAAGATCGGGCTGTGGAAGAACATTGTTGTTATTGTTGAGGTGCGGTGGATGATTATTGTTGTTAACACCTGACATACTTAAATCTTCTCGAGTCTCGGGCTCTTGATAATTAGAAGATCTAGTACGCATACACCTGAAAATGCAAAAGAAAAAGAAACCAAACACAAAGACAATATATATACACAATAAAGATGAAATCTTTTTGGATTTTTGAAATTTTTAATTTTTATGGATTTTGTTGATTTTTTTTATTTTTTTATGCAAGAAAAATAACGCTCACAAGTGAACGGATCCCAAAAAGCAACGCGTCTCTCACAGAAAACCGTTAATCTTTACGAAAAGAGCCGGCAGCGGCGCCATTTGATACAAGGCTTTTGGCCAGGTAAAAAGATTCGTTTAAGTATGTCTCTTCGAATTGAAAACTCGTTGTTGTGCGACTCAGCTGTTCTTTGGTGGAACAAAAGTGTGTCGTTGTAGTATATGAAAATGTGCAAAACAATTAAAATAAAAGTGCAGATAAAGTAAATCTAAATCTAACTTAAAATAAAAGGCAAGTATTTAACAGCGTGACTAAAATTAAAGGGCACTAAATGTAAATAACGCAAACTTAAATCTAACTAAGGCAAACTTAAAACGCAACTAAAACTTAAAACTAAGGCAAGGCTAAAATAAGCTAAGGCAAATACACGTAAAGTGCGACTAAGGAAAAAGGCGGGAAAAATAAAGCTTGAAATTAAATGGCAGAAGATTAAAACTGAAATTAAAAGAAACCTAGAAACCTATCCGGAATAAACTGTCCTATGCGGAATATAAACCTATTCCGAATAACAGTCCTATGCGGAATATCACCCCTATGCGGAATATCCAGCCTACTCGGAATAATCTGCTATTCGGAATGTTCTAGCCTATCCGGAAAAAGGTTCCTATTCGGAATAATTGGCCTATTCTGAATAATTTCCCTATTCTGAATAATTTCCCTATTCTGAATTGCCTATTCTGAATAATTGCCTATTCTGAATAATTGCCTATTCTGAATAATTGTCTATTCTGAATAATTTCCCTATTCTGAATAATTGGTCTATTCTGAATGATTTGCCTATTCTGAATAATTGCCTATTCTGAATAATTGCCTATTCTGAATAATTGCCTATTCTGAATAATTGCCTATTCTGAATAATTTGCCTATTCTGAATAATTGGCCTATTCTGAATAATTGCCTATTCTGAATAATTGCTTATTCTGAATAATTGCCTATTCTGAATAATTTGCCTATTCTGAATAATTGGCCTATTCTGAATAATTGCCTATTCTGAATAATTTCCTATTCTGAATAATTGGGAAGTTCAGAACCTGCAAACAAACACCCCGAAGAACATGGAACAAGAAAAAGATACGATCTAGATAAAAATTAAGCAAAATCAACCACAAGATTAAATCAATCTAATGAATAAACTTCTATTAAGCATAAACAATCAATCCAAAACAACAAAACTAACAAAACTAACAAAACTAATCAAGATAATCAAAACCCACTTTGATCAAAATAAGAACATGAACATAAACAAATCAACATAAAGATTAAAGAAAGGTAGGATGAGAAAGAACAATAAAGATAAAGATTAACAAGAATTAAAAAGAAAAACTTACTTGAAATTAAATGGTAATTAAGGTGCAAGACAAGTATTTAAATTTGACAAGTATTTAAATGACAAGGTAATTAAAAGTGTAAGAACTAATTGTCACTATTAGCCAACAAAATGAAAATGATTAAGAACTAATCTATATATAGGGGAGGATTAAGGAATGCTTAGGAAGCTTGTTCCCCTCTTTTCTTTTCTCTTAATTGCATCATTAGGCCCTTCCTTCTTAATCTCTTTGTTAATTGCACCATTAGTCCTTAAGCCTTTAAATCTTCTTTAATCTTGGACTTTTAATGACTTTTGGCTCGGGATTTCTTTGAACTCGTCTTTTAATTCTTCAATAAATTAGACTTGAGTTTTTAGGCTTTTGATAAACTTCCGTCTTTTAACTTTTTCTTCGATAAATATTCAGAATTGGTCTTGGACTTCTGTTCTTTTTTCCACTCTTGACTTCTTGACTTCGCCTTTCATCTTTTTCTTCAATAAAAGCCCGTGAATGCCGTGTTTTCTCCACTTTTCACCTTTTCGTCCTAAATCATAACAAAAACACAAACAACGTATAATTCCGACATAAAAGACATAAAATACACGTTTTGGCTCGGTTATTATTGTAATTTTTTTATGTCAAAAGAAAATTAACATTAATTAATAATTATAATTTACATATTAGGAGAAGGCAAACGGGCAACAAGTTACGCCGCTAGCCCTTTTTGTATAGCAAAACCAAGTCTATTAAATACAACGTTTGTGGATTTAGGAGTCAAAACATTACTATTGTAATTAAGTGGTAAAAAGGATGGGTGTTTACACACCTATCATATGTACTAAGAGTACATACGTATATATCCTGGACATACTCATGTGAATAAACGCATGCAATGACCAGCCATAAATAAGAATAGTACCTTTGTTCTGCTTATATCAACCATCTTTCTAGGACCACCACCAGCGACCATCTTTTTCTTCTCATATATCACGACTTCTTTATTCAAGATCAGATCTAGGGTTTTGTGTGAAACCCTAAAAACGAAAATCACAGCTTCATACAACGAATCAACCACAGAAACACGCAATAAAACGCCTTCACAGCAACATACAAATCACCAATCTAGGGTTTATTGACAAAACCCTAAAAAATCAGAACTTTAGCGACACTAATTCTGTTGCAAATCTGTCACTACAAACCGTCGCTAATCTGTCACTAAAACTGTCATGAATTCTGGACAGCGGCTTCACACCAACGAACACGAACGTACCACCTTGTATCTCCTAGATATCACGAGCCTTAGGCTCTGATACCAATTATGGAGTCCATTGATCGTTAGACTCAATGGTTATGAACCATTATATCTAGGATTATCAATGTTCATATGTATAAAACATAGCGGAATAGAACATTAATAGGAACAAGATGTTATAAGAACAAAGACACGAATTTCTCAAAAGTGCTTGTATTAAAGATTAACATAAACAACTCTATGTGTGTATACATTGAATCCCACACCAAGAGATCGAACTTTACTGTAGGTTACATTGTGAAAACTAAATGAATATTAACCTACCTATGTTTTCTTTATATAATAGAAAACATAGCTTACAAAGAAAGCTAACATATAATAAAAAGACTCCAACAGCTTGTAGAATTGCTTCTTGTATATTTTAGTCCTTGTCTTCTTATTTTGTTTATTTTGTCATATCAACTCAATATTTGACCCAACACACTTGATGTTAAATATGATGATTCTCCCACCGATTGGGAAGAAGACATTCGTACAATTGAGAAACTTCTCAATGAAGACCCTTTCTCTCCTCCTTCTCCTAAAGAGGTGACTAATGATGATCCATCGTTAGTTACACCATCTATTGAGGATCCTCCCACTCTTGAGCTTAAGGACTTACCTCCTCATCTCGAGTATGTTTTCTTAGAAGGCATTGATTAACTTCCCGTTATCATTGCTAAGGACTTAAAAGCCGATGAGAAAACTCGTCTCATTGAAGTTCTCAAGAAACATAAAAGAGCTATTGCTTGGAGGACGACTTTAAGCCCACAATTCAAAGCCAACAAAGGGTGAATCCTAAAATCCATGACGTTATCAAAAAAGAGGTTATAAAACTTCTTGATGAGGGCATGATTTACCCTATCTCGGATTCACCATGGGTTAGTCCAGTCCTATGTGTGCCTAAGAAATGCGGAATCACCGTTGTGCCCAATCAAAACAACGAGTTGATTCCTACACGTCTCGTTAATGGGTGGAGAGTTTGTATATACTATCGCAAACTTAATGATGCCACGAGAAAGGATCATTTTCCTCTTCCTTTTATGGACCAAATGCTTGAACGTTTAGCGGGTAATGAATATTACTGCTTTCTAGATGGTTTCTCGGGTTATTTCCAAATACCCATCGATCCCCAAGATCAAGAGAAGACAACATTTACTTGTCCCTATGGCACATTTGCTTATAAAAGAATGCCTTTTGGCTTATGCAATGCCCCCGGGACTTTCCAAAGGTGCATGTTGGCTATTTTCCATGACATGGTTGAGCAAACCATGGAAGTCTTCATGGATGATTTCTTTGTTTTTGGGGATTCATTTTCATCTTGCCTTGCCAATTTAGAACGTATGCTTAAGCGATACGAAGACACTCGCCTTGTTCTAAATTGGGAAAAATGCCATTTTATGGTAAAAGAAGGCATTGTGCTAGGACACAAAATCTCAAAAGCCGGTCTTGAAGTGGACCATGCTAAAGTGGATGTCATAGCCAAATTACCTCCACCTTCAACCGTGAAGGGTGTGAGAAGTTTTCATGGTCATGCGGGCTTCTATCGTCGCTTTATCAAAGATTTTTTTAAAATCGCTCACCCGATGACCCACCTCTTTGAAAAAGATACTCCTTTTATCTTTTCTAAAGAGTGTATTGAAGCCTTCAATCTTCTTAAGGATAAGCTAACTAAAGCACCGGTCTTGGTTACCCCTAATTGGGAGCTACCTTTTGAGTTGATGTGCGATGCTAGCGACTTTGCTATTGGAGCGGTTTTGGGCCAAAGAGTGAATAAACACTTCCAACCAGTCCATTATGCTAGCAAGACAATGACGGGGGCTCAATTGCATTATACGACAACCGAAAAAGCGCTTTTAGCTGTTGACTATGCTTTTGAAAAATTTCGCCCCTATCTTGTTTTATCCACCACCATTGTATACACGGACCATTCCGCGTTGAAGTACTTGATGACTAAGCACGACTCTAAGCCAAGACTTCTTCACTGGGTTTTACTCCTTCAAGAATTTAACATTGAAATTCGTGACAAGAAGGGAGCTGAAAACCTAGCCGCGGATCATCCAAGTAGACTTGAGGATCCTTATCAAGGGGATCATCCAAACAAAGAGATCAATGACTCTTTTCCCCTTGAGACCTTAATGTCTATAAATTCCAATCTTGATTACACCCCGTGGTTTGCCGACATTGCAAACTACTTAGCGGGTGGTGTTCTCATCAAAGGGTTAACATCCCAACAAAAGAAAAATTTCTTAAACGATGTTAAGACTTACTTTTGGGATGACCCTTTTCTCTTCAAACAATGCGCTGATTTGTTTATTCGCCGATGTGTTGACGGACCGGCAGCTTTAGACATTCTCGAGGCTTGCCACAAAGGACCCACCGGTGGTCACTTTGGTCCCAACTACACCGCCAAAAAAGTGTTTGACTCAGGATTCTATTGGCCCACCATTTATCGTGACGCTCACGAAATGGTTAAAAACTGTGATGCTTGCCAAAGACAAGGCAAGATCACACATAAAGATGAGATGCCTCAAAATTTCATACAAGAATGTGAAACCTTTGATGTATGGGGCATCGATTTTATGGGGCCATTCCCTTCTTCTAAAGGAAACAAGTACATCCTCGTAGCCGTTGACTACGTTTCTAAATGGGTTGAAGCTAAGGCTCTCCCAACGAACGATGCGAGGGTGGTTGTGAACTTTTTGAAGCAGCTGTTTGCTCGATTCGGTGTTCCTCGTGCTATAATCAGTGACCGCGGGACTTATCATCCCCAAACTAATGGGCAAGCCGAGATATCTAACCATGGATTGAAGCGAATTCTGGAACGTATTGTGGGAGAGCATCGTGCCTCGTGGGCCGATAAGTTAGATGATGCTTTGTGGGCTTTCCGTATCGCTTACAAGACCCCGACTGGTTGTACACCTTATCGTCTTGTGTACGGGAAAGCATGCCACCTCCCTATCGAGCTGGAACATAAGGCATACTAGGCCTTGAAGTGGGCTAACTTGGACATCAACAAAGCCGGTGATCTTCGCAAGATTCAACTCAACGAGCTTAATGAAATGAGGAATGAAGCTTACGAGAACTCATTGATCTACAAGGAGAATACCAAGCTCATCCATGACTCAAAGATTAAGAATCGAGAGTTCCAAGTTGGAGACAAAGTTTTACTCTTTAACTCTCGTTTGAAAATGTTTTTGGGCAAACTCAAATCCCGCTGGTCTGGTCCATTCACCATCGCCAAAGTCTTTCCCTATGGCACCATTGAGCTTTCTCAGCCAAATGGGCCCAATTTTAAGGTGAATGGCCAGCGCGTGAAGTTGTACTTTGGTGAGGACATCTCTCATGAGATGATGTCATCCCTCACCACGTTTCCCTTGAATTAAGTTCTGGGTCGAGTCAGGCTCGTGACTCGGTTAACAAAAACAAGCGCTTCTCGGGAGGCAACCCGTGTATCTACCCTTTCCCGTTTTTACCCTAAGTGTAGGGGGAGCTTGTAGGTGTTTGTTGCTT
Source organism: Glebionis coronaria (assembly GCA_025667525.1). Taxonomy (NCBI): domain Eukaryota; kingdom Viridiplantae; phylum Streptophyta; class Magnoliopsida; order Asterales; family Asteraceae; genus Glebionis; species Glebionis coronaria. The sequence goes on from CM046878.1 coordinate 386,410,545, forward strand.
TGTTTCTTATGATGTGCAGGGATTCGAACTTTCAATGAAGCACTTTTGATGACTTTTGATGACCCGTGATCCCGTGTACCCGTCTTCCCAGTTCTTTCCTAAACTGTCATGATTAAATATTTCATATCTTATATGATTCACATTGAATTCACTTTAGTTGTCCTCTCCTTAACGAGATGTAAACAAAGTGCACAATGTCATAAGTGTAGGGGAGTTTACTCCCACATGCTTAAACATTGAGGACAATGTTATATCAAGTGTAGGGGGACTTCTATCGAAGTAAGTGGTATTTTCCATGAATTTGCCCTCATTTTAACCTGAAAATTTGATTTTTCGACATTTTTCAAAATTTTTAATCTATTTTGGCCTTGTAGTTTTCCTTTGCTATCGTTATTTACTTTCCTTGCTAAAAATAAAAGTTTAATAAAGTGGTTTTAAATTATTCAAAGTCGTGAATATTTTGACTCAACCCGAGTTTACTTATCTAAGTTTACTCTAGCTAGTATCCTTAATGTGTTTAAGTCAAGTTTTGCTAGGCTTTTATATAGGGAACTTTAAAACGCGAAAGTCTTAACTCTCATGGGTTAAGAACAAGAATTTTTCGCAAGTTCCTATAATTGATCCAAGAGAGTCGTTTATCAAGGGAACTTTAAAATGCAAATTCTAAACTTGAAAAAGTCTAAGAGTTTGCAAGGTCCCATAGACGACTCGAAAACCCAAAACTTCGATTTAAATGGCTAAGCATCCACGAGTCTCATTCCTTGAGATTTTAAACTGTGGAGGACGAGAGATGATAGAGTCAGTTATAAGTTTGGTATTCTTTCGTGAATTTATGTGAGTTAATTATGATCCTATTCTCCCATCGCTTGTTAATAAATTTATTTGCAATAAATAAGGTTGTACGATTTGAAAAGTTACTTAGCTTCTAGCCCAAGATCGTTTAAAAGTTACTCGGTATTAATTAGAGTTCATAGCCAAGGCATAACTTATTGAAGCCGGATACGAAGATTGGCGAGTCCGAAAAGGCCCTAACAAGGCATGAGGGCTACATTTTGTTGCTAAAGATCCAAAAGTGATGTGAAGAATCATTTATCGAAAATCAATATGAAGGATCGAGACACACGACGAAAAGCAAAAACTCCCCAAAAGATCATGGAGAAGTCTATCTGAAAAGACCCTAACAAGGTATGAGGATAAATAGATCCAAGTCCTAAAAGGAGGCGGATCGTTGTATATCAAAGTCCAAAATAAAGATTGGAGAAAAATGAAGAAGTCGTGGTCCAAATATGAAGAATCTCTCAAAAGTCAAAGAGCTATTATGAAGAAAAGACCATAATTTCAAGAAAGTCTCTCAAGATTTGAAGTATGAAGTCGCTGCCAAATATCGGTCCGAGAAAGGTCTCAAATCGTGAAGCGAGTTATGCCAAGATATGAACATTAAGAGGTCCCGAGAAGTAGTTTTAAAAGATTTTGTCCTTTAGCTAACTATTGATTAAATCGTCCACTTTATTTTCAGCCTAAATAACTATTGAAATAAGTCAAACAATGCATCCTCGTGATCATTCAAGACAAAAATAAAATACAAGTGATACACCTAGGAATAAGGGAGTCTAAGTGAATAATTGGCCCACATGAATTTGTGTTAGTTTGCTAACTTATAATAACAATGATCTCGCTTTTAAGCTTGGTATAGGGAACGTGAAACTTGAGGATGATAAACGTTCATGGCAGCCAAACCCCAACGTAAGTCTTTGATTTCTTTACTTGTTTTTATCTTTTTACTTTCCCTAAATGTTTAGTATTTAATAAAGGCCAAGGTGGGTTATTTATGATGAAAAATGTAAACCGTGCTTTAAAGTTAATGCATTGCATGAGGACATTGCAATGGTCAAGTGTAGGGGATTTAATAAGTGTGAAAACACTTATCCTTTTACCACTTATTTCCAATAATAACATGACCAAAACGTGTATTTTATGTCATAAACGTCGGAATTATGCGTTGTTTGTGTTTTTATTGTGTTCTAGGACCAAAAGATGAAAAAGGAAGAAAACATGGGCTTTTATCGAAGAAAACGAGAAAAGACGAAGTCAAGAGATCAAGAGTGCTTAAAGAACGGATGTCCAAGACCTATTCTGAAGATTTATCGAAGAAAAAGTCTAAAGACGGAAGTTTAATGAAGTCGAAGAACTCAAGTCTAAATTAAAGAAGAAAATTATTAAGACAAGTTCAAATCCCGAGACGACGTCGAGAAAAGACAAAGAATTAAATCGAGTCGAGAAGAAAAGAAAGAAGGAAGCACACCACACATGCACCTCCCACATAGCCTATAAATACCCTCCTAATCACATTAGGAGGGTGGTTAGCTAGTTAGTTAGTTTTTAGTTTTCATTATTAGTTCTTAAGTTTTTAAGCACTTTCTCTCTCTAGTTTTACATTAAGTTTTGTAATTTGGAATCTTAATATTTTAATTCAAGCAATCTTTTAATAATCTCTCATTCTTCCTTTCTTAATAATCTATGGTATAATTTAATAAGCATGTAGTGGTTGTGATTTGGTTGATTTTTGTGTTGGCTTATTGATAATAAATTAATTTGATAAGCTTAAGTTGGTGACAAAAAGTTGTTTTTGATTTTTTGTTTATTTGGTGTTTTAAAAGTTTTTAAATGCTAGCTTAATCATCTTTTTCTAAAAATCTTTTGGTTTAGCTTTTGGCAAAGTGCTTATTGGGATTTGGCTTATTTACTTATTGTTCAAATTTCGGAATCTTCAAAAGCCTCTTTTTCCGGATAAAGAAATAAATTCCTTATTCCGGATAAGGGTTCTTTTACATATTGCGGATAACTGTTCTAGCCTCATATTCCGGATAAGACTAAAAAGTCTTATTCCGGATAAGCCCACTTTGTACCATTTTCCGGATAAGACTCAGCTTGTGATTTACGGAGAAGAAGTTCGCTACGTTTTCTGGATAAGGGTTATATTTTGTTTTCCGGATAAGAAGTTTAAAATATTTTTCCAGATAAGGCCTCAAAATGGATTGCGGATAAGGGTCTAAGTATTATTCCGGACAAGAAGTTTTATGTTTTACGGATAAGAGTATTTAGTAGATTCCGGATAAGCAAGTTTTCTGGATAAAGGTGTTTATTTGCGTTTTGCGGATAAGAAGCTTGTTTTGTTTTCCGGATTAGCCACAGACCATTTTCCGGATAAGCTCGTTGAAGTCCTTTCCGGATAAGAGGTTGGAAGAAGTTGTGGAAACCTTGTTTTCCGGATCTTTGAAGCAACTAGGAATGCACCATGTTCATATGATTATACAATCAAAGCGGAATTAGAACATGATACATTAACAAGGTGTTTAGGGCACAATAACATGAATTAAAACACAATTGGATTGCTAATTATATTAATAATCAACAATCACTAGACGTGTATACATTGAATCCCACGTGTAGTGCACACACGCTTTAGGTTTACATTGTGAATGAATTGATATGAAAAACCTAATAACCCTTGGTTCCTTTTATAGTGTAAGGATTAGGGTTTTACAAGAGATAAGAATAAATAAACATGTGAATTTTCTATTTAGATAACCATATACATAATATATCATGCATATATATCCAAATAGAATCTTCTAAAAGCTTATTGTCTACAATTCTATCAACTCTTGAATTGTATGTGACAATGCTTAGATTGTACACGACAACTCTTGAGTCAACAATGCTGGATTTACTCTTATCAACGCTTGATTAACTCTTGACAACGCTTGGACAATATCTTCATGTTTTCTTCATTTTTGAGTTTCTGCCACATCAACTTTTTGACCCAACAATCTTCCCCTAGTTGATAGTGGCAAAACTCTATGTGTATCTCTTGTAAGTTGTACATGATCTTCAAATTACTTCCCCTCAAGTGTAGCATGTATTTCTTCCCCTTTTTTTCACATCAACAAGGAAGTAAACAATGTATGCAATCTTTGAAGATTCTCCAAATGTAGCTCTAAGTAATGATCTTGAAGAAAAATTAATGTAATATTTTTGATGTAGAAGTAGAATAACCCAACCTTGTGTTCCATGTCTTGTACTATCCATGTGATAAAGAACTTATACCTTTAGCATTATAAGCAGACCTCGATCTCTTGTCAATATTCTCATCCTATGTGAGACACTGAGCACGATAATGTAACTCCTTCAAGTGTTATGACAAGCCTTCATCACCAACCATGTAAAGCACGAACAAGTTACCTTTAAAGTCTATGACTGGGAGTGCACGACTTTAAGATATGATAGAACACAAACTCGCGAAAATCTTCTTCAATCATCAAACTTACCATAAGAATTCTTCCCCTTAAGCTAACACCTCTTCATGAACACTTTTCATTACCTTATGAATTGTTGCTAACTCGCTTTAAGATCATGAATTCCGTTGAAAAATATCCGAGCCATAAATATCAACATGATATTCTAAATTAAAATGGAGATTCCATGTACCTTCGTGTGTAAATACTACCTTTTTGTGTGCTTAAAACGTACCAATTTTCTCAAACAGCAGCAATCATTGTGTTGTCCAATATCCTCTTCTTTCCAATATCTTTACCAGATGTATTGTCCAATATCGGACAATACTTATCAGCGCTTGAAATACCATATATCGGACAACACTGTCAATGCTATCAGCGTTGACTTATTCTGTCAGCGTCAAAATATTCTTCCTGTCAGCGTTAAAGTAAGTCTTGTCAGCGTCCACGTCTCTTTTATCTGCTGACGTCATCTAGGATCCAAAAGTGGCTAAAATACAAGTAACATAACCCATATCTTTTGCATTCTGTATGACATCCCATGAAAATAGGCAAGTAAATATCCTATTTTATCTTAGACCAGTAGAATCGTTATTGCGTCTTGTCCCAAAGATCTTGTCAGCGACATAATTCTCCATGACAACGTTAGAACATGTATTACGTCACTGACATAATTCTCCAAAGTAAATTATAATAAACACGTGAAGACAAGAATCACAATCCATTTATCATACTGGTCGTGTGAACACACCAATTTCCACCAATTAGAATCAAATGGCTTATATCTAGCTTCAGCCTCACGTGAGTAATCATGGACGAGCAAACACTTGATCTAAGCCCAAAAGACGTATATAATCTTGTCCTTCTCATGACCAATCATCATCCAATCACTGTGTGAACACACATGTTTCTTTTGCTGTAGGCAATCGTGAACCAGGCTTCACATCACGTCACAATCATATTCTTTTTCTTTTGTTGTTTGTGCGTAAACTGTTATAGCTATTTATAACAACAGCTATAAACTCTAAACGATCAAACCACCATCATTACGATCACGACATGCTGCTAGGGTTCATCATTGATTCATGATGAATCAATTCCCCAAAGCTAACAGCATATAATCTTGAAACAGCAACAACAAACAAACAAATCTAGGGTTTTTACATCAAACCCTAAAAACGAAAATCTTCTCTACAGCCAACTTTGACGCCTAATAACTTTTTCTTGGGAATAAACCTCGACAATCCCTCCGGTGGATGTTTAGATATGTGTATGAAGAACACACATATAAAATTTCGTGACGATCCAACGGTTTAATCAAAAGTTATGACCTTCTGAATACTGTTGCGCACACAAAAACGTCCAGAAAAACCCTAGACGGATTTTTCTTTTCACCATACACGAACACCTTGTTGGTCCTAGCATCACGAGCCACGAGGCTCTGATACCAATTGTGGAAACCTTGTTTTCCGGATCTTTGAAGCAACTAGGAATGCACCATGTTCATATGATTATACAATCAAAGCGGAATTAGAACATGATACATTAACAAGGTGTTTAGGGCACAATAACATGAATTAAAACACAATTGGATTGCTAATTATATTAATAATCAACAATCACTAGACGTGTATACATTGAATCCCACGTCTAGTGCACACACGCTTTAGGTTTACATTGTGAATGAATTGATATGAAAAACCTAATAACCCTTGGTTCCTTTTATAGTGTAAGGATTAGGGTTTTACAAGAGATAAGAATAAATAAACATGTGAATCTTCTATTTAGATAACCATATACAGAATATATCCTGCATATATATCCAAATAGAATCTTCTAAAAGCTTCTTGTCTACAATTCTATCAACTCTTGAATTGTATGTGACAATGCTTAGATTGTACACGACAACTCTTGAGCCAACAATGCTGGATTTACTCTTATCAACGCTTGATTAACTCTTGACAACGCTTGGACAATATCTTCATGTTTTCTTCATTTTTGAGTTTCTGCCACATCAACTTTTTGACCCAACAGAAGTATTGCGGATAAGGACTCCAAGGCAATTTCCGGATAAGAAATTGGGGAAGTATTGCGGATAAGGGTTCGAATTATACATTCCGGATAAGGTTTTTGGTTTGTATTCCGGATAAGCTCACGTAGAGAGATTCCGTACAAGGTAGGTATTGTGTTTTCCGGATTAGGAGATTTCTAAGTTCGTTCCATTTTCATTTCCAAGTTTTACTTTTTCCTGCCAAGTAAGGTTCGTTTATTCTCCTTTATTTCTTTATCTTGTCATTTACTTTCATTATTACTAATTCACATTTAGATATAGATAATCCAAATCTCCCCCTTTTATTAACCAAGAACAATCATTCCACTTTGAACCGTGATCGATTCGAAAAGACACCCAGAACGAAACAACGACAAATAAAACAATTGGGTACGAGCAACACAAAGAAAGATCTTGCAAAATCTACCTTTTTAATTAACTAAAATTAAGTTATTAACTCTTAAGATCTTTCTTACTTTTCATAGTGTGTGAGGAAGCAAGGAAATATGAAAGTAATTCCTAATGAGATATTTGATGATCTCAAATGGCTCTAGACTCAATCGTGCATTTTGGATTTTAGTGATCGGAGGCTGGAGAGGAGTGCCACCATTTCAATACCAATTTATTCGGAGTGAATAAATCAATAGATAATGCGTTGTCTCCGTGTGATTAAAACAAATATCTTTTGAGAGATATCTGAGTTAGTTGGGATGGGTTGTGCATTGCATCAATGGGTCCATGATGTCTGTCTTTAATATCAAGCATCATTAAAAATGATCTCAATAGCATATGCATTGACCCGGTTTCTGCCTAAGGTTGTAAGGAGGGCTTCTTTCTTTACACCCTTTATCTTTACAATTCTTTTTCATTCTTCAACCCCTTCAATGCTTACCAATACGTCATTGTGGAAACCTTGGTTTCCGGATCTTTAAGCTACTAGAAATGATCATTGTTCATATGATTAGACAATCAAAGCGGAATTAGAACAACAATCATTGACAAGGTGTTTAGGCACGAATAACATGAATTAAAACAAAAGGGATGTTCATTATATTAATAACAAACATCCACTAGACGTGTATACATTGAATCCCACGTCTAGTGCACACACGCTTTAGGTTTACATTGTGAATGAATTGATATGAAAAACCTAATAACCCTTGGTTCCTTTTATAGTGTAAGGATTAGGGTTTTACAAGAGATAAGAATAAATAAACATGTGAATCTTCTATTTAGATAACCATATACAGAATATATCCTGCATATATATCCAAATAGAATCTTCTAAAAGCTTCTTGTCTACAATTCTATCAACTCTTGAATTGTATGTGACAATGCTTAGATTGTACACGACAACTCTTGAGCCAACAATGCTGGATTTGTTCTTGTCAACGCCTAAATTGCTCTTGACAATGCTTGGACAATAACTTCATGTTTTCAACGTTTTTGAGTTTCTGCCACATCAACTTTTTGACCCAACAATCTTCCCCTAGTTGATAGTGGCAAAACTCTATGTGTATCTCTTGTAAGTTGTACATGATCTTCAAATTGCTTCCCCTCAAGTGTAGCACGTATTTCTTCCCCTTTTTGTCACATCAACAGGGAAGTAAACAATGTATGCAATCTTTGAAGATTCTCCAAATGTAGGCTCTATGTAATGATCTTGAAGAAAAACAAATATAATATTTTTGATGTAGAAGTAGAATAACCCAACCTTGTGTTCCATGTCTTGTACTATCCACGTGATAAAGTACTTATATCAGACCAAGTATAAGTAGACCTCAATCCCTTGTCAATATTCTCATCCTATGTGAGACACTGAGCACGATAATGTAACTCCTTCAAGTGTTATGACAAGTCTTCGTCACCAACCATGTAAAGCACGAACAAGTTATCTTTAAAGTCTATGACTGGGAGTGCACGAATTTAAGATATGATAGAACACAAACTCGCGAAAATGTTCTTCAACCATCAAACTTACCATAAGAATTCTTCCCCTTAAGCTAACACCTCTTCATGAAGACTTCCACTTCCTCATGAATTGTAGCTAACTCGCTTTAAGATCATTAATTCCTTTTAAAAATATCTGAGCCATAAATATCAACATGATATTCTAAATTAAAACGGAGATTCCATGTACCTTCGTGTGTAATTACCACCTTTTTGTGTGCTTAAAACGTACTAATTTTCTCAAACAGCAGCCTTCTTTGTGTTGTCCAATATCCTCTTCTGTCCAATATCTTTACCAGATGTATTGTCCAATATCGGACAATACTTATCAGCGCTTAAAATACCATATATCGGACAACACTGTCAACCTATCAGCGTTGACTTATTATGTCAGCGTCAAAATCCAACCCTGTCAGCGTCTAATTCCTCTTTGTCAGCGTCTAGGAAAATTATATCAGTAGTATAAATAATACTTATTATTCCAATATTCAAACATAAAAGTAGTTAATATATTTGTGAGATAACTACAAAGAATTACTTTTCTAAATAAATAGAAAATAACTCTTAGAGTAAATCCCAAATATATCAAAAATACTCCACGTTTTTATATTCAGAATAATGCATACCATATATACCTTGCGTTTCTTTTACTGAATAATAATTTAAATCCTGAAAATCAGCAAACATACGCGTATAATGTTCCTCTTTAATAGCAAGTCTTACGTTTGAACCTGTGCACTTGCCTTCTTTAGTTGACCAATGAGATCCTACGTGAATCCATATTTAATCCCATAAAAATAGGAAGTAAATATATTGTAACCAGAACTCTCCTTCACGTTACCTTGTTGAAATCTTCAAACCAACAGTATTATATCCCATCTGTTCCACGTAATCACAGCAAATATGAAGTAAAGTAAACATCCTTGATAACTAGGTAATCAAATATAGTAAATATATTGATATCCCCAAAAATCAGCAAGTGAATATTTCACTCTAAATATATCCCACGTATCTTTTCTTCCTTGGTTTGTAGTGAAAACGATCAGCATACAATTTCCCATGTGAGATGTCTTTGTCTGCTGCCACGGTAGTAGGACCAGTAATACTTTTCTTGATGTAACAATAATACTGTACAAAGCAGCGAATCTTTTTCTTTCTGCTCGTCCTTGTCACTGCTGTACTTTCTCTTCTGGATCAAAAAGTACTCACATTCAAGCTTATGAATATGACCACTGTGATTTCTTCTTTTCAATGATCACGTGAGATCAAATTTTGCTAATATTGAAAGCCAAAAGCTGTTGGATCACAGCAGCATTGATGAGACTGCTTTTATACATGGTCTCATCGTCCAAATCGGTCTTAAAATGCATAAAATATCATAAAATAGACCAAATATATGCTCGTGTTTGTTACTTGTGTATTTTTAGGTACGGATATTAAGGAATTGGCAAAAGATCACAAGGATCATTCAAAAACGAACACGGGAAACGAAGTCGCACAATGAACCGGGCCCAAGTTTGGATTTTGCAAAATGACCCTTGAAGAATTGAAGATTGGCAAATTTAGTCCCTCATCTTTGAAGAACTTGTCACATTTGACCCTCCACATATCAAATGTACAAGTATGGTCCTTAATGTTTGAAGATTATACAAGATCAGCCCTTGGAAAATGAAGAAAATACAAAAGGAGCCCTTGTTAAAAGTTTTTGAAGAAGTTGTGCCAAAAATGACAACTTGGCAAAAGTTGATAAGTGCAAAATGAGCACTGATGGGATTTATTACAAAGTGCAAAGAAAGTAAAAACTTGGGGACCTAACCTGCCAAACAAACAAACTTTCCCACCCACTCAGGTCATGACACGTCAACAAACCCACCCACAAACCCACCCACCAACCCATAAACCCGACCCTACCCGATCTTTATACCCGGTTTTATTTAATCACCCAGTCAAAGAAGTCAACCCCCCCCCCCCCCCACTAACCCACATTCCCTCTAAAACACATTTTTAAAATCTGTTTTATCCAAAAACAGATTAAAACGCCCCCTAATTAACCTAGAACCCTAATCCTACCCCAGATTAATTAACCCTCTAATCAAAGGATTATCCCCTCAAACGCTCCAGTTCACTAATTAAACTTACCCTCACCATAACCCACCTCACAAAACAGTGCCACGTGGCCTGTGGTCCTCACCCAAGCACTCCCCTGCACCCGTCTCTTTCCCACAACCCTAGAACCCGACAATTTCAACGTCTAGGATCATTCTACTTGTTCCCCAAGCACAAATTAAGGGTCCAAGATCAAAAATCAAGCTGTCAATCACATGGGTGCTTTTGACCAAAGAATTCGTCAAAGAAGAAAAGGGCATTTCAGGGCATTTAGCTATTAGGGCTTTTCAAACTTGTATTATTTTAATTAGTTTCTAGAATAGTTTTTTAGATTGTATAAAAGGAGATGAGCCTGTTCATTCTCCTTTGTTCCAGTTTTTCTTCAAAAAAAGTTTTTGTAATTCCTTTTAGATAAATAAAAGTTTGGTGTTTGTGTTAAGACAATATAATTCCTTTTTATGTTATTTGAAGTTGTTATAAATTGTGAAGATAAACTGAGTTCCATTTTTTTTGAAAGACTTGTGTGAGTTTTCAAGTTTTCAAAAGTTTTCAAATTTGATTCAAATCTTACAAACCAAATTTCTTTGAAGTGAAAGTGGAAAAGGATTGTTGGTTTGTGAGTTTAAGGTGTTTTTAAAACGTGTGTGTTAAGTTTTCAAAGTTTTTAGAAGAGAATTTTAAGAAAGTAAAAAGTAAACAGTGGAATAGAGTTTGTGCCTGTTTTCTTTTTTTCTTAGCAGCATTTGGAGAATTATTGATCATTGTTCTGCATACACCCGGGTGTATAGGGAGGTGGTATTGCAACCACAAGGTACCCTGGATGTAGGGTTCTAGGGTAAGAATCTTTACCCTTTTCATTTTTTCTGTTTAGAGTAAAGCTTTATGTGATTTGTTGGATGGCATGCTAAGTGTGTATTGTTGATTTGATTTGAGTTCAAATGATAGTGTATGCATGTTAGATGCTATTTGAAGCAGTTTGGATAGATTTAAGAGGCTATTGATTTGAAAAAAATTGCATTACAAGTTTTAAAGGACTGTTTGGATTCGGGTTTAAGCAGGTTAAAAATTCTTGATTGTGCTTAAAAAGGTTGTTAGATAGGTTTAATAGGGTAGTAATAGGAAGTGTTTTAGTTTTGGTTCAGTTTGGAAAAGTTTTGTAGCAAGTTGGGAGTATTAAAAAGTGAAAAAAAAGCATAATAAATCTGCATATGTCATTTTCAGCTTGATTTTCATGAAAACTTTTGCTTGAATCTTGGAATCTGCTAAAGATTAGGTTGTTAGAGGTTTGTATATTGCTAGTGTGCTATTTGGAGATTGTGTATGCAAATTATTGGACTTGGAATCTCAACATTGTGCATGTAAAAAGCTCTAAAAACCACCAGACTTCATTTCTTTGTCACAGCAACATTCATGTGTCTTGTGTGTGCTTTGATTGTGTGCTAAGTGTTTCTTTTCTGCTTATTTTTTACTCCTTGTGCTCCAAAGAGCACAAGGGTGCCCCCCTGTCCAAGAATCAACATCAAACAAGCACTTACCAAGTCCTCTTGGTCTATTGCACACAAGTGAAAACACTTGTGTGTTCATCAGTCCACAAGCAGACCTGGGCACGTTTTGCTCATATTCCAGGCTTAACCTTGATCAATCTAGTTTGTGTTTGAGTTTTTGTGTGTTGAAAAGTTACTGGAATCAAATTTTAAAAGAAAAAAAAAAGAAAACAAAAATCAAAAACTACACCTGCACTGGACTCGAACCCCCGACCTGCAGCTCAGGAGTAAGGGGTTCTACCAGTGATCTAGATGCGTTTTTACGTTAAGCTTTCATTTCACTAGTTACTTAACCCGTTTTTGTTTTCACCTTATTTTAATAAGCCGTAGCTTATTTGATTTTTCCTAGCTTATTTATTAAGTGTTTTTAGCTTATTTGATTTTTCCTAGGACTTTTATAGGCTTAGGGACTTTTCTGTTTAAAAGTTTTATTTTTCCTTTTATTTAATTAATTAATAGGATTATTTTTAGTTTTATATTTAGAAAGTAATTAAAAAATAGTAAACAGTAGTTTTAAATTTAGAAAAAATAGTTTTTAGGTTTTAATTCTTATTTTTGAGGTTTACATTTAAAAAAGTTTTAAAAACTTTAATTTTTTATTTTATTTAATTTTAGGGTTTTTAGGCAACTTTAAAAATTAATATAAAATTAACCAAAAGGTTTTAGGAACTTTAATTTGCATTTTCTTCTTAATTGGAATATTTAGGATTTTTGAGAATTTTTTAGAATTTATTTGAGAACTTTTCATTTTTTGGAATATTTTAATATTATTTTATTCAATAAAATTCAAAGTTTTATTTTTAACTTTTTTTCATTTTTCCTAGATTCTAGACATTAAAATAGGAACTTTTTCACTTTCCAATTAATTTTTAGGCTTTTTAATTAATTTTTAGAATTAATTTAAGATTTAATAGATTTTAATAGTTTTTAGGAGTTTAAAAATAGTTTAATTTGGTTTTAAAATTTTTAAAAATAGTTTTTAGTTTAATTAGGTCATTTTTGAGGTTTACAAATTATAAAATCTTGTTTAGGGCTTTTTAATATTTAAAAGTGATTTTTAGGGCTTTAATTAGCATTAAAAAGTCATTATTAAATTAATTAAAAGGTTTTGGCAAGTTTGGATTTTTTGTAAACTCTTAGAATATTATTTGGGATTTTTAGTAATTTTTAGTAATTTTTAGGTTAAAATTTTAAATTTTGTGTTTTTTACGTTTCTACGTCGTAACTTTCTAGTAGTGTTTTTGCCTTATTTTTCTATTTTTTCGTCTTCGTCATTTTCTCTTCTTTTTCTTCTTGTTAATAATCAAAAACAAAAATCAATCAATTCATTACACAACGCACGTGCCTCCTCGAGAGAACGAACTCACTTTTAGGGTCTTTCACACACGGTTTTCCTAAATCGTCGTGCACGCTTACCCTATTTACGTTCTTTTTCCTAAAAGACGTATTTCTACGACTATCATTTTGGCGCCGCTGCCGGGGAGGCGTGTTGTGTTTTGATTGAACCATTGTTGTATTTTTATATTAGCCATAATAGTATTTGTATTAATAGCACTCTATTAATACGTATTATCGTTTTTCGGTTTTTGTGTGAATATTATTATTATATTGTATACGTAGAACAATAAATACACAAGTACTCCAAATACGTGAGCAATCACAACCTTGATTCGGGATTTCATCACTCGATCATTGTATTCGAATCTCAAACCAAAGAAAAAGGCAAAAATAGATAAATACTTTCGTGAAGCTTAATCTTGATAAATACAAACTATAAGGTGGGTATAAGGCGGTTGTATTTCACGACCTAAAGGAAAAAGGCTCTTAAGTGCTTCGCGCCGCCTCGTTTCCTCCGCTTGCTTGTGCGTATTTGATTTTGAGAGTGAATCGAGGGTTTTGCCGCCCAAAGTATTATTACATATCATATATATTTTCTTGGTTTCCATTGATTAAACCCTCTTGAACGATTTGGTGTTCCACCATCGTTCTAAAGTCATCGAAGGCGTTCACTCCACGTGATCGTTTTCATTCATTGAGGCCTTTTTAATCAAGAGATTTGATTGAGGAGGAGATTTGTGGAATTTTTGTCTACTTAATATATTCACCAAATTCCAAAAAGGTTAATACAATCAAAAACCACAAAAAAAATTGAAAAAACACAAAATACCAAAAAGAATCTTCTTTGCTCGTCTCCACGTTGTACGTGACGTTTATGCTCACTCGTAATCAAGCAAAACGTGCACGTAGACGCAAGAACAAAACTCCTACTAAAACTCATTCTAGTGAGGAGTCTCCAAGTGAGGAACCTATTGTAGAACAAGAAGCTATCATGGCTAATCGTACTATGATGGAGTTGCTTCAAGCACCCACCGAGGGTTTTGGAGAGGCCATTGTGATTCCCGCCATCCTTGCAGAGAACTTTGAGATCAAGACGGGTTTAATGTCTATGCTTCAAGCAAACAAGTTTCGCGGTCACGAAAAAGACAACCCACATTATCACATTAGGCAATTTAATCGTCTTACCGCGACAAGCAAGTTTAAGGATGTACCACACGATGCCAACGAAGTAAGCAGCTTCCATAAAGATAATACTCTCCCATAGATGACGACTCGCTGTAGTTCTAGGGCTTCATATGAAACCCTAATTCATTACTAAATTGCTGCTATCAAACCTTTAAACGATCCAAACTTTGATCAAAAACAGCAACAATCATCCAACTTTTCTGTTTTGAATTGATCTAGGGTTTGTGGACAAACCCCTAAAACATAATTTTATGTAAACAAGAAATCTGAAAATCACTCATCAGCCCAAACTTAGATCGATTTAGCTTTATGTATACGAGATTAGATCAAGTAATACACTTAGAGAAACCTTTGTATATACTTATGAATTTAAGTGTTATGCGGAATTTAACACTTAAACAAGAACACACAATGATATAAACAAACTTTCACTTTGATTATCAATATCAAACTTGCTTACAATGAAAGTAGTTTACGAATGAAAACTTATATTAAACATTAACCTAAAGGTCTTCTTTTATAGACATAAGAAGCCTTGTACAATAATCTACGTATCAGCTATTCTAGGTAAAGATAAATATAGAAAATACAATGTTGTTCCTATCTTTACTAGAACTATTCTAGAATACAATAAACGCGTAGAGTATATCTTCCTATCAGTTCTTGTCTTCAATGTGTCAACGCTTGACTTTATCTTGTCAACGCTTGAGCTGTCAGCGCTTGTTTTGTTCTTGTCAACGCTTGTATTACTCTTGTCAGCGCTCAAGTGATCTGGCCTTAATTTATTCCCAACAATCCTCCCCTAAACTTGATATCCACTCTTATGATCAAGTTTCTGAATAAGCATTAAGGACTAGGAGGAATCTTACAAACCTTCTCATATTGGTAATGAATAAATCTAATCAAATCTTTTGCCACGTCACTTGAGTAGTCTATTTCCAGCTGAGTGTCCTTCATCTTCTCCAAAATAGCCTTGGATATGAAATACTGACCATCCACAAGTAGATACTCAGCAAACTTTGTAGAACTCAAATGGTAAACACCAGCAGCTGAATATAACCTCCATTGAAGACCACTGAGGTCATCTTCAAGATCCTTCCAAACAGCAGGATCCTCATCTTTTGGTCCACACATTCTTTTGAATGTGGACCAAAGTTTTATTCCATTAGCTGAAGTTGGTGCTTCAGCCTCATACTTGGTCTCCAGCAACCTCCAAAGGTCCACCAAGTCTTCTCTATCACAACTTGCAAACAAAGATATGAGAGTGGTAAAAGTGTGTACCTCTTTGCCAAATCTGCCAATCTTCCAAAACCCACATTCATCTTCTTCATAGCTCACAATTGGGTTCCTGGAATCTAATGGTAACACTTGCACCATATCTGAAGCTTCTAAAGGTGAGAGCTTGAGGCTCTTTCTGATGACAGCTTCACTTGGATATAGTGGATCCATATCTTTGGGAAACTCAAATGAAATTCCCTTCTTTACAGGCCTGGGAACAATCATAGCTTTCTTGAGTTCCATTTCTTCTGCAAGTTCCTCCTTTCTTTCATCTGAAAGAAGTCTGAGAGTGTTTGCTTCCTGCACTCTCACCCAAATAGGATAAGCCCTGTTTTCCAACTCATCAAATGTCAAAGCCCTCAACTTCTGGTAAGTCCATCCAACTCCATGACATCAGAGCAACATAAAGTAGAGCTCCCTTCTATCCCTTTTCAACTCTGGGAGAATATTACTTGCCTTGTGTTTCAAAATAACCTGGCAATCTTTCTGAACTCTAAGAAGAATTTCCAAACCCCATATTTGATCTGAAATGGTCAAGTCTGGATTCTCCATGCATCTTTCTTCCCAAGCAATGTACATTTGAACCACCTCTGGCATGTCAAAGTCAACCTGCAATTTTAATTCTCTCAACTTCTCCTTGGCTAACTCATCCCCATACTCAAGCCTTTCTGGTTCTATAATCATCACACTTGAGTCTGAGCTAGCTCCATCACTTCCTTCTTTTAAATTCACAACAAATGGTGACTCTTTCATCTCCTTTTTATCCTGTTCCAAGATTTGTGCAGCTAATCTTCTATCAAACTCAACTTGAGCTGCATCCTTTGGAACAATCTCTTCTACCAATATACCCTTACCCTTATCTGATGGTGCAATGGTTGGTAAGGTAGATGGTAATACCTGTGTAGAAACTTCCTTGATGATAGATGATGACTGGGATACATCACCTTCATGTGCAGGTCTGTCAACGTCCAAATTTGTCCTATCAGCGCCCAAAATATTTCTGTCAGCGTCCAACTCTGCCTTGTCAACGCCCAAATATCTTCCCTCAGCGCCTTGTGTAACCTCTCTCAACATAGCTGTAAATGATAAATTTAAGTTGGTAGGAGAGACTAAGGACGTATCAAAACCTGTTTGTTTCTTCAAAGTAGTAAGGGCCTCAGCAACATCCATTGATTGACCATCATGACTGCCCTTATCACTTAGATTTATTGGATCTTCCTCCCTTTTGGAAGATTCCTCCATACCCCTCCTTGCACTAGCACTCTCTAAAACAACAATCCTCTCCCTCAATTGCTTGAGTTCAAGGCCTTGTGAGCTGACAACTTGTACTAAGTCTGCATTTTGCTTTTGCAAGCTAATGCAGACTGCCGTCAATTCCATAAGAGTCATTGGTTCCAGTCTGCCCTCTTCTGAAATGGGAATTTGACCTCCCAAGTCAGATTCATTGGGCAAGGATGAGGACTTAATGATGGTGGGACTGCCTTGGCCAGCTTCTAAGCCAGAACCAATAGTCCCAGCCTCATCCAGGTCACCAGCCACACTTGTGGTGGTGGTTCTCTCTGCTTCATGGCTAGGACCACCAGAGGAGAACACTCCAGCAGTCCTTTGGCGTTTCATCAACCTATATTCAGGGGGTGTGGAAGATGGTGTGGAAGAATGAGTGGATGTGGGTTGGTTAAGGGGTGTTTGGGTTTGTGAAGGTTGTGTGTCAGCGTTAGAAATAGGCACATCAACGCCAACATTGAACGTGTCAGCGTTGAAGGGTTCTTGGTCAAGTTGCATATGTTCAGGTGAAGGTATGGGTTTAGGAATGGGTTCAAGTTGTGGTTGGGGGTCAATTTGTGGTTGTGGGTCTGGTTAGGGTTGTGCAGCTGTAATAACAGCAAGCATAGATGGGGTTAAAGGTAGGTCACGATGGGATGGTGAGTTCATCTTCATAAAAATAGCTTTCTTTTGCTCAGGGATCTTATAAAAATCATTGTGATCCCTTGAGCAGTAACCTTGGACATCAAAAACCATTTGTAGAAAACGGGGATAAGATAAAGTCATTTTGTTCCCCTTGTTTTTACACATCCCCTCAAAAATCATTTTAGAATAATTAAATTTTTGCCCTGTTGCAATGCACACAATAGCACTGGCAATGGATCTATTGATCTCATTGTGTGCAGTGCATTTGGGACTCAAACATTGAAGGAGGACATGTATGAGGTACTTCCAGGCTGGGGGAAATTCCTGCTTATGATACTTGTTTAGAGTACCTTCATCGGGAAAAGGATATCCCAAAGCCCTAAGCCCTTGTTCTATTTCATTTATGGGAAGGATGGCTATACCATCAGCATCATCAAGATGCAAGGCTTGGCGTACCAAAGCCTCGGTAACCACCCAAGGTCTCCCATGAACAACAGAAGTCAATGTAGTCACTCTATTAACTGTTGAGGAACTTATAGTGTTCCAAAACTGTTTAATATGTGTGACTGGAATGAGTGGTGCATGAGAAAGAGCATACCTTAATGGGGATGCATTCAAATACGCCACCATTTGTGTGTATTGAGGAAACAGAGTATCATCAGCTTCAAGATATGCAATCATGTTGTGTTGAGACCTGAACCCCAATTCTAATTCTGATGGTTTAAACTTGGGTGCCATTGCTGAAAGTTGTTAATTTTAAGTGAAGAAGATGAAGTTGATAAGAGAAAAATGTGTTAGACAAGAAGTATAGATACCCTGTTTAAAAATAGGAGCCAAATTTATAGGAGAAGAAAATGCATGTGATTGGCCCAAAAATAGGCAAGTATTTTCAAAAATCAATCATGAAAATATTGAAAAAGTATAAGTTTATCTCATGCATTAAATGAAAAGTAACAACTCCCAAAATTACGGCCTAAAAATATGTCAAAAATAACAACTGGTTAGGTCCCATTGAGTGTCAACGGTCAAAAATAACCCATCAACGCCCAACGGCTATAATCTTGTCAACGTTTGCCTATAACCTTGTCAGCGTCCAAATTGGTCACAACAACGCTTGGAAAATTCTTGTCAGCGTCCAAAAATAAAAATGTTTTAAAAATGAAAAATGACCTAAACAAGTAATTTATCCTAGAGAAGATAACCAAAAGCTGATAATTATTATAGGGCGGCAAGCATTGTCCAGTTATGCACACTTGCTTAAGCAAGATAGACATAACAGTCCTCTAGTGTCCCTTGCTAACCAAAACTCTTAACAACCAAGTTACCTTACAAAATTCCTTGTTACTCCCAGGTAAATTCCATAACAAAATTATTCCCAAGTCTCCCAACAGACCACAACCAATTCTAGGCCAAAAATGTCTTGGCAGCATGCATAGTATATCAACTTTGCATGCTACAGTGCCTCATGATTTAGTAAAACTAACTCATACTCACCTGTGGACACAATCTATAATTGTGATAAGAGTATCATATGGATACCCAAACATCCTAAAGGTTCCTAAAACCTCCCCTAAAACTATGATACAAAAGTTTGCTAAAATCATGCATAAACATAAAAAATTTATGTCAAGATAGGAATGAAACATTCCAACCATCATCCATAAATAAAAACTTGTCCAAATGCATCTCCATTGATCCATAAGCAACTCTGTATCCGATGGTATACTGCTAACACCATCTGCACATTTAAATTGAAAACCACAAAACTAACATTGTTGCTGACAACGCCCCGATAACACATGACAGCGTTGAGGGAAGCTTTGTCAGCGTTAGACAATCATATTGCTGACAACGTTGCAAAAACACTTATCAGTGTTCAAGCAACCTTTGTCAGTGTTAGAAAAATATAGTGGAAAATCTAAATCATCATAAAGACCAATAACAATGCATCATCATGTACATACTTTTACAAAAAGACTCCAAAACACATATTATGTGAGATTGACCATTCCAATACTTGTTACCAAGTATTGAAATCTCCCAGCATCAAAAGGTTTAGTTAATAAATCTGACACATTTTCCTCAGTGTCAATCCTATCTGGTTGTATTAAACCTTTCTCAAAGCAATCTCTTATAAAATGGTGTCTAATTCCTATGTGTTTAGTTTTAGAATGATGTACAGGATTCTTAATGATGCATAAAGTACTGTTATTGTCAACAAATATCTTGGTATGCATGAAATTATACCCATAGTCCAACAGCTGGTTCTGAATCCATAAAACTTGGCCACAACAAGCAGCTGCAGCCACATACTCAGCTTCAGTTGTAGAATTAGCCACCACTGTTTGTTTCTTGCATTATCAAGAGATCAACCTGCTCCCAAGAAACTGACATCCACCAGTTGTGGATTTCCTATCAAATTTATCACCTCTATAATCACTATCTGAATATGCAATCAGCTCCAATGGTGAATCCTTTGGGTACCACAAACCAAGACCAGGATAGCATCTTAGGTACCTAAAGATCCTTTTCACAGCATAAAGGTGACATTCTTTGGGAGTCACTTGATGGCGTGCACAAGCACACACAGCAAACATGATGTCAGGTCTAGAGGCAGTAAGATACATCAAGGATCCAATCATGGATCTATAGTGCCTAACATCAACATCTTTCCCATCTCCAATCTTTCCCCAAGGGTGTTCTCTATCCATAGGAGTAGTAGCCCTCTTTTCATTGGAGAAAAGCCAAACTTCTTCAAGATCTCAGCAACATATTTATCCTGGGAGATGAAGATACCATCTTCTTTCTGCTGAACTTGTAAACCAAGAAAGAAGTTCATCTCCCCCATAGCACTCATCTTAAATTTGTCTGTCATAAGCTTGGAGAAATCCTTACTCATCTTTGGATCAGTAGACCCAAAAATGATATCATCAACATAGACATGCACAAGCAACACATCCTTGCCTTTCTTCTTTGTAAACAGTGTCTGATATGGTGCCCCTCTTGAATCCATTGTCTACCAAATAGGTAGACAAAGTACCATACCATGCTTTAGGGGCTTGATGAAGGCCATACATAGCCTTTTTGACTCTATACACTTTATCTGGATGCTCTGGATCCTCAAAACCAGGAGGCTGCATTACATATACTTCCTCAACAATAGTTCCATAGAGGAAAGCACTCTTGACCTCCATTTGATAGACTGTGAAGCCCATGCAGGATGCATAGGCTAGAAAAATCCTAATAGCTTCAATCCTTGCAACTGGTGCAAAGAGTTCCTCATAGTCTATCCCCTCCTCTTGTGTATAACCTTGAGCCACTAACCTTGCCTTGTTTCTGACCACAATGCCTCTTTCATCTCTTTTGTTCCTGAGAACCCATCTTGTTCCTATAGGTCTGACATATCTAGGACAATCAACCAGCTCCCAAACATCCTGAATTGCAAATTGGTGAAGCTCATCCTGCATTGCTTCCACCCAACTTGGTTCTCTGAGAGCATCAAATATTTTCTTGGGTTCCTCTTGTGACAGAAAACAGGCAAACAAACATGCTTGCACAAGAGGGGTATCAACCTTCTTGTGTATATTGGCAATAAACCCACCAAGACCTTGATGAGATCTTCTAGTCTGAACTGGAGTCATAACATCACCAATGATCTGTGAAGGGGGGTGATTCTTCATTGTGGAAGTGAGAACTCCTCCTTCAAAAAGTCTGGTGTCCTCAACCTCACGCTCCATGTTGCCAATATCTTCTTCATCAGACTCTCCTTCATCAACATGAGGATGAACCTCTTCATATAAATTGGAAGGTTCACCTTGTTCAAAATTGGAAGAGAAAAGATGTTCAGTATTGTTGTCAACGCCTGAATCTTGTTTGTCAGCGCTTGGACTAACAACGCTTGAAGTGTGGTTGTCAACGTCTGAACCATCAACGTCTGAATTGGTCTTGTCAGCGCTAGATTTGCCTTTGTCAGCGCCTGAAGAACCATGCATGTTTGTATCTGGTGGTGCTTGGAAACCACCATTATCTTGTCCAGCAGCAGCAGCAGCAAAAGCATCTGTCCAAATGGGAATGGAAACATATTCTAGGATAGGAGATGTCTTTTCTGCTTGTGATCCAACCTTTTCATGAACCTGAGTACCTGAAACATCAACAACTTGTTCCTCCATAACATTTGAAGTTACCTTCACAATGTCTGGATTAGTGACAGGCATATAATTTAAAGTTCTAGATAAAGGTTCCAAGTCAAACAACCAATTAGGACCACTTTCAGGATCACTAGGCTTATTTTCTAAAAACCTAACATGTACTCTTTCAAGTATACGTTTTTCTTCTTTAAGATAAACCCTATAACCCTTGCTCTGCACTGAATACCCCATGAAGTAACCCTCATCACCTTTTGCACTAAATTTCCCTAAGGCATCACTAGTGTCCAAAACTACTACATGACAACCAAAAGGTCTGAGAAAACCAATATTAGGGTTTCTTCCCCAAAGTAACTCATAAGGTGTTTTGTTCTGAATTTTGTTAACCAATGCTCTATTTTGCACATAGCAAGCTGTATTAACAGCCTCAGCCCAAAAGGCTATAGGAAAGTGAGCATCAGCCAACATTGTTCTGGCTACTTCAATTAGGGTTCTATTTTTCCTCTCAGCAACCCCATTTTGTTGTGGGGTTCTAGCAATACTAAATTGCCTAGTAATTCCTTTCATGGCACAGAAATCATCTAGCTTCTTATTCCTAAATTCTCCACCATTATCACTCCTAAGCATTTTAACCTCATTGCCAGACCTCTTCTCAATCTGAGTGATAAAATTAATTAGAATATCAGCTGTGTCACCCTTCATAGCAAGAAAGAATGTCCAAGTAAACCTAGAAAAGTCATCTGTGATGACAAAGCAATATGACTTACCATTCAAACTTTCTATATTGGTTGGACCAAAGAGGTCCATGTGTAGCATATGAAGAGGTCTAGAACTAGTGTGCACCTGTTTGGACCTGAATGAGACCTTGTGCTGCTTGCCTTTAAGACATGAAACACAAGAGTGGTCATTGTGGAAGGCCTTCTCATGCAAACCATCAACCAAACCAAGCCTCACAAGTCTATTTATATTTTTAAAATTTATATGCCCTAGTCTCCTGTGCCACAAATTACTCTCATCTACTGAGGCCTTAGCATAAAAACAGGACATATTATTATTCATTTTAATCCCATTTAAATTCACATTATATATGTCCTTATGCCTAGGTGTTCTATACTCAATATATTTCTCATCAGGGATCTTAAAATCCTTGCTTAACACCAAACACTCAGTATCAGTAAAAAGAACTTTATTTTTGTTATCACAAACTTATGATACACTAAACAGATTGTAATCAAGTTCTTTTACCAGGAAGACGTTCTCAAAACGCAAATTCTTGGTGAGAAGGGTTCCTTTGCCTGTGATAGTACCATATCCGCCTCCAAAGTAAACCTTATCACCATCTTTAATAGGAGTGAAGTTTGTCAGATAGTCTTCCTTTCCTGTCATGTGCCTTGAGCATCCACTATCCCAATATCCATAATCATTGACCTGTCTATGAATGCCCTGCACATAAAGAAAACAAATTAGTTTTCTTTGGGAACCCAAGTCTTAAAAGACTTGGATTCATCTGGTTGTTCAATAAGAACAGACTTAGTTCTCACAACAACCCCATTCTCATCCTTCTTAGGATGAAAAACCCAGTTAACCCCAATAGGTTTTGTAATGACTTTTGAAATGTAGTTAAATCTATTGCAAGTCATTGAAATCCCATAATCATTAGGGTTTTGATCTTTCTTGTGTCTCCATGTTAAGCTTGAAGAAGCTTTAGACCCCTTACCTTGTGGTTGCAAATATTCAGGTCTGGTCACGTTTCTGTCAGCGTTAGAATTTGTCCTGTCAACGCTGAAATTACCCTTGTCAGCGTTGAACCTAGGGTTTGCTACAGAAACCCATTTCCTATTTGACCAGGTGTTTGTCTTTTGAAATGGTCTTTGTCCATGAGTGTTAGAACCTCTAGTAAATAATGGGGCAGGTCTAATCACTTATGGACTTTGCTCCACACAAGGTTTGGGTCTGACAACGTTTGACTTTCTAACAACGTTGACTTTGTTCCTGACAGCGCTGAAATTGTTCCTGTCAGCGTTGGATTTGGGAGCGTTGACACACTTGTAAGCCAAATGTGAAAAGCTACCACAAGTGTAACAGGCTTTCTTAGACACAACCTTAGGTCTAGAAGAGAAGAAACCTGTTCCATGATTGCTAACTTGGCTCTTGGGTGACCTAGTATTCCTATACATCTCTGCATATTTAATGCTAGGTTTTCTATCAGTGTTTGAGCCTAGGTTAACAACTTTACCAGTGAGTAGGTTAGTAACCTTAATGGGTGTGGACTCATAGGGACTTTCACATAGTAAGCCACCCTTGACAAATAAAGTAGGGTTAGCCTTCTTCCATTCATTCAGCTCAGTCAGTTTTTGTTGATACTCTTCAACTGGAGTGACAACTCTTGGTGGAGGAATGAATTCCTCCTCTTGGAGCTCTGGCAAACAAGTCCAAGATAGGTCCTTTTGTTGGACACCATAGAAGTCACCAGCTGGTGGTGGAACCAAAGAGTAATCATTCATCCTAATCCCAGTCATGTCCTTAGGATCCCTTTGTTTACCCATACATTCTCCTAGGGTTTGGGTGGCTCTATCAAATCTTTGAATTTTAAGGCCAACATTATCTTTATTCTTAATAGCCTCATCTAACTTAGCCTGTATCTCACCATTAACCCTTTCCATGATGTTTCTAATATCCATACTAGCATCTAACTCATGTTTTAAGATATTGATTTTATCTTTTAAGTCAAATTCCATTTTCTTATATTCAGAAACGGTTTTCTCAGTTTCAGTAAGAGCCAGTTGGTAATTAGACAGTTTACATCTTTCGGTACTCATATCATCTAATAATCTTAACACCTCTTTGTTAAGTCTTTCAGTATTTAACCTACAACCTTTGCTACAAAAAGCATCATCATATACCTCATTATCAGATGAAGAGGAGGATTGTGTGATGAGAGCATATTCAACATGCTCTTCTTCTTCAATATCAGCAACCAAAGCTTTGTCCTCTTCAACATTCTTAGCCAGATAGCTCCAATCCCATCCCATACCATCAATTCCTTGAACTGCAACCATGGCCTTGGAATCCTGAGCTTTAACAACCTGACTTGAGGGTTTACCAGCATCAGATCTTTTAGGAGATCTACATTCCCTCATGAAGTACCCTATACGATGGCAATTGTAGCATTCAACTTTGGATTTGTCAAATCTAGTTGTGTCTTTAGCGTTGAAGGTCATTTTCTTCTTAAACCTTCTGTTCCACCTGTTTGCTCTTATACTAGCAAGAGCCATGTTCCACTTGATGCCCATCTCTTCCAAGTGCTCATCACTTATCTGCTCAAGGTCCTCATATGTAATCACTGAACCATTGGGCAAAGAAGCAATGTAAGCACAAACAGTATCCAAATCCAAACCAGCAGGTTTAACTCTTGGGGAGTCACTCTTGAATGTGTCAACGTCTGAATAGGAGACGTTGACAGGACTTGTTCCAGCGCTGACATATGATGATCCAGTAACTAGATGCATATAAGAGTCCTTCTGATTGAATTGACCTTCACTATGAGAGAAGAAGGCCATGTTACTATTGGTAGACTTGCTCCCATGTTCTAAAAGAGTTTCATCTTCCAACAGCCTTAATTTATTGTAGATGTCATCAAACGAGGAGCTCTTGTAAGTATTGTTGGCAAGAATGGATCTTGCCTCAATCTTCCATGCCTCACCAAGACTTTTAAGAAAGGTAGCATTAATGTCAACATCACCAACTTGTGTCCCCATGAAGGACAACTTGCTTGTAATGTCAAGCAATCTACTTCTCACACTACTCAGTTTCTCATTGGGTTGAGCTTTGAAGACAGCATAATCATGCATGAGTTGCTTTTTCTTTTCTTCCTTAGTGTCTGCATTGCCACCATGTGCAACTTCAAGAGCTTCCCAAAGGTCTTTAGCAGATTCATAACCTCTGTGTTTATGCTGATTCTCTTGTCCCAAAGAGAGCTTCAGAATATTTAGGGTTTTCATGTCAACCCTTCTCTTTGCTATGTCTTCAGCAGACACAGCTCTACCATCATCAGGTTTTTCCTTCTTGTCAGCTTCTGAACATCCAGCAACAGCTGTTCTTGCAGCAATAGCATTAGCAATCTTTTGAGCCTTATTGAATGTGTTTCCATATTCAATAATCTCCTAGAGTGTGTAGTCATAGATCCCTAGATATTGCTCAAAGTTAAATTTCCACTGATCAAAGTTGGTTGCATCAAGCATAGGAATCTTGATGTTTGGTAAAGGTGAGGAGGAAGAGTTGGTGATTTCTAGAGTTGACATGATGTTGTTAGGGTTTTTTGAGAAAATTAGGGTTTTGGTGATTTCGAGGGTTCTTGTGTTCTTTAAGATCAAAAGTTTCTCAACAAGCTCTAATACCACTTGTGGAAACCTTGGTTTCCGGATCTTTAAGCTACTAGGAATGATCATTGTTCATATGATTAGACAATCAAAGCGGAACAAGAACAACAATCATTAACAAGGTGTTTAGGCACGAATAAGATGAATTAAAACAAAAGGGATGTTCATTATATTAATAACAAACATCCACTAGACATGTATACATTGAATCCCACGTCTAGTGCACACACGCTTTAGGTTTACATTGTGAATGAATTGATATGAAAAACCTAATAACCCTTGGTTCCTTTTATAGTGTAAGGATTAGGGTTTTACAAGAGATAAGAATAAATAAACATGTGAATCTTCTATTTAGATAACCATATACAGAATATATCCTGCATATATATCCAAATAGAATCTTCTAAAAGCTTCTTGTCTACAATTCTATCAACTCTTGAATTGTATGTGACAATGCTTAGATTGTACACGACAACTCTTGAGCCAACAATGCTGGATTTGTTCTTGTCAACGCCTAAATTGCTCTTGACAATGCTTGGACAATAACTTCATGTTTTCTTCGTTTTTGAGTTTCTGCCACATCAACTTTTTGACCCAACAGTCATAACTAGCACCTTGTTGTGATTGTTCCAGTGCTAACTTAAGTACTTGGTCGGCATTCAGCTACGTTCACAATCTTTCTCCATCTTTCCTAAGGACTACTATTTCTAGCTATGGAATGTCCTTGGGAAGATTCCTCCGGTTCTAGAGGAATCATTGGACTTTAACCTATCCTACCATCCTTATGTCACCACAATCTTCACCGTCGTGAAAGAGATGATTTGGGTAAGTATATGTCACCATGAAATCCATTTTGAAGTGCAAATCCATTTTGCTCCCCCTTAACATATGCCACGATATCCGAAAACATTTCGCACATGTCGGGATGAGCTATCACGTTAAGTCAAACTATTATTGATCTCAATATTAAATCACATTTTCTCCCCCAAATTAAAAATATTAACCCAATCAATGTTTTTAATATCAACTGATTTAATAGCATTTTAAGAAAATTTGGGAAGAAAAATGCAAATCCAATTATCTTCATGAATTACACAAGCTCCCCCTCAAATTAATGAGGGTGTACTTGAAACGTAAATTAAATACCTTTTAAACACAAGTGTAAGGTATTTATCACGTGCAAAGATCATATATGATAATGTATTCACAAGATTAGCGATTTATGAGGTTTTACCTGAATGATGGAGAACATCATATGAAAGAAGCACATGGTTCTTGTTCACGAATGTTG
Source organism: Glebionis coronaria (assembly GCA_025667525.1). NCBI lineage: Eukaryota > Viridiplantae > Streptophyta > Magnoliopsida > Asterales > Asteraceae > Glebionis > Glebionis coronaria. The sequence continues at coordinate 386,438,014 of CM046878.1, forward strand.
GTCGCCTCATCATGTCTGAAGTTATCTCTTGATTCCATGTGTATGATTGATATCGTTGTCTTGACACCAATATGTGAACTTGGCACTATCGGCGTCAAAGATTCTGAATGCTGGACAATTTCTCCCCCTCAATTGTTGACCCGTGTTCTATTGAAAGAGTTGTAGTCGCCGTTTGAGTAGTCGCGTCGTCGAGTATGTAGATATCAATTGTAAATTGCTACGGTTGGTGGAGATGATAACTTCATAAAAACAAGATTTATCTTGTTTTAACAAATAAATGCACTGACACGTACATATATTCGTGTTAGATTGTGTTATTCCGTAAACACAATCCCTTACATGGTTATAAAATAAACCATGCCCGAGAAAATTAATTCATGTTGTTGAGTCAAAGCTTTCCGGTGAAATGCTTGACTTGAAAACCATTTTGAGTATGAAAAGCGGGTTACAATCTGAAATAGTAACAAACCATTTTGAGCATGTTTTAAAACATTTGAACTTCTGCTCGAACTTTATTTACAACCCCGTGTCATTATTGAATGACATTTCTAGTATCGTAAATATTATCGATTCCAGAAGACATGCTCTTTTTATCAAAAGAAATTTTGAACACACAATTTTGAAAGATTTAGAAAACCTTTTTGAGAAATTCTCGAAAAATTGTGTTCAATGTTTTGAAAACCAATTACTTGAGCTTAAGATGTTGAATATCTTACAAAACGAGCTCAAGTCCGAGAAGTTGTAAACTTCCCATTGTGAGGATAAGTTTATCATCGGCGATAAACTTTCCTTTTAACTAAAGAACGAGTCCTAAGTTGACATTTACTTAGAAGTCATTTTCATGAGCTTGAAAAACTTTGAATGTTTTAACGTAAAGCTCATGACCGAGAAAGGTGAATTTCTCGTTATGAAGAAAAGTTCTCTTATATAAAAGATACACTTTCCTTTATGAGCTTAAAACTTGGAATGTTTTAATACAAGCTCATGACCGAGAAAATTTAATTTCCCGTTAGGAGGATAAGCTATCTTTAAAGATAAGCTCTCCTAAAATAGAGGTCCGAGTTACAGTCTGATATTTAACTGTAAGTCATAGTGCATGAGCTTAAAAACTTCGAATGTTTTTAATATAAGCTCGTGCCCGAGAAAAATTAATTTCTCGTTGTAAGGATAAGTTCATCATCGGCGATAAACTTTCCTTTTAATTGAAGAACCAATTCTAAGTTGACATTTACTTAGAAGTCGTTTTCATGAGCTTGAAAAACTTTGAATGTTTTAACGTAAAGCTCGTGACCGAGAAAGATGAATTTCTCGTTAAGAGGAAAAGTTCTCTTATTTAAAAGATACACTTTTCTTTATGAGCTTAAAACCTGGAATGTTTTACTACAAGATCATGACCAAGAAAAATTAATTTCCCGTTACGAGGATAAGTTATCATTAAAGATAAGCTTTCCTAAAATTAAAGTCTGAGTTACAGTCTGATATTTAACTGTAAGTCATTGTGCATGAGCTTAAAAACTTCGAATGTTTTTAATATTAGCTCATGCCCGAGAAAAATTAATTTCTCGTTGTAAGGATAAGTTTATCATCGGCGATAAACTTTTCTTTCTTTGAAGTCCGGGGCATAATCTGATATGTGATTATACGCCATTTACACGAGCTTAAAACTTTTGAATAGTTTTAATGTAAGCTCGTGTCCGAGAAAATTTAATTTCTCGTTAATGAGGATAAGTTTATCATCGGCGATAAACTTTCCTTTATTTGAGGATCGGGTCATTGTCAGACATTTAACAATGAACCATGTACACGAGCTTAAAACCTTTGAATGGTTTTAGGACAAGCTCGTGTCCGAGAAAACTTAATTTCTTGTTTTGAGGGTAAGTTATCGTTGCGTAGATAAACTTCCCTTTCTCTGAAGTCCGGGTCATCGTCTGTCATTTAACGAGGAGCCATATACACGAGCTTAAAACCTTTGAATGGTTTTAAGATAAGCTCGTGTCCGAGAAAACTTAATTTTTCATTTTGAGGGTAAGTTATCGTTGCGTAGATAAACTTCCCTTTCTCTGAAGAACGGGTCACAGACTGTGATTTGTCTATAAGCCTTGTACACGAGCTTAAAATCTTTGAATAATTTTAATAATAGCTCGTGCCCGAGAAAAATTAATTTCTCGTTGTAAGGATAAGTTTATCATCGGCGATAAACTTTCCTTTCTTTGATGAACGAGTTACAGTCTGTGATGTGACTATAAGTCCTGTTGAGAATAAATTAAGGCCAGATCACTTGAGCGCTGACAAGAACAATTCAAGCGTTGACAAGAACAAAACAAGCGCTGACAGCTTAAGCGTTGACAAGTTAAAGTCAAGCGTTGACACATTGAAGACAAGCACTGATGGAAGATATAATCTACACGTTTATTATATTCTAGAATACTTCTAGTAAGGATAGAAACGACAATGTATTTTCTATATTTATCTTTACCTAGAATAGCTGATACGTAGATTATTGTACAAGGCTTCTTATGTCTATAAAAGAAGGCCTTTAGGTTATAAGTTGGATATAAGTTTTCGTTTGTAAACATCTTTCATTGTAAGCAAGTTCGACATTGATAATCAAAGTGAAAGTTTGTTTACATCTTGTGTGTTCTTGTTTAAGTGTTAAATTCCGCATAACACTTAGATTCATAAAGCATATACAAAGGTTTCTCTACGTGTATTACTTGATCTAATCTCGTATACACAAAGCTAATCGATCTAAGTTTGGGATCAACAAGTGGTATCAGAGCTTGTTGAGGAACTTTTGATCTTTAAAGAACACCAGAACCCTAAAAACACCAAAACCCTAATTTTCTCAGAAACCCTAACAACATCATGTCTGAAGCAATAACCTCCTCCTCCTCAGCCTTAGCAAGCATCAAGATTCCCATGCTTGATGCAACCAACTTTGACTTATGGAAGTTCAACTTTGAACAATATCTGGGGATCTATGACTACACACTTTGGGAGATTATTGAATATGGAAACACATTCAATAAGGCTCAAAAGATTCTTGATGCCATTAGTCAAAGAACAGCTGTTGAAGGATGCCCTGAAGAGGATAAGAAAGAAAAACCTGGAGATGGTAGAGCTGTAGTTGCTGATGATATTGCAAAGAAAAGGGTTGACATGAAAGCCCTAAATATTCTGAAAGTCTCTTTGGGACAAGAAAACCAGCATAAATATAGAGGCTATGAATCTGCTAAGGATCTTTGGGAAGCTCTTGAAGTTGCATATGGTGGCAATGCAGACACTAAGGAAGAAAAGAAAAAGCAACTTCTGCATGATTATGCTGTCTTCAAAGCTCAACCCAATGAGAAACTAAGTAGTGTGAGAAGCAGATTGCTTGACATCACAAGTAAGTTGTCCTTCATGGGGACACAAGTTGGTGATGTTGACACCAATGCTACCTTTCTTAAAAGTCTTGGTGAGGCATGGAAGATTGAGGCAAGATCTATTCTTGCCAACAATACTTACAAGAGCTCCTCGTTTGATGACATCTACAACAAACTAAGACTGTTGGAAGATGAAACTCTTTCAGAGCATGGAAGCAAATCTACCACCAGCAACATGGCCTTCTTCTCTCATAGTGAAGGTCAATTCAATCAGAAGGACTCTTATATGCATCCAGTTACTGGATCATCATATGTCAGCGCTGGAACAAGTCCTATCAACGTCTCCTTTTCAGACGCTGACACATTCAAGAATGACTCCCCAAGAGTTAAACCTGCTGGTTTGGATTTGGATAATGTTTGTGCTTACATTGCTTCTTTGCCCAATGGTTCAGTGATTACATATGAGGACCTTGAGCAGATAAGTGATGAGCACTTGGAAGAGATGGACATCAAGTGGAACATGGCTCTTGCTAGTATAAGAGCAAATAGGTGGAACAGAAGGTTTAAAAAGAAGATGACCTTCAATGCTAAAGACACAGCTGGATTTGATAAATCCAAAGTTGAATGCTACAACTGTCATCGTATGGGGCACTTCATGAGGGAATGCAGATCTCCTAGAAGATCTGATGCTGGTAAACCCTCAAGTCAGGTTGTTAAAACTCAGGATTCCAAAGCTATGGTTGCAGTTCAAGGAATTGATGGTACAGGATAGGATTGGAGCTATCTGGCTAAGAATGTTGAAGAGGATAACGCTTTGGTTGCTGATATTGAAGAAGAAGAGCATGTTGAATATGCTCTCATGGCACACTCCTCCTCTTCATCTGATAATGAGGTATATGATGATGCTTTTTGTAGCAAAGGTTGTAGGTTAAATACTGAAAGACTTAACAAAGAGGTGTTAAAACTAAAAGATGACATGAGTACTGAAAGATGTAAATTGTCTAATTACCAACTAGCTCTTACTGAAACTGAGAAAACCGTTTCTGAATACAAGAAAATGGAATTTGACTTAAAAGATAAGATCAATATCTTAAAACATGAGTTAGTGGGTAGTATGGATATTAGAAACATCATGAAAAAGGTTAATAGTGAATTACAGGCTAAGTTAGATGAGGCCATTAAGAATAAAGATAATGTTGACCTCAAAATTCAAAGATTTGATAGAGCCACCCAAACCCTAGGAGTCTGTGTAGCTAAACAAAGGGATCCTAAGGACATGACTAGGATTGGGATGAATGATTACTCTCTGGTTCCACCACCAGCTGGTAACTTCTATGGTGTCCAACGAAGGGACTTATCTTGGACTGGTTTACCAGAGCTTCAAGAGGAGGAATTCATTCCTCCACCAAGAGTTGTCACTCCAGTGGAAGAGTATCAACAAAAATTGACTGACCTAAATGAGTGGAAGAAAGCTAACCCTACTTTATTTGTTAAGGGAGGTTTGCTATGTGAAAGTCCCAATGAATCACCACCCATTAAGGTTACTAACCCAATCACTGGTAAAGCTGTTGACCTAGGCTCAAACACTGTTAGAAGACCTACCATTAAATATGCAGAGATGTATAGGAATAATAGGTCACCCAAGAGCCAAGTTAGCAATCATGGAACAGGCATCTTCTCTTCTAGACCTAAGGTTGTGTCTAAGAAAGCCTGTTACACTTGTGGTAGCTTTTCACATTTGGCATACAAGTGTGTCAACGCTCCCAAAGCCAGCGCTGACAGGAACAATTTCAGCGCTGACAGGAAGAAAGTCAACGTTGTTAGAAAGTCAAACGTTGTCAGACCCAAACCTTGTGTGCAGCAAAGTCCACAAGTGATTAGACCTGCCCCATTCTTTTCTAGAAGGTCTAACACTCATGGACAAAGACCATTTCAAAAGACAAACACCTGGTCAAATAGGCAATGGGTTTCTGTAGCAAACCCTAGGTTCAACGCTGACAAGGGTAATTTCAGCGTTGACAGGACAAATTCTAACGCTGACAAAAACGTGACCAGACCTAAATATTTGCAGCCACAAGGTAAGGGGTCTAAAGCTTCTTCAAGCTTAACATGGAGACCCAAGAAAGATCAAAACCCTAATGATAATGGGATTTCAATGACTTGCAATAGATTTAATTACATTTCAAAGGTCATTACAAAACCTATTGGGGTTAACGGGGTATTTCATCCTAAAAAGGATGAGCATGGGGTTGTTGTGAGAACTAGGTCTGTTCTTATTGAACAACCAGATGAATCCAAGTCTTTTGAGACTTGGGTTCCCAAAGAAAACTAATTTGTTTTCTTTATGTGCAGGGCATTCAAAGACAGATCAATGATTATGGATATTGGGATAGTGGATGCTCAAGGCACATGACAGGGAAGGAAGACTATCTGACGAATTTCACCCCTATTAAAGATGGTGACAAGGTATACTTTGGAGGTGGTTATGGTACCATCACAGGCAAAGGAACCCTTCTCACCAATAATCTGCGTTTTGAGAACGTCTTCCTGGTAAAAGAACTTGATTATAATCTGTTTAGTGTATCACAAGTATGTGATAACAAAAATAAAGTTCTTTTTATTGATACTGAGTGTTTGGTGTTAAGCAAGGATTTTAAGATCCCTGATGAGAAATATATTGAGTATAGAACACCTAGGCATAAGGACATATATAATGTGAATTTAAATGGGATTAAAATTAATACCAATATGTCTTGTTTTTATGCTAAGGTCTCGGTAGATGAGAGTAATTTGTGGCACAGGAGACTAGGGCACATAAATTTTAAAAATATAAATAGACTTGTGAGGCTTGGTTTAGTTGATGGTTTGCCTGAGAAGGCCTTCCATAATGACCACTCTTGTGTTGTATGTCTTAAAGGCAAGCAGCACAAGGTCTCATTCAAGTCTAAACAGGTGCATACTAGTTCCAGACCTCTTCATATGCTTCACATGGACCTCTTTGGTCCAACAAATATAGAAAGTTTGAATGGTAAGTCGTATTGCTTTGTTGTCACAAATGACTTCTCTAGATTTACTTGGACATTCTTTCTAGCTATGAAGAGTGACACAGCTGATGTTCTTATTGATTTTATCACTCAGATTGAGAAAAGGTCTGGCAATGAGGTTAAAATGCTTAGGAGTGATAATGGTGGAGAATTTAGGAACAAGAAGCTAGATGATTTCTGTGCCAGGAAAGGAATTACTAGGCAATTTAGTATTGCTAGAACCCCACAACAAAATGGGGTTGCTGAGAGGAAAAATAGAACCCTAATTGAAGCAGCCAGAACAATGTTGGCTGATGCTCACTTTCCAATAGCCTTTTGGGCTGAGGCTGTTAATACAGCATGCTATGTGCAAAATAGAGCATTGGTTAACAAAATTCAGAACAAAACACCTTATGAGTTACTTTGGGGAAGAAAACCTAATATTGGTTTTCTCAGACCTTTTGGTTGTCATGTAGTAGTGTTGGATACTAGTGATGCCTTAGGGAAATTTAGTGCAAAACGTGATGAGGGCTATTTCATGGGGTATTCAGTCCAGAGCAAGGGTTATAGGGGTTATCTTAAAGAGGACAAACGTATAGTTGAGAGAGTACATGTTAGGTTCTTAGAGAATAAACCTAGTGATCCTGAAAGTGGTCCTAATTGGTTGTTTGATTTGGAACCTTTATCTAGAACTTTAAATTATATGCCTGTCACTAATCCAGACATTGTGAAGATAACTTCAAATGTTGTGGAGGAACAAGTTGTTAATTTTTCAGGTACACAGGTTCATGAGAAGGTTGTATCACAAGCAGAAAAGGCATCTCCTACCTTAGAATATGTCACAATTCCCATTTGGACAGATGCTTTTGCTGCTGCTGCTGCTGCTGGACAAGATAATGGTGGTTTCCAAATACCACCAGATACAAACATGCATGGTTCTTCAGGCGCTGACAAAGGCAAATCTAGCGCTGACAAGACCAATTCAGACGTTGATGGCTCAGACGTTGACAACAACATTTCAAGCGCTATTACCCCAGACGCTGACAACCAAGATTCAGACGTTGACAACACTTATGGGCATCTTTTCTCTTCCAATTTTGAACAAGGTGGACCTTCCAATATTCTTGAAGAAGTTCACATTGATCAAAGAGAGTCTGATGAAGAAGATATTGGCAACATGGAGCGTGAGGTTGAGGACACCAGACTTTTTGAAGGAGGGGTTCTCACTTCCACAATGAAGAATCACCCCACATCTCAGATCATTGGTGATATTATGACTCTAGTTCAGACTAGAAGATCTCATCAAGGTCTTGGTGGGTTTATTGCCAATATACACAAGAAGGTTGATACCCCTCTTGTGCAAGCATGTTTGTTTGCATGTTTTCTGTCACAAGAAGAACCCAAGAAAATATTTGATGCTCTCAAAGAACCAAGTTGGGTGGAAGCAATGCAGGATGAGCTTCACCAATTTGCAATTCAGGATGTTTGGGAGCTGGTTGATTGTCCTAGATATGTCAGACCTATAGGGACAAGATGGGTTCTCAGGAACAAAAGAGATGAAAGAGGCATTGTGGTCAGAAACAAGGCAAGGTTAGTGGCTCAAGGTTATACACAAGAGGAGGGGATAGACTATGAGGAGGTCTTTGCACCAGTTGCAAGGATTGAAGCTATTAGGATTTTTCTAGCCTATGCCTCCTGCATGGGCTTCACAGTCTATCAAATGGATGTCAAGAGTGCTTTCCTCTATGGCACCATTGTTGAGGAAGTATATGTAATGCAACCTCCTGGTTTTGAGGATCCAGAGCATCCAGATAAAGTGTATAGAGTCAAAAAGGCTATGTATGGCCTTCATCAAGCCCCTAGAGCATGGTATGGTACTTTGTCTACCTATTTGGTGGACAATAGATTCAAGAGGGGCACCATAGATCAGACATTATTTACAAAGAAGAAAGGCAAGGATGTGTTGCTTGTGCAGGTCTATGTTGATGATATCATTTTTGGGTCTACTGATCCAAAGATGAGTGAGGATTTCTCCAAGCTTATGACAGACAAATTTAAGATGAGTGCTATGGGGGAGATGAACTTCTTTCTAGGTTTACAAGTTCAGCAGAAAGAGGATGGTATCTTCATCTCCCAGGACAAATATGTTGCTGAGATCTTGAAGAAGTTTGGCTTTTCTCCACATGAAAAGAGGGCTACTACTCCTATGGATAGAGAACACCCTTGGGGAAAGATTGGAGATGGGAAAGATGTTGATGTCAGGCATTATAGATCCATGATTGGATCCTTGATGTATCTTACTGCTTCCAGACCTGACATTATGTTTGATGTGTGTGCTTGTGCACGCCATCAAGTGACTCCCAAAGAATGTCACCTTTATGCTGTGAAGAGGATCTTTAGGTACCTAAGATGCTATCCTAGTCTTGGTTTGTGGTACCCAAAGGATTCACCATTGGAGCTGATTGCATATTCAGATAGTGATTATGGAGGTGATAAGTTTGATAGGAAATCCACAACTGGTGGATGTCAGTTTCTTGGGAGCAGGTTAATATCTTGGCAATGCAAGAAACAAACAATGGTGGCTAATTCTACAACTGAAGCAGAGTATGTGGCTGCAGCTGCATGTTGTGGTCAAGTGTTGTGGATTCAGAACCAGCTGTTGGACTATGGGTATAATTTCATGCATACTAAGATATTTGTTGACAATAATAGTACTTTATGCATCATTAAGAATCCTGTACATCATTCTAAAACTAAACACATAGAAATTAGACACCATTTTATAAGAGATTGCTTTGAGAAAGGTTTAATACAACCAGATAGGGTTGACACTGAGGAAAATGTGTCAGATTTATTAACTAAACCTTTTGATGCTGGGAGATTTCAATACTTGGTAACAAGTATTGGAATGGTTAATCTCACATAATATGTGTTTTGGATTCTTTTTGTAAAAGTATGTACAGGATGATGCATTATTATTATTGGTCTTATTGATGATTTAGATTTTCCACTATATTTTTCTAACACTGCCAAAGGTTGCTTGAACGCTGATAAGTGTTTTTGCAACGTTGTCAGCAATATAATTGTCTAACGCTGACAAAGCTTCCCTTAACGATGTCATGTGTTATCGGGACGTTGTCAGCAACAATGTTAGTTTTGTGGTTTTCAATCTAAATGTGCAGATGGTGTTAGCAATATACCATTGGATACAGAGTTGCTTATGGATCAATGGAGAAGCATTTGGACAAGTTTTTATTTATGGATGATGGTTAGAATGTTTCATTCCTATCTTGACATAAATTTTTTTATGTTCATGCATGATTTTAGCAAACTTTTTGTATCATAGTTTAAGGGGAGGTTTTAGGAACCTTTAGGATTTTTGGATATCCATATGATACTCTTATCACAATTCTAGATTGTGTCCACAGGTGAGTATGAGTTAGTTTTACTAAATCATGAGGCATTGTGGCATGCAAAGTTGATATACTATGCATGCTGCCAAGACATTTTTGGCCTAGAATTGGTTGTGGTCTGTTGGGAGACTTGGGAATGATTTTGATATGGGATTTACCTGGGAGTAACAAGGATTTTATAAGGTAACTTTGTTGTTAAGAGTTTTGGTTAGCAAGGGACACTAGAGGACTGTTATGTCTATCTTGCTTATGCAAGTGTGCATAACTGGACAGTGCTTGCCGCCCTATGATAATTATCGGCTTTTGGTTATCTTCTCTAGGATAAATTACTTGTTAAGGTCATTTTTCACTTTTTAAAATATTTTTATTTTTTGGACACTAACAAGAATTTTCCAAGCGTTGTTGTGACCAAATTGGACGCTGACATGGCTTTAGGAAAACGTTGACAAGATTATAGCCGTTGGGCGTTGATAGGTTATTTTTGACCGTTGACACTCAATGGGACCTACCCAGTTGTTACTTTTTGACATATTTTCAAGCCGTAATTTTAGGAGTTGTTACTTTCATTTAATGCATGAGATAACTTATAACTTTTTCAATATTTTCATGATTGATTTTTGAAAATCTTTGCCTATTTTTGGGCCAATCACATGCATTCTTTTTCTCCTATAAATTTGGCTCCTATTTTAAACAGGGTATCTATAATTCTTGTCTAACAATTTTCTCTTATCAACTTCATCTTCTTCACTTCAAATTAACAGCTTTCTTCAATGGCACCAAAGTTTAAACCAACAGAATTGGAATTGGGGTTCAGATCACAACACAACATGATTGCTTATCTTGAAGCTGATGATGCTCTGTTTCCCCAATACACACAAATGGTGGCGTATTTGAACGCATCCCCATTAAGGTATGCTCTTTGTCATGCACCACTCATTCCAGTCACACACATTAAGCAGTTTTGGAACACTGTTAGTTCCTCAACAGTTAATGGAGTGACCACATTGACTTCTATTGTTCATGCGAGATCTTGGGTGGTTACTGAGGCCTTGGTACGCCAAGCCTTGCATCTTGATGATGCTAATGGTATAGCCACCCTTCCCATAAATGAAATAGAACAAGGGCTTAGGGCTTTGGGATATCCTTTTCCTGATGAAGGTACTCTCAATAAGTATCATAAGCAAGAATTTCCCCCAGCCTGGAAGTACCTCATACATGTCCTCCTTCAATGTTTGAGTCCCAAATGTACTGCACACAATGAGATCAATAGATCCATTGCAAGTGCTATTGTGTGCATTGCAACAGGGCAAAAATATAACTATTCTAAAATGATTTTTGAGGGGATGTGTAAAAACAAGGGGACAAAAATGACTTTAGCTTATCCCCGTTTTCTACAAATGGTTTTTGATGATCAAGGTTACTGCTCCAGGGATCACAATGATTTCTATAAGATCCCTGAGCAAAAGAAAGCTATTTTTATGAAGATGGACTCACCACCCCATAGAGACCTACCTTTAACCCAAGCCATGCTTGCTGTTATTGCAGCAGCACAACCCCAACCAGACCCCCAACCTCAAATTGACCCTCAACCACACCTTGAACCAATTCCTGAACCTTTACCCTCACCTGAACAAATGCAAATTGACTCTGAATCCTTCAACGCTGATACATTAAATGTTGGCGTTGATGTGCCTATTTCCAACGCTGACACACAACCTTCACAATCCCAAACACCCCTTAACCAACCCACATCTACCCATTCTTCCACACCATCTTCCGCACCCCCTGAATATAGGTTGATGAAACGCCAAAGGACTACTGGAGTGTTCTCCTCTGGTGGTCCTAGCCATGAAGCAGAGAGAACCACCACCACAAGTGTGGCTGGTGACCTGGATGAGGCTGGGACTATTGGTTCTGGCTTAGATGCTGGCCAAGGCAGTCCCACCATAATTAAGTCCTCATCCATGCCCAATGAATCTGATTTGGGAGGTCAAATCCCCATTTTAGAAGAGGGCAGACTGGAACCAATAACTCTTATGGAATTGACGGCAGTCTGCATTAGCTTGCAAAAGCAAAATGCAGACTTAGTACAAATTGTCAGCTCACAAGGCCTTGAACTCAAGCAATTGAGGGAGAGGATTGTTGTTTTGGAAAGTGATCATGCTAGGAGAGGTATGGAGGAATCTTCCAAAGGGGAGGAAGATAAAATAAATCTGAGTGATAAGGGCAGCCAGGATGGTCAATCAATTGATGTTGCTGAGGCCCTTACAACTTTGAAGAAACAACCAGGTTTTGATACGTCCTTAGTCTCTCCCACCAACTTAACTTTATCATTTACAGCTATGTTGAGAGAGGTTACACAAGGCGCTGAGGGAAAATATTTGAGCGTTGACAAGGAAAATTTGAACGCTGATAGAAGTATTTTGGGCGCTGATAGGATGAATTTGGGCGTTGAAAGACCTGCACATGAAGGTGATGTATCCCAGTCATCATCTATCATCAAGGAGGTTTCTACTCAGGTATTACCATCTACCTTACCAACCATTGCACCATCAGATAAGGGTAAGGGTAAAATGGTAGAAGAGATTGTTCCAAAGGATGCAGCTCAAGTTGAATTTGATAGAAGATTGGCTGAACAAATCATGGAACAAGATGAAAAGGAAAAGTCACCATTTGTTGTGACTTCAGAAGAAGAAAGTGATGGAGCTAGCTCAGACTCAAGTGTGATGATAATAGAACCAGAAAGGCTTGAGTATGGTGATGAGTTTGCTAGGGAAACGTTGAGAGAATTGAAATTGCAGGTTGACTTTGACATGCCAGAGGTGGTTCAAATGTACAATGCTTGGGAAGAAAGATGCATGGATAATCCAGACTTGACCATTTCAGATCAAATATGGGGTTTGGAGCTTCTTCTTAGAGTTCAGAAGGATTGTAAGGTAATTTTGAAACACAAGGCAAGTAATATTCTCTCAGAGTTAAAAAGGAATAGAAGGGAGCTCTACTTTATGTTGCTCAGATGTCATGGAGTTGGATGGACATATCAGAAGTTGAAAGCTTTGACATTTGATGAGTTGGAAAACAGGGCTTATCCCATTTGGGTGAGAGTGCAAGAAGCAAACACTCTCAGACTTCTTTCAGATGAAAGAAAGGAAGAACTTGCAGAAGAAATGGAAATCAAGAAAGCTATGATGGTTCCCAGGCCAGTGAAGAAGGGAATTAAATTTGAGTTTCCAAAAGATATGGATCCACTATATCCAAGTGAAGCAGTTATAAGAAAGAGCCTCAAGCTCTCCCCATTAGAAGCTTCAGATATGGTGCAAGTGTTACCATTAGATTCCAGGAACCCAATTGTGAGCTATGAAGAAGATGAATGAGGGTTCTGGAAGATTGGCAGATTTGGCAAGGAGGTACACACTTTTACCACTCTCATATCTTTGTTTGCAAGTTGTGATAGAGAAGACTTGGTGGACCTTTGGAGGTTGCTGGAGACCAAGTATGAGGATGAAGCACCAACTTCAGCTAATGGAATAAAACTTTGGACCACATTCGAAAGAATGTGTGGGCCAAAAGATGAAGATCCTGCAATTTGGAAGGATCTTGAAGATGACCTCAGTGGTCTTCAATGGAGGTTATATTCAGCTGCTGGTGTATACCATTTGAGCTCTACAAAGTTTGCTGAGTATTTACTTGTGGATGCTCAGTATTTCATATCCAAAGCTATTTTGGAAAAGATGAAGGACACTCAGCTGGAAATAGATTATTCAAGTGACGTGGCAAAAGATTTGATCAGATTTATTCATTACCAATATGAGAAGGTTTGTAAGACTCCTCCTAGTCCTTAATGCTTATTCAGAAACTTGATCATAAGAGTGGATATCAAGTTTAGGGGAGGATTGTTGGGAATAAATTAAGGCCAGATCACTTGAGCGCTGACAAGAACAATTCAAGCGTTGACAAGAACAAAACAAGCGCTGACAGCTTAAGCGTTGACAAGTTAAAGTCAAGCGTTGACACATTGAAGACAAGCACTGATGGAAGATATAATCTACACGTTTATTATATTCTAGAATACTTCTAGTAAGGATAGAAACGACAATGTATTTTCTATATTTATCTTTACCTAGAATAGCTAATACGTAGATTATTGTACAAGGCTTCTTATGTCTATAAAAGAAGGCCTTTAGGTTATAAGTTGGATATAAGTTTTCGTTTGTAAACATCTTTCATTGTAAGCAAGTTCGACATTGATAATCAAAGTGAAAGTTTATTTACATCTTGTGTGTTCTTGTTTAAGTGTTAAATTCCGCATAACACTTAGATTCATAAAGCATATACAAAGGTTTCTCTACGTGTATTACTTGATCTAATCTCGTATACACAAAGCTAATCGATCTAAGTTTGGGATCAACAAGTCCTTTACACGAGCTTAAAACCCTTGAATAGTTTTAAATGTAAGCTCGTGTCTAAGAAAATTTAATTTCTCGTTTTGAGGATAAGTCATCATCGGAATGAACTTTCCTGTCTTTTGAGAGCGATTTACAGTCTTTTATGTGACTGTAAGTCCTTTGTTAAGCTTAACCATGAATCCCCTAAGACACTTGTTTCTCCGATATCTGCTTCTTCAGCAACCAAACTCTAAGATTGTCCTTAATTGAATGGTATATAATGATTGGACCGCTTCGTTCTTTTGGAACATCCTCTTTGGTACCTGCATTCTCATTAGGAGTTTGCATGCTTTGATATGGGTTAGCGATATCCATCTTAGAAGCAAGTGGGGGTTCATAATTTTCTTTTCTTGTGCTAGAGGTGACCTGAAGAGATGATTCACTTTTCTTAGCTGGAAAATGTTTCCTTTTATAGAAAACCTTAAGTTCAGGCTTAAGTGATGTATCCTCCTTTTCAATTTCTTCCCTAGTAGTCTTAGTAGAACCAGAGACTCTCCTAGTTAAAGGGCACTCGTTTCCTACAAGAGTGAGATTTCTACCAGTGGGGCACCACATTTTACCAATGGGTTTGATTTTAGCGACCCACTGGGATTTAAGTCTAGCACGGGAGTTCACCTCATTAAGTAATTTTTTGATACAGGAATCATGATTGGCTTTAAAGACACATTTCCTACATGTTTTACAAGTAGCATATTTAATGTCCGAGTAAGATCTAGAATTCCTAGATGATTGATTGATGCTCCTAGGATGTGACATGCTACGGTTAGCAGTGTTGGGTAAACTAGAAGGCATCTGACTAGGTTTGAAATTCCTATCTCTTACTTGTGTCTTTTGCTTAGTTTCCTTAGACCAAATGTATGGCAAACGTCATTTGAACTAGTTCGAGACGTGTTCTTTGGATTATGTCTAGGGAGACTAAATGCAATCATGTGATTAGGTCTAGCAAAAGCTGTTTTAGTCACATTGGGCCTAGTTGGTGGAGTGACTGTTCTAAAAATATGAGTCATATCAACTTGGGAGGCAAACCGCGGTCTCGAGGATTGTGGTCGCTCAGATCTAAATGCAGTTGGTTGTCTAACAGACTGTATTTGAGGCGGTTTCCCCAAGATTTATGGTTTTTCAAGCTTAGTGTCCACACTAGTTCCTTTGGTTTTCCTCAGCTCGTTTTTCAGAGCCGCTATTGCAAAAACATTTTCCTGAACTTGAGCCTTTAAAGTCCCATTCTCTTTGAGCAATTCACCTTGGGATGCCAACTTAGATTCAAGCAACTTAATTTGTTTCAAAAGATTATCCTTTTCAGCTTTAGAATCTAGAACTGTTTGATCCAATTTTCGTTCAAGAACAACGTTTGACTTTTCAAGTTTTTCAAAATATGTTTCAAATTTCTCCGTTTTCTTCGAAAATTCAATTTTGGCATCCTCAAGCTCTTTTGATTGCTGAGCTAAAATCATTTCAAGCTCTTCAATCCTAGAAGCAGAATTGGTTAACGTAGCAGTCATAAAGCACATATCATGATCTTTAGCATTCTGATCATTTTCTCCCTCATTATGATTCACATCGGATGAATCAGAAGTGGTATTTCTATCACTCTTTTCCATCCCATGTTCGGCATAGATAGGGTCGGAATGCTCAGCATGCTGTAAATCATTATTAGATACAGTATTCAATTGTACCCCAAATATTGGCTCTTCGTCATGCATGCTTGAATCATGTTGGCGTGATGCAATGACGCTGCTATCATTGTTAACCGAGGTGGTCTCTTTTGAGTCATCCGTAAGACCATTTGTTTTCTCTGGCAGTAGCATCGGATTTTCTTGTATTCCAATATCATGCTCTAGTTGAAGTTGTGAACTTTCATAAATCAAAAGTGCAATAGATTTCATGAAATTGAGTAATCTATCACTAAAGTCTTTAACCTCGATTTGTGTGTCTTCAAAGAATGACTGGCAGATCGTTGAAGCTTCAACCTTGGCCGGATCAAATTGAAAGAAACTCGAAAAATGTTGCTCTAGAACTTGAAGTGAATGTGAGGATTCAATTTGATTAATGTCTTCTTTGTTGATCTGCTCTAGTAGTTGGTTAAATTTGAGGAGCACTTGGTGGACAAAAATGGTACGATCTTGACCGAAGAGTGTCACAAAATTGCTTCCTTCTTTAAGTAGAGAAATGTTCGACAGATGGGACCGAAGTAGTCGAAACAAAGTCATTCTACTTTCTCTATCTTTAACTTTCATTTGATGCGAATCTCCCTCTTTAGATGGCAAATTCAACGAATCCATTCAATGTCGATGAAAGGAAAAGTGGTAGTTGTGGAAGAACTAATAGTGGTTTGACAATTCGTGGAGAATTCGGGAAGACAAATTTGAGATATTTTACACACCAACCAACTAATAAACAGTAAAACTTCGTCACAATCCTCGTTTGATGATATAAGTTTCTTTTCGTGGCTCAATAATTTCTTGGACGGCTTAAACTTTGATAAAAACAAACCCGGTATTAATAAACTAAACAGATTTATATCCTTTCAACCCACTACCACGTAAATATCTTTGGTTATTATAGTGAACGAGCCGACAATTTATATCCAAAACACGTTATTAAATTTGCCAAAAAAAGGTTTAATAACTTTAAAACGTGATTTTCATCCGAGCCGTTTGAAAACGTAGAAAGGGATCAATTTAGGCAACTATGGAAATAATGCCCATACTTTATGTTTCCAAAAAAAATCTTTTAATGTAAAAGTTTGAACAATATTTAAAAAAAAAATCTTTTATATTAAAATTTTTTAAAAAAAAATCTTTTAATTTAGGCAACTATGAAAAATATGCGGCATTGGTTTATCTGTCTTTGTGATACACGTGTATCCAATTTGAACAAGACGTGGCCAAATAAATAAACAAATCCTCAGATATAAAGCACCTTCCCTAAATAATTGGTCAACAGTTAAACCTAATCTCACTCATTGTTTCCTCCGCCCCTCTATTTTCTTCAAACAAAACGCAGCAACCAAAAACAAACACAAAGATCTGCTCCCAATATGAATCCCATCAACAACCAATACGAATCACAAAGATCTGCTCCCAATCTCGTCACTTTCTATCAAATGGAACCCATTGAAAGCTTGCTTATATTAATTAAAATAAAGCAGTGGCTACTCAAGCACGATTATGTTGCATAATATAATAAAGACGCGGCTACAAGATCATACTTAAATGGTCTCGGGTAAGATTTGAGGGTGTTGCATGTTGATTTTATTTTGTGATTTGAGTGTTAATCGAAACAAAAATTGGGTTTAACAGATTTGTTAAAAACCTTTCTTTTTATTCGAATATTAAATGAGAGACGATTGATTGATGTAGATCGAAGACGAGTTATGTTCAAACACCAAATCTAAAAAGATTTGAGTTGTCTTAGAACGAATATGAGATGTGGGATGAGTCGAGTTATGGGATGAGTCGAGTTTTAGGGGTTTTTGTTGCTTTGAATAGAGTCGAGTAAGGGTGGAGTTGAGGCTGTTTGTGTTGAGTGTCTTGATACGAGTCTGCGATTAGTTTGATCAAAATGATTGAGTCCTTTTGTTTAAAATCAGTGAGCTTGGTGTGTCAGTTTGATGAGGCGTGAGATTGGTTTGTAAAAGAGTTGTGAAGAAACGAGGGTGTTGGTTTGACCGAGAGATGTTGGTCGAGAGTGTTGTGTTGTGTGGGTTTGTCGTGGGTCTGTGGTGGGTTTGTCGTTTGTCGTGGTTCTGCTTTGTGAAGTCTTGATGTTTTGGTTGAATGAGTTTTGTCTAAGTGTGTTGACTGAGATGGTTCTATCACAATATTTTAAAAGACAGTCATCGCAATATTGAAGTATTTTTCCATCGCAATATGTAGACTCACTCTATCGCAATCTCTATAACACTCACCATCGCAATATTCAAACTTACAACCCATCGCAATATTTATTGTGTCTTTCATCGCAATATGTCAAAACACTTCCATCGGAATGTAGCGAAAAAAATTTCGGCAGAGTTTCGTCTCAATGTACCTTAAACCCGTCGCAATCCACGATCGCAAAGTACAATCGGAATCCACGTCGGCATAAGGTATCTGAATACCAGTGATCGCAAAGTAAAACCCTTGGTTATTGCGATCGGAATGTGCAAAACTGATACTTTCTGATGGATGTGAAAAACGCAAAGTATAAACCTGGATACTTGATGAACACGAGAAAACTGATTTGCTCAAATAAGACAAAAGTTGATCTTGATATGAAAAGATTATATTACACTGATATGAGACAAAAAAAAGTGATTAAAAGTGATATTGAAAATTTGATAAAGACAGTGAATAATAAAAAGGTTTTTATCAATTTGATAAAACTGATAACAAAAAACAGTGAATAATAAAAAAGGTTTTTATCAATTTGATAAAGACAAATTTGATACAGATATGAGAAGAAAAAAAATTAAAAAACAACACGCCACACCAAAAGTTAAAAAATAGTGAAAGAGGAAAGTTTTTTACCACCAAATCAATAGATAAAAACACTCAAATCCGAAGAATCAACCAAGGCTCTTGATACCAATTGTAGGTCTATGTTTTCTATGGATTAAGCATGTTATGGTTTATCTATTGAGATGGATGGGAAATGGAAGAACTTAGAGAGAGAAAGAAGAGAGAGAAAGGAGAGAATAAGAAGAATGGTTGATTAAGTGAATGTGTATGTGAACACAAAGTGACCAACCCCTCCTAACATGCTAGGAGGGGGTATATATAGCCCACCCTACATGTGGGCTATATGGGCTATATGGATTACATATAGGATCACGAGCCCATTACTTGAATATGTCTTTGGAGTGACCGATCCTTTCTAAATACGTAAAAACGTATTTCCAACAATCTCCCCCAAAGGGAGGTCACTCCAAGTTACAATGTCCTAAATAGTCTATAGCTCGTGATCTATGCTAATAATGATGTGACCGAGACTTTCCTTGGAAAAATGTATTTCCAACAGTAGCAACCCTTTGATTATCATACGTAGCAGTTTGTCGATCATAACGTGCAGAACCCTCAACATGCGTTGTATTACGTCGATCATACTTTGAAGGACTCTAACCACGCCTATGTGTATCATACCTTGGAGGGCTCTCAACATATCTTTTCCGTGTCTTAGATGAGGTTCGGAGGTTGTTGTTGGTGGGTTTGTAGATTTTCTTGTAAGATTTCATGATGAAAGCAATTGGTTGTTTCATTTCCCGATCCTTCTTAGCTTGTTCTTCATCTCTATCTTCTTCGGATGAGTGTTCAGATGGGGGTGATGGTGCTCTAAGCTCTTTACCTCGTGATCTTGTGGGAGCAGATGTCTTGGATGCAGTGGAGTATCTTGGTGATGATGCTTGAGTAGAGTATGACTTTGGAACACGAGAGCGATGAGCTTGATAAGGTTGAGTGGTAGACACCAAAGCAAGTGGATTAGCAGTCTTTGCTACCCTTTCAGCTTGAAGTTTATTTGCCTTATTTTGAAATTGTTGTCAAAGAACGTATGATAGTTTACCTCGTCTAACTTTTTATGTTGTTTCACAAAAGTTACAAAACGTGTCCACTCTGGTTGAAGTTGCTGTAGGAATTGCACATTTACTTGCATGGTGGAGACTTCCAAGTTGTTTCGTGTCATATTATTCATCATTTTGTAGAATCTTGAATAATATGAATCAATTGATTCCCCATCCAATGAAGTAAACTTGTCAAAGTTCCAGAACAAGTTAGTTTTGACATCTTGCTTGTTGAATCCTTCTCCTTGTTGCAATCGTTCAACGGCCGTCCATATTTCTTTTGCAGTAGAGCATGCATCGACCGTGGAGTAAATATCATCCACAATCCCACTTAGAATCATATAGATTGCTTCCTTCTTTGCATCAATCCAAGCACGGTTCTCTTTTGTAGTATTGTCATACGTTTCAGGAAGAGTCCGCTTTTCAACACGTGGCGTAGTGTCGGTTGCTGGTGTTGCAGGAATGGTGATGGTAATGAGAGTATAGGGTCCTTCTGTGATGCAACGGCGAAGAACATCACCATTGGGTTTTGTGTCAAGATATCAAAGAAAACGTGATTGCCATTGTGCATATCGACTGGATGCAAACATTGGTGGTCTCTCTTTGTTACCCGCCACCATGATGTTGTTATTTGTCACACGATACTCTGTAGTAGAATCCATCTTGATGATCTCTGAAATGTTGAAGTGAATATGGATCTTAAGTAGATGTTGTAGTGATTGTTGTTGTCGAGAAAAGTTGTTGAAATCTCTTAACAAAGTGTTCTTGATAAACCAAAAATTCCAAAACCAAATAACTCACGGTTTTCAAATTCACTTTTTTGAAAGTTTTCTAACACATAATTTCGGAATATGTTATTGAGGATTTTAGAATGTGTTATTGGAATGTTGCAATCCGGAATACAGAAGAAGTACAAATTGGAATATTAAGTGAAGAAGTCGGGATATAGAAAAATTTGCAATAAGTCTAGATGTCGGAATAAGAGACTAAATCCGGAATCCCTTAGAAAGATAAATCTGGAATCTCTTACAAAGTTAAATCAGGAATCTCTTACTTTCTTGAATTCATAATGTAAGCACAATCCGGAATGCCAACAATTCAGAATACTTCACAAGTCTAAAATCCAGAATCCCAAAGATTTTGGAATCTGTTCCTTCTTGAATTCGGTATGTGTTCACCAAAATTAAGAATCTGGCATAATTTTCTTCAAAATATTTTGGAAAACACTTCGCCTTGAAATTTCGGAAGATGAATCAACAATTTTGGAATCTGTCACCTTGAAGATTTCGCAATATGTGGCAAGATTTCAGACTCTTTCTCACCAAAGATTTCGGTATATTTCTTTGAAAAAAGATTTCGGAATATAACTAAGTACCACAAAAGAATTCGGAATGTTGATGCTAGAAGATGTTGGAATGTGAAAATCCGGAATCCTTAATATTGAACTCCGGAATCCAAATAAAATTAAATCTGGAATACACGAATAACAAGAAGATTTCAGAATCTTCAAACACGAAATCTGGAATAACAGACACCAAATCCGGAATGAAGCCTAAATTCGGAAAAATTCAAATTTATTCCGAAATTAAATCTTGTTCGACCCAAAATCAAGTTTTTAAGCGTTTTAACCCCAAAATCAAGCCAAATGATCAAAATTTTGCGTGTTTATCACCAAAACATGTATCACAAATCCCTACCACAACTATGTAGGAGATATTTATGAAGATTTGGAGCCCGAAAACACACAAAAAAATGAAACGTGAGGTATAGATGATTTAAAAGTAACGAATTGTAAACAAGAACAAACAAAAACAATCACTAATCTACCCCATGGTGAATGATACAAATTGTTGTCCCATGTTTTGTGATGATTAAACAAGAAATAAAGATGAAAAGATATGAATTCTAGAGAGAGAAAGTAGTGAGAGAAAGTAGAGAGTGGGTGGAGAAAACAAGAAAGATTAGATTAGAATAATGAAGTCACCAACCCTTCCTAACATGCTAGGAAGGGCTTATATAGTCGGGCTCATATGTAGCTTTAATAGACTATATTGTTTGATTGGTCGGGCTTGAATAAATGCTTAGTACCTTGAAAGAGGCCTTTTAAGCTAGCCATCTAGCCCGTGTTGTTACGAGTATTCTACTACCTATTACAACGTTCCAATAATAAATACATAATAAACCTATGACCGATCATTCTTGTTTGACTCAATACTTTAAGGCTAACATAATCGTTACCCGTTACCCAGAATCGACGACTTATTTGATCAACTTCAAGGATCAATCGTATATTCAAAGATTGATTTACGTTCAGGTTATCATCAACTGAGAGTTAAGGAAGACGATATTCCTAAAACTGCTTTTAGGAAGCGATATGGACATTATGAATTTCAAGTGATGCCTTTTGGTTTAACCAATGAACCGGATGTTTTCATGGATCTCATGAACAGAGTGTGTAAGCCTTACTTGGATAAATTTGTAATCGTGTTTATTGATGCTATGCTTATTTACTCTTGTAATAGAGAAGAACATGCCAAGAATCTTGGTATAATTCTAGAATTACTTAAGAAGGAGGAGTTGTATGCTAAGTTTACGAAGTGCAAATTTTGGATCAGTTTTGTGCAATTTCTAGGGCATGTCATTGATAGCCAAGGTATTCGTGTGGATCCTACAAAGATTGAAGCGGTAAAGAATTGGACTAGACTTGTTACGCCAACAGAGATAAGACAATTCTTAGGATTAGCTGGATATTATCGAAGATTTATAGAAGGTTTTACAAAAAGTGCTAAAGCTTTGACCGAATTGACTTAGAAGAACAAATTGTTTGTCTGGGGAAATGATCAAGGGATAGCTTTTCAATTATTGAAACAAAAGTTGTGTGAAGCACCTATCCTAGCATTACGAGAAGGTAACTGATACAAAGCTTTTGCCCGTATAAAAATATTAAGTTCGTTGTTCTGGTCTAATCGAATTGATCCTGGTTAACTATGCGACTCAGTCGTTCTTTGGTGAAACAAATAGTTGTGTCGTTGTAGTAATTAAAAAGTGCAAAGACTATTAAGTAAATGACAGGTAAAATAAATCTAAATCTAATTTAAAATAAATGGCGGGAAATTAAAACGTGACGAGAATTAAATAGCAATTAACGTAAATAACACAAACTTAAAACTATCTTAGGCAAACTTAAAACGCAACTAAAATTTAAAACTAAGGCAAGGCTAAAATAAATCTAAGGCAAGTAAACTTAAAGTGCAACTAAGGAAAAAGGCGGGAAAAGTAAAGCTTGAAAATTTAAAGAATTAAAAACAGAAACTTAAAAGAACCTGAAAATACTCATTCGGAATAATACCCTCATTCGAAATAATCACTCATCCGAAATGTCACCTTCGTTCGGAATGATTCTTCTTCACTCGGAATATTTACCAAAAACACTCATTCGGAATAATTGAACAAAACCTTCATCCGGAATAAATCCTTTATCTGGAATATGTCACTTATCCGGAATAAAGTCTTGACTCGGAATATTGCCTTGATTCGGAATATATTCCGAATGAACCCTCTTGATTCGGAACAATTAATGTTCTGAATGAACTCCACTGATCCGGAATAAAAACTTGATTCGGAATATATTCCGAATGAACTCACTCTCCTTGATTCGGAAAATGTTCCGAATGAACAAATCCTTGATCCGGAAGAAATTGATTCGGAATAATTCACAACAAAACCTTTATTCGGAATGTTCCGAATGAACCAAACTGATTCGGAATAATAAATTTTCCGAATGAACACTTTGATCCAGGATATGTCACTTATCCGGAATGTTTGGTTTGTTCGGAACAATCACTACACCACCTTGATTCGGAACAACTTGTTTGAAACCCTTGATCCGGAATAAACCTTTGATTCGGAATGTACCTGGGAAAACAACAGACAGCGAAGAACACGCAAGAAACAAATAACACGAATCTAAACAAACTTAATCAAAATCAACCAAAAGATTAAATCAAACTAATCACAAAACATCTACTAATCATAAACAAACAATCCAAAACAATCAAACTAACAATACTAATCAAAATAATCAAAACCCACTTTAATCAATTTAACAAAAACTCAAGAACATGAACATGAACAATAAACATAAAGATTAAGATTAAAGAAAGGAAGATAGGAGATAAACAATAAAAGTAAAGATTGACAATAATTAAAAGAAAACTTAATTGAAATTAAAGGTATTTAAGGTGCAAGACAATTAATTAAATGTCATGTAATTAAGGTGCAAGGTAATTAAAATGGAAGAACTAATTGTCACTATTAACCAACAAGAGAAAATGAAATCTAATCTAATCTATTTATAGGGGAGATTAGGGAGGTGCTTAGGAAGCTTCCTCCCCTCTTTCTTCTTTCTTTAATTTCACCATTAAGTCCTTAATCTTCTTAAATCTTGGACTTTAATGACTTTGTCTCGGGATTTCTTTAAACTCGTCTTGTAATTCTTCAATAAATTAGACTTGAGTTCTTCGGCTTTTAGTAAACTTCCGTCTTTTGACTTTTTCTTCGATAAATCTTCAGAATTGGTCTTGGACTTCCGTTCTTTTTGCACTCTTGATTTCTTGACTTCGTCTTTCGTCTTTTTCTTCGATAAAAGCTCGTGAATGCCCGTGTTTTCTCCCTTTTCCACAATTTCGTCCTAAATCACAACAAAAACACAAACCACGCATAATTCTGACATAAATGACATAAAATACACGTTTTGGCTCGGTTATTATTGTAATTAAGTGGTAAAAAGGATGGGTGTTTACACACCTATCAAATCCCCTACACTTGACCATTGCAATGTCCTCATGCAATGCATTAGTTACAAAGCACCTTTACATTTTTCATCACAATCAATCCACGTTGGCCTTTATTAAAGAGATAGAAAATAACAAAACAAGTAAAGAAATCAAAATCATACCTTGGGGTTTTGAAAATGTCATGAATGATCATCATCCTCAAGTTTTCACTTTCTCCAAACCAAGCTTAAAAACGAGATCATTGTTATTATAAGTTAGCAAACTAACACGAACTCATGTGGGCCAATTATTTACTTAGACTCCCTTATTCCTAGGTGTATCTCTTATATTTTATTTTTGTCTTGAATGATCACGAGGATGCATTGTTGACTTGTTTCGGTAGTTTATTAGGCTGAAAATAAAGTGGGACGATTTAATCAATAGTTAGCTAAAGGACAAAATCTTTTAAAACTGCTTCTCGGGACCTCATAAAGTTCATATCTTGGCATAACTCGCTTCGCGATTTGAGACCTTTCTCGGACCGATATTTGGTAGCGACTTCATACTTCAAATCTTGAGAGACGTTCATGAAATAATGGTCTTCTCTTCATAATAGGAATTTCTTCACTTGGAGTTTTGAGAGATTCTTCATATTTGGACCACGACTTCTTCAATTTTCTCCAATCTTTATTTTGGACTTTGATATACAATGATCCGCCTCCTTTTTGGACTTGGATCTATTTATCCTCATACCTTGTTAGGGCCTTTTCAGGTAGACTTCTCCATGACTTTTGGGGAGTTTTTGCTTTTCGTCGTGTGTATCGATCCTTCATATTAATCTTTGATAAATGATTCTTCACATCACTTTGGATCTTTAGAAACAAAATGTAGCCCTCATGCCTTGTTAGGGCCTTTTCGGACTCGCCAATCTTCGCATCCCGCTTCAATAAGTTATGCCTTGGCTATGAACTCTAATCCATACCGAGCAACTTTTAAACAATCTTGGGCTAGAAGCTAAGTAACTTTTCAAATCGTACAACCTTATTTATTGCAGATAAATTTATTAGCAAGCGATGGGAGAATAGGCTCATAATTAACTCACATAAATTCACGAAAGGATACCAAACTTATAATTGACTCTATCATCTCTCGTTATCCACAGTTTAAAATCTCAAGTAATGAGACTCGTGGATACTTAGCCTATTAAATCAAAGTTTTGGGTTTTCGAGTCATCTATAGGATCTTGCAAATTCTTAGACTCTTTCAAGTTTAGAAATCGCGTTTTAAAGTTCCCTTGATAAACAACTCTCTAGGATCAATTATAGGAAGTTGCGAAAAGTTCTTGTTCTTAACCCGTGAGAGTTAAGACTTTCTCGTTTTATAGCTCCCTATATAAAAGCCTAGCAAAACTTGACTTAAACACGTTAAGGATACTAGCTAGAGTAAACTTAGATAAATAAACTCGGGTTGATCAAAAGATTCACAATGTTTGAAAATTAAAACCACTTTATTAAAATTTATTCTAGTAAAGAAAGAAAAATAACTATACAAAAGGAAAAACTAATAGGCCAAAATAGATCAAAAATTTTGAAAAATGTCGAAAAATTGATTTTTCCGGTTAAAATGAGGACAAATACAAGGAAAAGGCCACTTAACTTCGATAGAAGTCCCCCTACACTTAATATAAACATTGTCCTCAATGTTTAAGCATGTGGGAGTAAACTCCCCTACACTTAGGACATTGTGCACGTTGTTTAAATCTTGCTAAGGAAAAGACAACTAACGAGATTCCTATTTTAATATTGAGAAATATAAAATAGTGAATCGAAAAGAGTTTAGGATAGAACCGGGAAGACGGAAACAACGGAATCACGGGTCGTCAAAAATCATCAAGAGTGGATCATTGAGCACTCGAATCCCTGAATATGAGAAGAGAGGAAATAGCAAACACCAACGGGTCTCCCCTACACTAAGGATAAAGAAAGCTAAAAGATAGATACATGGGTTGCCTCCCAAGAAGCGCTTGATTTTTGTTCACCGAGTCGTGAGCCTGACTCGACCTTGATTATCATAGGAAGAAGCATGAAACATATCCACCGGGATCAAAGACATAGTTTCCGTCCATCAAATAGCAAAATCTTAAGGCGAACAAGGCAAGCCAAAGAAGAGTAGGCAAGGTTCCCTTAAGCAAAGATGGAGCACGGTGGGAGCAAGGGTGAAGAGGTGCAAGCATATCTCCAACAGTTCCAAAGATTTTTCCTTTTATTTCATCAGACGGATACTGAGATGGCTGAAGAATATCGATACCGGGGTCGAACACCTTTTCCTTTAAGGGAAAATAGCACTCAGGCTCAGCAGAATTTGAAGATGATCCGAGAAGAAAATGCACAACCTCGTCCTCAGAAGGTGGACAAAGAGGTGTCAAATCATACGTGCTGCGGATGTTGGTGTCGTCCGGTTGCTTTTCCTTTGAAAGAATTTTCTTCAAATCCAAAGTAGGATCAAGACCATAATCATCAAAGTCTAAAGGAGGAGCATTACTCTCATGAGCGAACTATGTATTAAGAAAAGTAGACAAGTCTTCCTCAAATGAGTAGTCATCCAAAGTAGGATTAAGCATGGAAGGCGGAGGATCTTCATTATGTGAAGAATCACTCGAGAGAGTATCGGCCTCATCAAAATCATCATACGTGGGCATGTCGGGATACTCGAAAGTAAAGTCATCATAATCATCTCCATCGAAGCTAGAATCGTCATCATAAGCATCAAAGATCGGTGGAGAATCATATATGGGAGAGGTTCCAAATTGGAGAGAGAATCATCCACATCATCTTGAAAAAGTGGATTATCAATGCAAGAATTGAATAGAGGATTGTTGTATACGACAAAATCATCGAGCACATTAATCATATTCACTGATTCTCGTCCATAGGATTTGCTTGTAAGCTTCCCCATTTTGAACACTTGTTGTTCATTCCCGACCCTTAGAATTAATTCACCTTCGGCAACATCAACTAAAGCTCGTCCAGTTCTCAAGAATGGCCGACCAAGTATTAAAGGAATACGAGGGTCCATTTCATAATCAACAACAACAAAGTCGACCGGAAAAGTAAAGGTGCCAACTTTGATAAACACATCTTCGGCAATACCAACGGGGTAAGCGAGAGTGCGATTTGCAAGCTCAAGAGTC
Organism: Glebionis coronaria; assembly: GCA_025667525.1. NCBI lineage: Eukaryota > Viridiplantae > Streptophyta > Magnoliopsida > Asterales > Asteraceae > Glebionis > Glebionis coronaria. The sequence continues at coordinate 386,465,761 of CM046878.1, forward strand.
ATCTTTGTTGGAGTAAGGTCGGGTAATGATAGTGTTGTCCAAACACTTAAAGGCATTAGATTTATACTGGCCCCGAGATCAGCTAGGGCAGTAAATTCTTCGGTTTTGTTAAAAATGCAAGGCAACACAAAAAGACCAGGATCTCCAAGTTTTTTCGGAAGTTCTTTAAGAATAACTGTAGAACAGTTTTCATTTAAGCGTGTGTTGGCGAGCTCAATCAGCTTCTCCTTCTTGTTAAGCAATTCCTTGAATGCTTTGACAAATTTCGGCATGTGGACAAGTGCTTCAACAAGGCTAATGTTGAAATTCATTTGAGAGATCATCTTCAAATAATTCGACACTTGAGTGTCATCCTTAGTGTGCAGTTTGGCCTTGCCTAAGCGAGATGGATAAGGAATATTGGGTTTGGGTGGTGAAGGTGTAGGTGTAGCAGGTAAAGGTTGAGATGTTGAAGGTGGGGTTGGTGGAGGATTCTTGGTGAGTACTTCATCACGACGAGGCGGAGACGATAATGGTGCACTAATACTAGGTGTGGGAGTAGTAGGGATAAATGGTGGTGGAGGAGGTGTAGATGATGGGGGCGGGATAGGTGGTCCTACTATGGTAACTCCACTAAGGGTAGTAATAGCACTCACATTCGCTCGCGGATTGGTGACGGTGTTAGAAGGTAGAGAACTGGAAGTAGAAGGTTGAGCGGTGGGCAAGAAACTAGCAAGCATATTCTTTAAATCATTTGTTTGATTGCTGAAGGAGGATTGTATATTATCTCGAAGCTTGGATCTAATGTTATTCCCTTGCTTGGTGATATCTCCTTTAAAATTGATAATTTGGCTCTGCAGATTCTTGATTTGCTCACCTTGGGGTGTCATTATGGCTTCAACATCTTGATTGATGGGTGGGGCTTGTTGAGCGGGTGGGTGATAAGGATTAGAAGCTATATATGGGATTTGATTGCTTCTAGTGTAATTGTTGGCGGGGTTTTGGTTTTGAGGAGAAAAACCAGGTGAAAGGTAGTTGTTTGACCGGTAACTCAGCAAATTTCGATCCCCTTGAGGTCGAGCTTGGTAATTTTCCGGTGAATAATTACCATAGGCTGCATACACGTTTTCAGGATTTCCTTGAGTAGAAGGACAATCAGTGTATGAGTGAGGACCGCCGCATGTCTCACAAGAAGGTGCTACTGCTTTAACTTGTTGTTGGTTTGTAGCTAGAAGCAAGATATTTTTTTTTCATTTCGGTCATCATGCGGGTGAATTCGGTCATGTTGGGGCTTGCTGAAGTAGAAGAAACATTGACTCTCGGGTTGTTCCTTGAAGAAGCGGAGGAATCCCAATTTTTGTGATGAGTAGTCATGTTTTCAATATGCTCTCTACACTCCTCGGGTCTCCTTTTCATAAATGTGCCACCGGCGGCTGCATTAATCGTATCACGATCTCGAAAAGTCAAACCGTTGTAGAAAGTATCAATTAAGGTCATGTTGATCCCAAACTTAGATCGATTAGCTTTGTGTATACGAGATTAGATCAAGTAATACACGTAGAGAAACCTTTGTATATGCTTTATGAAACTAAGTGTTATGCGGAATCTAACACTTAAACAAGAACACACAATGATATAAACAAACTTTCACTTTGATTATCAATATCAAACTTGCTTACAATGAAAGATGTTTACGAACGAAAACTTATATGAAACTTTAACCTAAAGGTCTTCTTTTATAGACATAAGAAGCCTTGTACAATAATCTACGTATCAGCTATTCTAGGTCAAGATAAATATAGAAAATACATTGTCGTTTCTATCCTTACTAGAAGTATTCTAGAATATAATAAACGTGTAGAATATATCTTCCATCAGTGCTTGTCTTCAATGTGTCAACGCTTGACTTTAACTTGTCAACGCTTGAGCTGTCAGCGCTTGTTTTGTTCTTGTCAACGCTTGTTTTGTTCTTGTCAGCGCTCAAGTGGTCTGGCCTTAATTTATTCCCAACAATCCTCCCCTAAACTTGATATCCACTCTTATGATCAAGTTTCTGAATAAGCATTAAGGACTAGGAGGAATCTTACAAACCTTCTCATATTGATAGTGAATAAATCTGATCAAATCTTTTGCCACGTCACTTGAATAATCTATTTCCAGCTGAGTGTCCTTCATCTTCTCCAAAATAGCCTTGGATATGAAATACTGAGCATCCACAAGTAGATACTCATCAAACTTTGTAGAACTCAAATGGTATACACCAGCAGCTGAATATAACCTCCATTGAAGACCACTGAGGTCATCTTCAAGATCCTTCCATATTGCAGGATCCTCATCTTTTGGTCCACACATTCTTTTGAATGTGGTCCAAAGTTTTATTCCATTAGCTGAAGTTGGTGCTTCAGCCTCATACTTGGTCTCCAGCAACCTCCAAAGGTCCACCAAGTCTTCTCTATCACAACTTGCAAACAAAGATATAAGAGTGGTAAAAGTGTGTACCTCCTTGCCAAATCTGCCAATCTTCCAGAACCCACATTCATCTTCTTCATAGCTCACAATTGGGTTCCTGGAAACTAATGGTAACACTTGCACCATATCTGAAGCTTCTAATGGGGAGAGCTTGAGGCTCTTTCTTATAACTGCTTCACTTGGATATAGTAGATCCATATCTTTTGGAAACTCAAATGAAATTCCCTTCTTCACTGGCCTGGGAACCATCATAGCTTTCTTGATTTCCATTTCTTCTGCAAGTTCCTCCTTTCTTTCATCTGAAAGAAGTCTGAGAGTGTTTGCTTCCTGCACTCTCACCCAAATGGGATAAGCCCTGTTTTCCAACTCATCAAATGTCAAAGCTTTCAACTTCTGATATGTCCATCCAACTCCATGACATCTGAGCAACATAAAGTAGAGCTTCCTTCTATCCCTTTTCAACTCTGAGAGAATATTGCTTGCCTTGTGTTTCAAAATTACCTGGCAATCCTTCTGAACTCTAAGAAGAAGCTCCAACCCCATATTTGATCTGAAATGGTCAAGTCTGGATTATCCATGCATCTTTCTTCCCAAGCATTGTACATTTGAACCACCTCTGGCATGTCAAAATCAACCTGCAATTTCAATTCTCTCAACTTTTCCCTAGCAAACTCATCACCATACTCAAGCTTTTCTGGTTCTATAATCATCACACTTGAGTCTGAGCTAGCTCCATCACTTTCTTCTTCTGAAGTCACAACAAATGGTGACTTCTCCTTTTCATCTTGTTCCATGATTTGTGCAGCTAATCTTCTATCAAACTCAACTTGAGCTGCATCCTTTGGAACACTCTCTTCTACCATTTTACCCTTACCCTTATCTGATGGTGCAATGGTTGGTAAGGTAGATGGTAATACCTGAGTAGAAACCTCCTTGATGATAGATGATGACTGGGATACACCACCTTCATGTGCAGGTCTGTCAACGCTCAAATTTGTTCTATCAGCGCCCAAAATACTTCTATCAGCGTCCAAATTTTTCTTGTCAACGCTAAAATATCTTCCCTCAGCGCCTTGTGTAACCTCTCTCAACATAGCTGTAAATGATAAATTTAAGTTGGTGGGAGAGACTAAGGACGTATCAAAACCTGTTTGTTTCTTCAAAGTTGTAAGGGCCTCAGCAACATCCATTGATTGACCATCCTGGCTGCCCTTATCACTCAGATTTATTTGATCTTCCTCCCCTTTGGAAGATTCCTCCATACTCCTCCTAGCACGATCATTTTCCAAAACAACAATCCTCTCCCTCAATTGCTTGAGTTCAAGGCCTTGTGAGCTGACTACTTGTACTAAGTCTGCATTTTGCTTTTGCAAGCTAATGCAGACTGCCGTCAATTCCATAAGAGTCATTGGTTCCAGTCTGCCCTCTTCTAAAATGGGGATTTGACCTCCCAAGTCAGATTCATTGGGCATGGATGAGGACTTAATTATAGTGGGACTGTCTTGGCCAGCATCTAAGCCAGAACCAATAGTCCCAGCCTCATCCAGGGCACTAGCCACACTTGTGGTGGTGGTTCTCTCTACTTCATGGCTAGGACCACCAGAGGAGAACACTCCAGTGGTCCTTTGGCGTTTCATCAACCTATATTCAGGGGGTGTGGAAGATGGTGTGGAAGAATGGGTAGATGTAGGTTGGTTAAGGGGTGTTTGGGATTGTGAAGGTTGTGTGTCAGCGTTGGAAATAGGCACATCAACGCCAACATTGAGTGTGTCAGCGTTGAAGGATTCTGAGTCAATTTGCATTTGTTCAAGTGAAGGTAAAGGTTCAGGAATTGGTTCAAGTTGTGGTTGAGGGTCAATTTGAGGTTGGGGGTCTGGTTGGGGTTGTGCTGCTGCAATAACAGCAAGCATGGCTTGGGTTAAAGGTAGGTCTCTATGGGGTGGTGAGTCCATCTTCATAAAAATAGCTTTCTTTTGCTCAGGGATCTTATAAAAATCATTGTGATCCCTTGAGCAGTAACCTTGATCATCAAAAACCATTTGCAGAAAACGGGGATAAGCTAAAGTCATTTTTGTCCCCTTGTTTTTACACATCCCCTCAAAAATCATTTTAGAATAGTTATATTTTTGCCCTGTTGCAATGCACACAATAGCACTGGCAATGGATCTATTAATCTCATTGTGTGCAGTACATTTGGGACTCAAACATTGAAGGAGGACATGTATGAGGTACTTCCAGGCTGGGGGAAATTCCTGCTTATGATACTTATTTAGAGTACCTTCATCAGGAAAAGGATATCCCAAAGCCCTAAGCCCTTGTTCTATTTCATTTATGGGAAGGGTGGCTATACCATCAGCATCATCTAGATGCAAGGCTTGGCGTACCAAAGCCTCAGTAACCACCCAAGATCTCCCATGAACAATAGAAGTCAATGTGGTCACTCCATTAACTGTTGAGGAACTGACAGTGTTCCAAAACTGCTTAATGTGTGTGACTGGAATGAGTGGTGCATGAGAAAGAGCATACCTTAATGGGGATGCGTTCAAATACGCCACCATTTGTGTGTATTGGGGAAATAGAGCATCATCAGATTCAAGATAAGCAATCATGTTGTGTTGTGATCTGAACCCCAATTCCAATTCTGTTGGTTTAAACTTTGGTGCCATTGATGAAAGCTGTTAATTTTAAGTGAAGAAGATGAAGTTGATAAGAGAAAATTGTTAGACAAGAATTATAGATACCCTGTTTAAAATAGGAGCAAAATTTATAGGAGAAAAAGAATGCATGTGATTGGCCCAAAAATAGGCAAAGATTTTCAAAAATCAATCATGAAAATATTGAAAAAGTTATAAGTTATCTCATGCATTAAATGAAAGTAACAACTCCTAAAATTACGGCTTGAAAATATGTCAAAAAGTAACAACTGGGTAGGTCCCATTGAGTGTCAACGGTCAAAAATAACCTATCAACGCCCAACGGCTATAATCTTGTCAACGTTTGCCTATATCCATGTCAGCGTCCAATTTGGTCACAACAACGCTTGGAAAATTCTTGTCAGCGTCCAAAAATAAAAATATTTTTTAAAAAAGTGAAAAATGACCTTAACAAGTAATTTATCCTAGAGAAGATAACCAAAAGCTGATAATTATTATAGGGCGGCAAGCACTGTCCAGTTATGCACACTTGCATAAGCAAGATAGACATAACAGTCCTCTAGTGTCCCTTGCTAACCAAAAATCTTAACAACCAAGTTACCTTATAAAATCCTTGTTACTCCCAGGTAAATCCCATAACAAAATCATTCCCAAGTCTCCCAACAGACCACAACCAATTCTAGGCCAAAAATGTCTTGGCAGCATGCACAGTATATCAACTTTGCATGCTACAGTGCATCATGATTTAGTAAAACTAACTCATACTCACCTGTGGACACAATCTAGAATTGTGATAAGAGTATCATATGGATACCCAAAAATCCTAAAGGTTCCTAAAACCTCCCCTTAAACTATGATACAAAAAGTTTGCTAAAATCATGCATGAACAAAAAAAATTTATGTCAGATAGGAATGAAACATTCCAACCATCATCCATAAATAAAAACTTGTCCAAATGCTTCTCCATTGATCCATAAGCAACTCTGTATCCAATGGTATACTGCTAACACCATCTGCACATTTAGATTGAAAACCACAAAACTAACATTGTTGCTGACAACGCCCCGATAACACATGACAGCGTTGAGGAAAGCTTTGTCAGCGTTAGACAATTATATTGCTGACAACGTTGCAAAAACACTTATCAACGTTCAAGCAACCTTTGTCAGTGTTAGAAAAATATAGTGGAAAATCTAAATCATCAATAAGACCAATAATAATGCATCATCCTGTACATACTTTTACAAAAAGACTCCAAAACACATATTATGTGAGATTTACCATTCCAATACTTGTTACCAAGTATTGAAATCTCCCAGCATCAAAAGGTTTAGTTAATAAATCTGACACATTTTCCTCAGTGTCAACCCTATCTGGTTGTATTAAACCTTTCTCAAAGCAATCTCTTATAAAATGGTGTCTAATTTCTATGTGTTTAGTTTTAGAATGATGTATAGGATTCTTAATGATGCATAAAGTACTATTATTGTCAACAAATATCTTAGTATGCATGAAATTGTACCCATAGTCCAACGGCTGGTTCTGAATCCACAACACTTGACCACAACATGCAGCTGCAGCCACATACTCTGCTTCAGTTGTAGAATTAGCCACCACTGTTTGTTTCTTGCATTGCCAAGATATCAACCTGCTCCCAAGAAACTGACATCCATCAGTTGTGGATTTCCTATCAAACTTATCACCTCCATAATCACTATCTGAATATGCAATCAGCTCCAATGGTGAATCCTTTGGGTACCACAAACCAAGACTAGGATAGCATCTTAGGTACCTAAAGATCCTCTTCACAACATAAAGGTGACATTCTTTGGGAGTCACTTGATGGCGTGCACAAGCACACAAAGCAAACATAATGTCAGGTCTGGAGGCAGTAAGATACATCAAGGATCCAATCATGGATCTATAGTGCCTGACATCAACATCTTTCCCATCTCCAATCTTCCCCCAAGGGTGTTCTCTATCCATAGGAGTAGTAGCCCTCTTTTCATGTGGAGAAAAGCCAAACTTCTTCAAGATTTCAGTCACATATTTGTCCTGGGAGATGAAGATACCATCCTCTTTCTGCTGAACTTGTAAACCAAGAAAGAAGTTCATCTCCCCCATAGCACTCATCTTGAATTTGTCTGTCATAAGCTTGGAGAAATCCTCACTCATCTTTGGATCAGTAGACCCAAAAATGATATCATCAACATAGACCTGCACAAGCAACACATCCTTGTCTTTCTTCTTGGTAAACAGTGTCTGATCTATGGTGCCCCTCTTGAATCCATTGTCCACCAAATAGGTAGACAAAGTACCATACCATGCTCTAGGGTCCTGATGAAGGCCATACATAGCCTTTTTGACTCTATACACTTTATCTGGATGCTCTGGATCCTCAAAACCAGGAGGTTGCATCACATAAACTTCCTCAACAATAGTTCCATAGAGGAAGGCACTCTTGACATCCATTTGATAGACTGTGAAGCCCATGCAGGATGCATAGGCTAGAAAAATCCTTATAGCTTCAATCCTTGCAACTGGTGCAAAGACTTCCTCATAGTCTATCCCCTCCTCTTGTGTATAACCTTGAGCCACTAACCTTGCCTTGTTTCTGACCACAATGCCTCTTTCATCTCTTTTGTTCCTTAGAACCCATCTTGTCCCTATAGGTCTGACATATCTAGGACAATCAACCAGCTCCCAAACATCCTGAATTGCAAATTGGTGAAGCTCATCCTGCATTGCTTCCACCCAACTTGGTTCTTTGAGAGCATCAAATATTTTCTTGGGTTCTTCTTGTGACAGAAAACATGTAAACAAACATGCTTGCACAAGAGGGGTATCAACCTTCTTGTGTATATTGGCAATAAACCCACCAAGACCTTGATGAGATCTTCTAGTCTGAACTGGAGTCATAATATCACCAATGATCTGGGTAGGGGGGTGATTCATTGTGGAAGTGAGAACTCCTCCTTCAAAAAGTCTGGTGTCCTCAACCTCATGCTCCATGTTGCCAATATCTTCTTTATCAGACTCTCTTACATCAACATGAGGATGAACTTCTTCATATAAATTGGAAGGTTCACCTTGTTCAAAATTTGAAGAGAAAAGATGGGCAGAATTGTTGTCAACGCCTGAACCTTGTTTGTCAGCGCTTGCGCTAACAACGCTTGAACTGTTGTTGTCAACGTCTGAGCCATCAACGTCTGAATTGGTCTTGTCAGCGATAGATTTTCATTTGTCAACGCCTGAAGGACCATGCATGTTTGTATCTGGTGGTATTTGGAAACCACCATTATCTTGTCCAACAGCAGCAGCAGCAGCAAAAGCATCTGTCCAAATGGGAATTATGACATATTCTAATATAGGAGATGCCTTTTCTGCTTGTGATCCAACCTTCTTATGAACCTGTGTACCTGAAACATCAACAACTTGTTCCTCCACAACATTTGAAGTTACCTTCACAATGTCTGGATTAGTGTCAGGCATATAATTTAAAGTTCTAGATAAGGGTTCCAAGTCAAACAACCAATTAGGACCACTTTCAGGATCACTAGGTTTATTCTCTAAAAACCTAACATGTACTCTTTCAACTATACGTTTGTCCTCTTTAAGATAAACCCTATAACCCTTGCTCTGGACTGAATACCCCATGAAGTAACCCTCATCACCTTTTGCACTAAATTTCCCTAAGGCATCACTAGTATCCAAAACTACTACATGACAACTAAAAGGTCTGAGAAAACCAATATTAGGTTTTCTTCCCCAAAGTAACTCATAAGGTGTTTTGTTTTGAATTTTGTTAACCAATGCTCTATTTTGCACATAGCAAGCTGTATTAACAGCCTCAGCCCAAAAGGCTATAGGAAAGTGAGCATCAGCCAACATTGTTCTGGCTGCTTCAATTAGGGTTCTATTTTTCCTCTCAGCAACCCCATTTTGTTGTGGGGTTCTAGCAATGCTAAATTTCCTAGTAATTCCTTTCCTGGCACAGAAATCATCTAGCTTCTTGTTTCTAAATTCTCCACCATTATCACTCCTAAGCATTTTAACCTCATTGCCAGACCTTTTCTCAATCTGAGTGATAAAATCAATAAGAATATCAGCTGTGTCACTCTTCATAGCTAGAAAGAATGTCCAAGTAAACCTAGAAAAGTCATCTATGATAACAAAGCAATATGACTTACCATTCATACTTTCTATATTTGTTGGACCAAAGAGGTCCATGTGAAGCATATGAAGAGGTCTGGAACTAGTATGCACCTGTTTGGACTTGAATGAGACCTTGTGCTGCTTGCCTTTAAGACATGCAACACAAGAGTGGTCATTGTGGAAGGCCTTCTCAGGCAAACCATCAACTAAGCCAAGCCTCACAAGTCTATTTATATTTTTAAAGTTTATGTGCCCTAGTCTCCTGTGCCACAAATTACTCTCATCTACTGAGGCCTTAGCATAAAAACAAGACATATTGGTATTCATTTTAATCCCATTTAAATTCACATTATATATGTCCTTATGCCTAGGTGTTCTAAACTTAATATATTTCTCATCAGGGATCTTAAAATCCTTACTTAACACCAAACACTCAGTATCAGTAAAAAGAACTTTATTTTTGTTATCACAAACCTGTGATACACTAAACAAGTTGTAATCAAGTTCTTTTACCAGGAAGACGTTCTCAAAACATAGATTATTGGTGAGAAGGGTTCCTTTGCCTGTGATAGTTCCATATCCACCTCCAAAGTATACCTTATCACCATCTTTAATAGGGGTGAAATTCGTCAGATAGTCTTCCTTCCCTGTCATGTGCCTTGAGCATCCACTATCCCAATATCCATAATCATTGATTTGTCTTTGAATGCCCTGCACATAAAGAAAACAAATTAGTTTTCTTTGGGAACCCAAGTCTCAAAAGACTTGGATTCATCTGGTTGTTCAATATGAACAGACTTAGTTCTCACAACAACCCCATTCTTATCCTTTTTAGGATGAAATACCCAGTTAACCCCAATAGGTTTTGTAATGACCTTTGAAATGTAATTAAATCTATTGCAAGTCATTGAAATCCCATTATCATTAGGGTTTTGATCTTTCTTGGGTATCCATGTTAAGCTTGAAGAAACTTTAGACCCCTTACCTTGTGGCTGCAAATATTTAGGTCTGGTCACGTTTCTGTCAGCGTTAGAATTTGTCCTGTCAACGCTGAAATTACCCTTGTCAGCGTTGAACCTAGGGTTTGCTACAGAAACCCATTGCCTATTTGACCAGGTGTTTGTCTTTTGAAATGGTCTTTTTCCATGAGTGTTAGACCTTCTAGAAAAGAATGGGGCAGGTCTAATCACTTGTGGACTTTGCTGCACACAAGGTTTGGGTCTGACAACGTTTGACTTTCTAACAACGTTGACTTTGTTCCTGACAGCGCTGAAATTATTCCTGTCAGCGCTGGCTTTAGGAGCGTTGACACACTTGTATGCCAAGTGTGAAAAGCTACCACACGTGTAACAAGCTTTTCTAGACACAACCTTAGGTCTAGAAGGAAAGAAGCCTGTTCCATGATTGCTAACTTGACTCTTGGGTGACCTAGTATTCCTATACATCTCTGCATATTTAATGCTAGGTCTTCTAACAGTGTTTGAGCCTAGGTCAACAACTTTACCAGTGATTGGGTTAGTGACCTTAATGGGTGTAGACTCATTTGGACTTTCACATAGCAAACCACCCTTAACAAATAAAGTAGGGTTAGCTTTCTTCCACTCATTTAGGTCAGTCAATTTTTGTTGATACTCTTCCACTGGAGTGACAACTCTTGGTGGAGGAATGAATTCCTCCTCTTGGAGCTCTGGCAAACCAGTCCAAGATAAGTCCCTTTGTTGGACACTATAGAAGTCACCAGCTAGTGGTGGAACCAAAGAGTAATCAATTATCCCAATCCCAGTCATGTCCTTAGGATCCCTTTCTTTAGCTACACAGTCTCCTAGGGTTTGGGTGGCTCTATCAAATCTTTGAATTTTGAGGCCAACATTATCTTTATTCTTAATAGCCTCATCTAACTTAGCCTGTAATTCACCATTAACCCTTTCCATAATTTTTCTAATATCCATACTACCCTCTAACTCATGTTTTAAGATATTGATCTTATCTTTTAAGTCAAATTCCATTTTCTTGTATTCAGAAACGGTTTTCTCAGTTTCAATAAGAGCTAGTTGGTAATTAGACAATTTACATCTTTCAGTACTCATATCATCTTTTAGTTTTAACACCTCTTTGTTAAGTCTTTCAGTATTTAACCTACAACCTTTGCTACAAAAAGCATCATCATATACCTCATTATCAGATGAAGAGGAGGAGTGTGCCATGAGAGCATATTCAACATGCTCTTCTTCTTCAATATCAGCAACCAAAGCTTTATCCTCTTCAGCATTCTTAGCCAGATAGCTCCAATCCCATCCTGTACCATCAATTCCTTGAACTGCAACCATAGCTTTGGAATCCTGATCTTTAACAACCTGACTTGAGGGTTTACCAGCATCAGATCTTCTAGGAGATCTGCATTCCCTCATGAAGTGCCCCATACGATGACAGTTGTAGCATTCAACTTTGGATTTATCAAATCCAGCTGTGTCTTTAGCATTGAAGGTCATCTTCTTTTTAAACCTTCTGTTCCACCTATTTGCTCTTATACTAGCAAGAGCCATGTTCCACTTGATGTCCATCTCTTCCAAGTGCTCATCACTTATCTGCTCAAGGTCCTCATATGTAATCACTGAACCATTGGGCAAAGAAGCAATGTAAGCACAAACAGTATCCAAATCCAAACCAGCAGGTTTAACTCTTGGGGAGTCATTCTTGAATGTGTCAGCGTCTGAAAAGGAGACGTTGACAGGACTTGTTCCAGCGCTGACATATGATGATCCAGTAACTGGATGCATATAAGAGTCCTTCTGATTGAATTGACCTTCACTATGAGAGAAGAAGGCCATGTTGCTGGTGGTAGATTTGCTTCCATGCTCTAAAAGAGTTTCATCTTCTAACAGTCTTAGTTTGTTGTAGATGTCATCAAACGAGGAGCTCTTGTAAGTATTGTTGGCAAGAATAGATCTTGCCTCAATCTTCCATGCCTCACCAAGACTTTTAAGAAAGGTAGCATTGATGTCAACATCACCAACTTGTGTCCCCATGAAGGACAACTTGCTTGTAATGTCAAGCAATCTGCTTCTCACACTACTCAGTTTCTCATTGGGTTGAGCTTTGAAGACAGCATAGTCATGTAGAAGTTGCTTTTTCTTTTCCTCCTTAGTGTCTGCATTGCCACCATATGCAACTTCAAGAGCTTCCCAAAGATCCTTAGCAGATTCATAGCCTCTATATTTATGCTGGTTTTCTTGTCCCAAAGAGACTTTCAGAATATTTAGGGCTTTCATGTCAACCCTTTTCTTTGCAATGTCATCAGCAGCCACAGCTCTACCATCTCCAGGTTTTTCTTTCTTATCCTCTTCAGAACATCCAGCAACAGCTGATCTTTGAGTAATGGCATCAAGAATCTTTTGAGCCTTATTGAATGTGTTTCCATATTCAATAATCTCCCAGAGTGTGTAGTCATAGATCCCCAGATATTGTTCAAAGTTGAACTTCCATAAGTCAAAGTTGGTCGCATCAAGCATGGGAATCTTGATGTTTGGTAAGGCTGAGGAGGAGGAGGTTATTGCTTCAGACATGATGTTGTTAGGGTTTCTGAGAAAATTAGGGTTTTGGTGATTTTAGGGTTCTGGTGTTCTTTAAGATCAAAAGTTCCTCAACAAGCTCTGATACCACTTGTTGATCCCAAACTTAGATCGATTAGCTTTGTGTATACGAGATTAGATCAAGTAATACACGTAGAGAAACCTTTGTATATGCTTTATGAATCTAAGTGTTATGCGGAATCTAACACTTAAACAAGAACACACAATGATATAAACAAACTTTCACTTTGATTATCAATATCAAACTTGCTTACAATGAAAGATGTTTACGAATGAAAACTTATATGAAACTTTAACCTAAAGGTCTTCTTTTATAGACATAAGAAGCCTTGTACAATAATCTACGTATCAGCTATTCTAGGTAAAGATAAATACAGAAAATACATTATCGTTTCTATCCTTACTAGAAGTATTCTAGAATATAATAAACGTGTAGAATATATCTTCCATCAGTTCTTGTCTTCAATGTGTCAACGCTTGACTTTAACTTGTCAACGCTTGAGCTGTCAGCGCTTGTTTTGTTCTTGTCAATGCTTGTTTTGTTCTTGTCAGCGCTCAAGTGATCTGGCCTTAATTTATTCCCAACAGGTCACAGGGAGCATGTTGTGGTTTGGACAACGATCGATCAAAACATTATATCTTTCCCAAGCATCAAAGAGAGATTCATCAGGTTCTTGTATGAAATCGCTGATTTGATTTCGAAGGCTCGTGACCATGGATGGTGGAAAGTAGCGCGACAAAAAGCGTTGAGTCATGTCATCCCAAGTATGAATTGAATTCTTCGGGAGACGATCAAACCATTTCTCGGTGTGGTGTGATAAAGTATGTGGGAAGAGTTGTAGGCGAAGAACATCCATTGTGGCACCGGTCAACTTCATGCTTTGAGTGATAGTAATGAATTTGTCGAGGTGTTTGTTGGCATCATCATCAGGCATTCCGGCGAATGGATTAGTTTGCACTTGCTTAATCATGTGGTGCTTCAACGAAAACTCCGGAGTCGTGATTTGCATCGGCGCAATCGGTCCTCCTCGTCCAAACATGGTGGGTTGACAAAGCTCCTCCATTGTCCGAAGATCGGGCTGTGGAAGAACATTGTTGTTGTTATTATTGAGGTGCGGTGGATTATTGTTGTTGTTCACACCTGCCATAGCTAAATCTTCTCGAGTCTCGGGCTCTTGATAAGTAGAAGATCTAGTACGCATACACCTGCGAAAGTAAAAGAAAAAGAAACCAAACACAAAGACAATATATATACACAATAAAAATAAAATCTTTTTGAATTTTTGAAAATTTTTAATTTTTATGGATTTTTAACAATTTTTAATTTTTATGGTTTTTTGAAATTTTTTTAAGCAAGAAAAATAACGCTTATGAATGAACGGATCCCAAAAAGCAATGCGTCTTTCACAGAAAACCGTTAATCTTTACGAAAAGAGCCGGCAGCGGCGCCATTTGATACAAAGCTTTTGCCCATATAAAAATATTAAGTTCGTTGTTCTGGTCTAATCGAATTGATCCTGGTTAACAATGCGACTCAGTCGTTCTTTGGTGAAACAAATACTTGTGTCGTTGTAGTAATTAAAAAGTGCAAAGACTATTAAGTAAATGACAGGTAAAATAAATCTAAATCTAATTTAAAATAAATGGCGGGAAATTAAAACGTGACGAGAATTAAATAGCAATTAACGTAAATAACACAAACTTAAAACTATCTAAGGCAAACTTAAAACGCAACTAAAATTTAAAACTAAGGCAAGGCTAAAATAAATCTAAGGCAAGTAAACTTAAAGTGCAATTAAGGAAAAAAGCGGGAAAAGTAAAGCTTGAAAATTTAAAGAATTAAAAACAGAAACTTAAAAGAACCTGAAAATGCTCATTCGGAATAATACCCTCATTCGGAATAATCACTCATCCGGAATGTCACCTTCGTTCGGAATGATTCTTCTTCACTCGGAATATTTACCAAAAACACTCATTCGGAATAATTGAACAAAACCTTCATCCGGAATAAATCCTTTATCCGGAATATGTCACTTATCCGGAATAAAGTCTTGACTCGGAATATTGCCTTGATTCGGAATATATTCCGAATGAACCCTCTTGATTCGGAACAATAAATGTTCCGAATGAACTCCACTGATCCGGAATAAAAACTTGATTCGGAATATATTCCGAATGAACTCACTCTCCTTGATTCGGAAAATGTTCCGAATGAACAAATCCTTGATCCGGAAGAAATTGATTTGGAATAATTCACAACAAAACCTTTATTCGGAATGTTCCGAATGAACCAAACTGATTCGGAATAATAAATGTTCCGAATGAACACTTTGATCCTGGGTATGTCACTTATCCGGAATGTTTTCTTTGTTCTAACAATCACTACACCACCTTGATTCGGAACAACTTGTTTGAAACCCTTGATCCGGAATAAACCTTTGATTCGGAATGTACCTGGGAAAACAACAGACAGCGAAGAACACGCAAGAAACAAATAACACGAATCTAAACAAACTTAATCAAAATCAACCAAAAGATTAAATCAAACTAATCACAAAACATCTACTAATCATAAACAAACAATCCAAAACAATCAAACTAACAATACTAATCAAAATAATCAAAACCCACTTTAATCAATTTAACAAAAACTCAAGAACATGAACATGAACAATAAACATAAAGATTAAGATTAAAGAAAGGAAGATAGGAAATAAACAATAAAAGTAAAGATTGACAATAATTAAAAGAAAACTTACTTGAAATTAAAGGTATTTAAGGTGCAAGACAATTAATTAAATGACATGTAATTAAGGTGCAAGGTAATTAAAATGGAAGAACTATTGTCACAATTAGCCAACAAGAGAAAATGAAATCTAATCTAATCTATTTATAGGGGAGATTAGGGAGGTGCTTAGGAAGCTTCCTCCCCTCTTTCTTCTTTCTTTAATTGCACCATTAAGTCCTTAATCTTCTTAAATCTTGGACTTTAATGACTTTGTCTTGGGATTTATTTAAACTCGTCTTGTAATTCTTCAATAAATTAGACTTGAGTTCTTCGGCTTTTAGTAAACGTCCGTCTTTTGACTTTTTCTTCGATAAATCTTCAGAATTGGTCTTGGACTTCCGTTCTTTTTGCACTCTTGATTTCTTGACTTTGTCTTTCGTCTTTTTCTTCGATAAAAGCTCGTGAATGCCCGTGTTTTCTCCCTTTTCCACAATTTCGTCCTAAATCACAACAAAAACACAAACCACGCATAATTCCGACATAAATGACATAAAATACACGTTTTGGCTCGGTTATTATTTTAATTAAGTGGTAAAAAAGATGGGTGTTTACACACCTATCACTAACGATGATTTTTTCGTATATTGTGATGCATCTATTCAAGGAATGGGAGCAATGCTTATGCAAAGGAATAAAGTTATTGCTTATGCATCAAGGCAACATAAACCTAATGAGAAGAATTATACTACTCATGATCTAGAATTAGGAGCGGTGATATTTGCTCTTAAAATATGGAGATATTACCTCTATGGTACGAAGTGTGTAGTATTTATTGATCATAAGAGTCTTCAATTTCTTCATCGGAAGGAACTGAATATGAACAACGTCGTTGGTTAGAGTTACTTGCTGATTACGATTGTGAAATTCATTATCACCCAAGTAAAGCCAATGTAGTAGTTGATGCTTTGATTCGAAAGGAGCGAGTTAAGTTGTTATGAGTTAAGTCAAAAATGATAACTCTTTACCCGAATTTACCTACCCAAATTCTTGAAGCTCAATAAAAAGCACTTAAGGTAGAGAATGTAGAAACAGAGAACTTAAGAGGGATGGATAAAGAATTTGAAGTTCATAAAGATGGAATTCGTTATATTAAGAATCGTAGTTGGTTACTAGCCTATGGTAATTTACGACATTTGATTATGCAAGAGTCTCATAAATCGAAGAATTCTATACATCCTGGTTCTGATAAGATGTATCAAGATCTGAAGAAACTCTATTGGTGACCTAATATTGTGACAACCCCGGTTTTGAGGTTCGTCACTTAGTTTTATTTTGTGCATATTTCGTGAAATTACGTGTCTCTACGTGTTTACGTGTTATTTGGTGTGAATAGAATGTGGCTTGGATATCGTCTTCTGGTACGGGGTACCTTGTAAGTGGAACGATGTGCGATGTTTTCATGTTCATGAGCTCACAAGGTAATGACTATGAAATGAGATGGTGTTATTTAGTGGTTTACATATACGTATATGTATTATAGAAAAATCGTATTTTTACGATTTAGGGTTTGCATTTAGGGGTCTCGGATGAGGTATTTAGTCACTGGATGGTTTTAAGTCATTTAGGACTTAGTTATATAGTTTATTTCATATTCTAAGAGTTTTTATAAAACTGTATATTTTTACGTCTTTTACGGTATACGCGTAAAAACTGACTAGTTTTACGGTTTTGAGGTTTTGGAGGTTTTAGGAGCTGAAATAAATTAAGGTAATTTAAGATAATATTAACAATACATTAATAAATAAAAATAAATAAAAAACCGAAATTAAGGGGGTGTTTTGTCGGTTATGTAACGCAAGGGAGAAAAAGAAAAGGAAAAAAAATAGAAAAAGGAAACTAGACTTGTAATGGGCCAAGGACTTGTTAGATAATTATATTAAGACTTTTTATTAACCAAAAACACATAAAAATCCCCTGGATATCAAGCTTTAGTCGACATCCATGGAGTCTAATTAGGGTTTTCATATTTTTCCCGTCTTCCATTAATTCTAAGGTAAAAACCTTCAATCTCTTTTTAATTAAATTGTTTTCAATTCATTCTTAATCAATACATAATAGATTTAGGGTTAGGATAATTATGAAATATATAATTTAATGATATTAACATGATTAAAACAATTAGGGTTGATAAATATTTATGGTGATGGTAATTAATTAGGTTAATTGTGTTAAATTCGTTTTAAACACTGGGCAAAATTGTAGGTCACTTGTTTTAATCATATCTAGAGTTTTACTAACTTTTAATTTGTGATCTTGGTACCCCTGGATACGTATTTGAGTTGGTTTCTGAATTCAAGAAACAAGAACGGAATTGGAGGTTGGGAAGTGGGTCAAAAACAGGTTATATCAGTCGGGTGTCAAAACAGTTTTTGGATCAACCTGTTTTCATTTTATTTTTTGAGATGTTTGGGGTACATAGGTTTATAGTTGGACCTTCAAACGAACATGAGAGTTATTTTATATGTTATATAAGATATCTGAAAGAGGGCTAATCAATTGGGATAGTGGAAGACCCTTTGATCATAACCAACTTTTCATATGTTCAAAATCGGTAAAATCTAGATAGACGAAAGTATAAGTTGTATACCAAGGACTTAAAATTTTATTTCATGTTGGGGCAAGGGCTTATATTTTAGGTAACACATATAAGTTTATGGGATTTTCATTTCAAGGAATGTGGGTTAGGTTTGGTGGGCGTTTGGCTCATAATACGGAGTATGAAATCGGGACTGTTTTGGGCAAAATGTTAACGAGACGGGTTAGGAACTTAACTAAGTTAAGGGCTTATAGAGGGTTGTAATGGGATGCTCATAGCATATAAATGTGTTTATTTTGTAGGAGAAGGTTAATATCCATCATAAATTGATGATCCATTTTGGTATGTGGTTCATGTCTTGATTGTGTATGTTTGTGTATTTAGATTTTGCTAGAGCGTGGATACTTGGAGAAGCTTGTTCAGGTGAGTTTCATAGTCCCATGTCTTTTTATTATTTGACTTCCAGATGGGATGGAAGAGACACTGTATGGTTCTGTAACTAATGTTGTGAATGTTTTTATGGTTTGTGATGGACTTGTGTGTACACTTATGTGATTAACTGCTATGTGATTCTTGATTGTTA
The DNA here is from genome assembly GCA_025667525.1 of Glebionis coronaria. Classification (NCBI taxonomy): domain Eukaryota; kingdom Viridiplantae; phylum Streptophyta; class Magnoliopsida; order Asterales; family Asteraceae; genus Glebionis; species Glebionis coronaria. The sequence goes on from CM046878.1 coordinate 386,484,515, forward strand.
TTGTGGTTTGACTTGGTACCAAGGGGATGTTGACAAGGCGGGGCCTTGGAATTATGGTGATTGGTAAGGCTTGGAGCCTTGTAATTGTGGTGTTTGTTTAATTTGGAATGCTAGTTGTTAATGCATAATTGTAGCACATTGTCCATATGTTCCTGTATTAATGTTTGTTACTCACAGCTTATAATTGTTTTGGAGTTGGAGTCTAAACCTATGACTCTCACCAACTTTATGTTGACGTGTTTTAGTGTCTCTTTCAGGTGAGAATGTGGTTAAGCGTGAGAATAGGAGTGGCGAGTTGGGAGGCTTAGGATTGCATTAGAGGAACCCCATTTCCTCTTAGTTTTTAATTTATGTTTGAATAAGTGATACTTTGTAGACACCTATATGTTTGATTTTTGGTATTTGAATGTCTTTGGTAAGAGGTAGACTTGTTACCTACTTACCTAGACGCCTGCATTGTTTGAGATATTGTTATGACATTGTGTCACCCATTTATGATAATTCCATTTCATTTAGTTATCTCTATAGACACGCTATTGTTGTGATGATATCCATACGTCGCGCCCCATATTCCGCCATGGTGGGGTGTGACAAATATGAAGGCAATTATAGCAGAATACGTTAGTAAGTGTTTAACGTGTGCAAGAGTTAAAGCAGAGTATCAAAAGCCATATGGACTGTTGATACAACCAGAGATTCCGATATGGAAATGGGAAAGAATTACGATGGATTTTGTGACTAAGTTACCTAAGACATCAAATGGAGATTGACACCATCTGGGTTATTGTCGATCGTATTACTAAATCTATGTGAATTCTTTCTATTAAAGAGACCGATAGTATGGAAAGTCTTACGAGATTGTACATTAAGGAGATAATCTCTCAACACGGAGTGTCTATATCTATTATCTCATATCGTGATAATCGTTTTACATCGGTATTTTGGAGATCGATGCAAAGTGCTTAGGAACTCAAATAGACATGAGTACGGCATATCATCCTCAAACAGATGGACAAAGTGAAAGGACGATTCAAACACTCGAAGATATTCTTAGAGCTTGCATATTAGATTTTGGAAAAGGATGGGAGAAACATCTACCTCTAGTAGAATTCTCTTATAACAATAGTTGTCATGCTAGTATTAAAGCAACACCTTTCGAAGTACTTTATGGAAGATAGTGCCAATCGCCTGTTTGTGGGGCGAAGTTGAGATATTCAACTAACAGGACCAGAAATAATACATGAAACTACTAAAAAGATTTTCCAAATTCGACAGAGATTACAAGCTGCACAAGTAGACAAAGAAGTTACGCTAATACTAGACGTAAACCATTAGAATTTGCAGTTGGAGATCGTGTTATGTTGAAAGTTTCACCTCGTCAAGGAGTTATCCGATTCGAAAAGAAAAATAAATGAATCCAAGGTATATAGGACCGTTCAAAATAACCAAAAGAATTGGCACTGTGGCATATAAACTAGAGCTGTCTAAAGAGCTTAGTAATGTTAGCAATACTTTTCATGTTTTAAATTTGAAGAAGTGCTTATCTGATGAATCTCTCATCATACCGATGAAAGGACTTCAACTCGATGATAAGTTAAATTTTGTAGAAGAACTTGTGGAAACAGAGCCGTATCCCTATAGTTAAGGTACGATGGAACTCGAAAAGAGGAGCCGAGTATACGTGGGAATGTGAAGATCAAATTCGAGCTAAATATCCGTATCTATTTCCTTAGTAACCCTAGTTTTAGTTATATCTCGGGACGAGATTTTAAATAAGGGGGAGAGACTAGAACATTTAGTAGTTTTGGCTAATGTAATATTAATAAATATGTAATTGCCCATTTGATAAATAAATAAAAAGGAAATTTTGCATGAAATTTTTGCATTTTGCTATGATATATGACTGAATTGTAGAATATATAGATTCTCACTATCTCAATTGCCACTTCAACATATTCCTATATGTTGTGAACAGTATGTATGTATCAAGTCTGAGTTCTAAAAGTAATAATATGTATATACTATGAATAAGAATAATTCAAATATAACATACTAAAAGACAATATAAACCTTAGAAATTACTTTATAAACTAATGTTTCAAGCAACATAACTATGTAATATCTATGTACTATTATCAAGTAAAATATACTAGTTATAATCTACCATATAAAGGAAAGATAATTAATCACAAAATACTAATATTCACTAATCTCAAGCTAATTACAAGTAAATGACCTAGTAACCAAGATTAGCATATAAAATCCATTTCACATTGAATTTAATTCTAATATTTTGCAACTAATTATAAAACTCAACTAAGTATCATAATATTTCAATACAATTATCTCAAGCTATGTTACAAATTAATAAAGCATAAAGTACAAGTTATCAAAGCATAGGATCTTAAGCTCACTTAATTATCCCTAAGATATGATAGACCTATATAAACCCTTAAACTAAGAATGTACAAACCCTATAAGTCATAAACATACTATATGATACCTATAATAAGCTTACATTAAGATATAACACTAATCCCAAAATAGAAAGTCATTAGGATTAGTAACATAGAAACCCTTATATTAAGAAATCTACTTAGAATCATTACCTAATCTTTTAGGACAAGACTATAAACACTTACAGTTCATTAAGGTTATAAGATTATGTTAAGACAAAGTACAAGTATCCTTAAGCACAAGGTACAGCTTTCAATGCATGACTTGTAAATTAGATCAAAATGAGTATTTTCGCCCTTTAGACGTCTTTACTTAGAATAACCTATTAAACCAAGTGTGGAACCACTTTAGATACTCAATTTCGAAGACCTAAATTTAGTTTACATCAGTATCTAAGAAGAGGATAAAGTGTTTTACCAAGATTTAAACCTAGATTATTAGAAACCCTAATCTACATAAGTTTTCTTCCCAAATTGACATCAAACCTTTGTTAAACTTCTAACCAAGGACCCAAATATTTTAAATGTAATTTCTAAACCTCTAATTAATCAGTAATCATCACTAATCACATTCCTAAGTCCCTAATCACCAAAATTACAAAGTATAAAGTTACAAGCATTAGATTTAGGACCTGGTTTGGTTTTTCCCTCCAAAACCATGTTTAAACTTCTTCCCTCCCAAATTCAAACCTCAAATCAGATATTTAGGATGTCCCTAGATATTTTGGAGTGCCAACAAGTGGGTGCATAAGCTACTTGAAGGCTACACATCACAATTCTTATCTATAGTATGTCGTGACCTATTTTGAGCCATATGTTCAAGATATTTTCATCCTAGAGTCTATAAACTTGTGTAGAGATTCAATAGAATCCCTTAGTAATTATTCTATCCTTGTTACACGTTTGAGGCTAGAAACTTTGAGCTTAAGGGTTGAAATGGGTATAAATAGGGGCGAACTACATAGTATGGAACTTGCACCCCGTTTCTTAAGTATCTCCTACCTATTATTCATTTCTACTTCTACAAACATTCTATGACTCTTAGAAAACCAGAAACTAGTTCTATTAATAAGCAATTGAATCTCTTTAAGTTTTGATAGCAAATTGTGTTCATAGGAAGCCACAAGGAGCCATTTTAGAGCTACCTAGGTAATTCCTATGTTAAGCAAGCTTTGATCTTGTTATAATGAATTCTTAGACTTGTTATAATGCCAAAAAAATTTTAGAAAGATAATCCAAAACAAATTAGATCATCTGATCATTTTAAATTAAAGTTATAAACATGTCTTAAAATCCTAGTTTTGTATTTTACATGAAATAATGACGTAAAATTCATGTCAAAAGCTATAACTATGGTAAAATGTTTTTATTATGATTAAAAAAAGTGTTTTGAAACTTTGTTTTAAAATCCTAGATCATTTGTTACATTTTTGGAGAAGTTATATGATTTTTACAAGTATAGGGACCAAAACTGTCATTTTTGAAACTATTTAACATTTTGGGCCAAAAGTGTCACTTTATGAAAGTTAAATATATAAGAATAAATATTGTAAATTTTGATGCCCTAAGGTTAAATAATGAAGGTTTAAATTGCAAATAATAAAACTATATACTTTATGGGTGAAAAGTGAGGTTAATACATACGTAGGTAACTAACGTTTCCAAAAAATTGCGTCTAAAGTGATAACGTTTCAAATCGTTCCTCAAGTTACTCAAGTATATGTTACCGGTTAATTGAGTTACTCATTTTTCTATTTACCTACGTTAGCCGGTTTTAGTAACTTAGGCGCATTTTTTTGTAAACGTTAGTAACTTCTTTATGTATTAAGGGACCAAGTTTGTGTATTAACTTCTTTGTGTAGCCTACTTAGCCGGTAACCCTTCCACAAAATCCATGTATTATAAAGTTTAACAATATTTAGTAACCTACTTAGCCAACCCATATACTTAAGTAACTTGAGTGAACGAATTGAACGTTATTACTTTAGGCGCACTTTTTTTGAAACGTTAGTTACCTACGTATGTATTAACCCTTAAAGGTGTAATTATGCCAAAATATAACTAAAAGGACTATTTTTGCCAATATTGAAACTAAAGAAATAAAATGTAAATAATATACTAAGTGTCATGTTAGTAGGGAACTTTGTACAAAGATGTTCCATATCGATATTACGTTCTGACTGAGTGGTTGGGTTTACGATTTGAAGTGCCCTCGCTCCTCAAACGTTTATAGAATGGCTTCTGAGTATAATGGCCCAAACAATGATATTGTAAACCTAAAATATGTGAATAAAAGAAATATACAAGATACTATACAAATAAATTGTACTCAGAGATTACGACTTGATATATATACATATTTGTGTGTCAACTCAAATTCCGTGAGAAAGTTGTGATTGATTATATCAGAATAATTCAAGACTTTATAGGCTAAGGTGAGTTCATAGCCTCACTTTTGAAAGTTTACAAATGATTTGAAAACCCGTGAGGGGGGATATATGCTAAAACTGGAATACAAGTGTTTTTGTATGTTTGCCTGATATGATTATTGACACTACGTTTACTTATTGCCATTAAGTCCCTTTTTAATCGTGACCATTAATCATTTCTAGAAAATGAATGCTAATATGTGGATAGTACTATTGGAGACTGACATCTCCTATCTGGGCAAGTGATGAGACTGCTTTTATACATGGTTTTATCGTCCAAAACGAGCTTAAAACGATGAAAATATCATAAAAAGTGCCATATATATGCTTGTGTTTGCTCAATATGTAATTTAGGTACGGATATCGAGAAAAAGACAAAAGATCACAAGAATCAAGTAAAAACGTACACGGGAAACGAAGCCGCACAATGAACCGGACCCGAATGTTTAATTTCCAAAAAGATCCTTGAAGAATTAAAGATTGGCAAGAATGGTCCCTCAAGTTTGAAGACTTGTCACTTAAGGCCCTTTTAAAACTCTTGAATACAAGTTTGGTCCTTAAGGTTTCAAGAAAAGTCATTTTCAGCCCTTGAAGTTTACAAAAATTACATTTCAAACCCTTGATCTCATTATTAAACAACACAAGGGGGTGATTTGTAATTGGTTAATAATTATTATCAAAGGAAAAGTCAAAAATCTGGCCAAGACATAATTTGGCGGTTTTTAAGAAGATGAGGTGGAAAAGCTGTCAAACAAACAAACATACTCCACCAGTCATCACCAGCCACATCAGCAAACCCAACAGACAATAATACCCGGATCCAATACCCACCCAACCACCCCAAGCCTTAAACCTTATTTCCCCATACCCGGTTTATTAATTTTATTTTGAAAAATTATATGTTATTAAACACGCGGTTAACACACACTTATCACTCTTAATAGATCAGAGACCCCTGTTTATCATCCCGAAACCCCCAAGAACCCTAGGTCTCGATTACCAGTCAAATCAAGGGGATATTCGCTAATACCTTTCAGAGAAACACTTTAACATCCCTTCATCACACCCATGTGCCAAGATTCGACTACAGCTCATCTATGGGGCCCACACGAACCTCCCCTGCAAAAAAACAAAGGTTGTACAGTAAATCCATGGTCCAAACCAATTCCTTCATGGGCACACTTTATTGAACGAGTAAGATTGAATATCTACAGCTGTACACTTCACATGCCTGGCAGAAACCTTCACATGATCCCATTAACCAAGACCAAGTATTCAAACAACAAGGGTATACTTGGAAATTAAGCACTTAAGGTTTCTAGTTTTTTATTTTTCTAGAAATTTCTTGTACGCCGATATAAGGCCTCATAGTTAGTAGTTGATAGTTGTTCTTGATTTTTATTCCTGTGTCACAAACATGTAATACCTTTTTTCATGGAATGAAAAAATTTGGTCTAGCTTTGTTGATGTAGACAAGAGCCCAAATGATTCATTAGTTCTGATCTTATTTTCTTTTTATTCATATCTTCCACTCACATCATTTTTAAGTTTTCAAGTTTTATTCAAACGGTAAAGAGTGTTTCCAGTCTTGTGACTTGGAATTCTTTATTGTTAACTGCATAAGAAAGTTACAAAGAAACGATTTTAAGTTTTTGGTTAGGAGACAATGCACTCAACATATTTGGTGTTGGATTCAGACATGATCATGGTCCACAGATATTTTATAAATATCAAGGGACTGTGAGTGTTAGGGTTTGACAACAAATCTTGTGGGGTGTTTGCTATTCTTAACTCATTATAACTAAGTCATTAAAACAAAAGCTATAAAAAGGGTCAGTTTGCTTACTTATTACTGTTGTTCACGTGTTCTATTCTTAGTAGGGTTGTTGGAAAGCTTGTTCTTGTTTAAGCTAGAACATAAGCTCAAAATTCCAAGGCATGGATGTATGCCTTGTAGGTTTGCCTTATTTTCCTTCTTCATTTTTTATATATTTCTGGTAATAAAGGTGCTTGAGATTGTGTGTTTATGTGATAAATAGTTACAGTCTTGCTTGCAATCTGCTATTGGTGATTTACTTAATTCAATTCAATCATTGGCTTGTGTATTTGTGGACCCCTTAACAAATTTTCTTTGAAAAACCTTGGTCTCATCAGTTTTAGGGGTGTTTGGTTTAAGGGTTTTAGGAGAGACAAGTTGTAATCATAACTTGATTTTTGTTGTCACTAATCACCCTTGGTATGTCTTGTTTAGTTTAGACATTGGGTAACACTAGGTAAGTGTTTAAATAAAAAGAGTGTTCTCATAATTTGGAAAAATTACTCAAAACCTAGACAGTATGCTTTGGTTTTTAATTTTGATCCTAAAATCTAAAGTTTTGTTACATGGCTAGTTTGGGCCTAAGTCTAGAGCTTGGTAGTTTAAATCTCATGTTTGTGCAAGTTGTTTACTTAACAATGTTGTCTAAAACTCACCAATGTACATACTAGATCAGCAAAAATCTTTCTGTCTACTTGTTACACCAACAGTGTTCTTGCTCTTACTAATTTTGCTTGTAATTTGCTCATATTGTGTTTGGATTTGCTTTATTCTTGCTTGAATCACTCCCTATAACTCCACTGGTTGTAGGGGTGCCCCCTTTGTCCATTAAAACCTAGCAACCAAGCTCAAACAGAGCTTATTTCACTATCTGTGAACAGCAGTGGGAACTCTTGTTCCCACTGACCATACATAGCTAGCCACTGCTTTGCTAAAAAACAAAGAAAGTCCACAAGTCAACATCATAGTTTTCTGTTTTTGTCTTATTAGGGATTTTAACACTTTCAACAGTAATTTTCATTTTTCCTCAGTTTGATAAATTAATTTAGGATTTTTAGAAAAGTAATTTTATTATTTCCGTTATTTAATTAATTTTTAGGATTATTTTAATATTTTAATAGTTTTAAGTCATTTAAATATAGAATTTGTTAGTTAAAAAAGTTTAAAGAATACTTTTTAGTTAAAATATAATATAAGTAAGATTCATGTTTGATAAAATAATATTTTGGGTTTATTTTTTATTTTATTTATATTTAAGGCTTTAAATAGAAATTAAAATTGAATATTAAATTGGAAAAAAAAATTTAAATTTTTTTATTAAAATTATTTTTCTTATTTATATTATTTTGGATTTGTTTTTTATTTTTAATTAATTTTTAGTTTAAATTTTTAAATTTGTCACGTTTTACGCTTTACGTTTTTATTCGTCTTAGTTTAAATTAATCGTAACCGTCATAATTTTTCCTTTTTTCTCATCAATTTTAATCTCATATTACAAGTTTTAACACACAGATTAATCCTCTTTGGTGAACGAACTCTATATTTGAGTCATAAGTGTTTTACTTTTTCCTAAACGTACACTTAATACTTACCGTTTTTACGTTGTTTTTCCTAAAACACGTATTTTTACTACTATCATTTTGGCGCCGCTACCGGGGAGGCGTGTGTGTTTAAATTTGGACAATTTTATTTTTGATATTATCCATAGATAGTATATGTGTGATTAGCATTCTAATCATACGTATTATCGGTTTTTGTTTTTTTAAATATATTAATAGTAGTATTACGTATCACAATAAATTTACAATATCTCAAAAAGCGTGAAAACGAAACCTTAATTGGGAATTCATCACTCTATTAATGTATACGAATCCAAAACAAAAAGAAAAAGGCAAAAATAGATAAATACTTTCTTTTAGCTCGATTTTAAAAAATACGAACTATACGGTGAATAGATAGGCGACGCGCTATAAAATGCCGTCAAAAGAAAGCTAGGTACTTAAGTGCTTCGCGCCACCTCATTCCCCCCGTTCACTTGTGAGTATTTGATCTTGAAAAGCTAATGAGGGTTTTGCCGCCTAATTATAGGTTTTTTAAGTATATCGTTTTGTCTCGAATCGTGTCAAATTGATTTTACGTTTTATCGTTAAGACTTAATTCGTTTTTGGCTAATAAAAGAGTATTTTGGTATTATTAACTACTTGGCACAAAAGACGTAAAAAGAAAGTGAAAATACTATCTATTACGTAATACGTACTATTCTAAAACAAATTGCAAATACCGCAAGTAAAAATATTAAAATGCACAATTAAAATGCAAACGCGATTTTATTAAAATGCTAAACGAAAATGACAAGTAAAAATGCAAAATACTAAAAAGCCAAAAATGTAAATGCAAAATTATTCTAAAATTGAAAATGCCAAATTTATTCTAAAAATGTAAAAACTACTTTTTTTTATACTTTTAATATTTTCTATTTATTTATTTATTAAAAATATTTTTTTATTAAAGCTAAAAAGCTATTTATTTAAGAATTTGATTTGAAATTAAATGTTAATGAAATGAAATGCTAAGTGAAATGAAAAATAACGTAGCATATTTTTTAGACTATAATAGGCAGCCCCCATACTAAAACTTGTACGATTCTTACTTACTGACTAGTTTATTACTTGGCTATATAACCGATTTCAATACCAAAAGAGTAAACTGTGTGATCTAATCTTCCATAAAAAATTGACAGTGAGTGAATGACTTATCTCGACTAAATACCACTACTGCATACACTCTTTAACAAAATCAACACGGATTATCTAATCCCAAACACTAGTCACAAAAGCTGAGATATTGAAACTTACTAACTGATATACTAAACTAAATGAACTAAAGCAAGATTAGCTATACTGATTACACTATTAGGATCAAAATGAAACAATTAACTAATTGAGCTTCAATGAAACACAGTAACTAGAAACTAGTATGTAAGAAATAAGAAAGGAATTAATAATCTATTCATACAAGATTATATAAGCTGCTATTGCTATGATATTCTAACTGAATTAACAAACCAACCAATGAGAACAAATCAAGAACTACAACTAGGACACAAAGAGTTAAACTAGCAGGTAGGATTACACTAGAACAATTAACTAAGAGATTACACTACTCCAATCGACTAACATGAATTGAGAACATGAACATTTAAGAAAAATGACACCTACGAATTAACACTACACTCAACCAATCTGAAATGTTAAATTAGTAACTATTGTATTCAAGAAGGAATGAAAAAGGAAAAATGATTTACGCTGCCATCTCGGCCTCCATTGGTGTGAGAGCTGCTATCGAACCGAACCGAAACTAATAACGAAGCTATACTTAAATTGAGTTGTACCGTTGAACCGATATCGAAGCTTACCGAAACTTATTTCGAATCTAAACAAATTAATCTTGAACCAATCCACGAGCTACACCGATCCTTAAGGCTGCTCAAACTACTTTACCAAAAACTACACCGAAAGTAACCACAGATCTTGCAGATCCGTACCACTCGAATTACTCGTAACAAAATGGCACCGAATAGTACTGTAACTGCTTGAAGATAAAGTACTAAAACATGCCATTTAAACGAATACAATTAAACAGGGACTAGCACTTTTATAAAGATCAATATTCCAACTGTTCTATAAGCTTTATGATTAAACTATATTCTACTGATCTTAAACAATAATTTCTATGAACTCATAAGCAGTAGATAAAATGTAAGACGAGGAAACTTAAGATGCGAACAAATCTATCACTAAACTAGTCCAACTTTAGATAAAAAATTTACGATCCAAACTGATATCGAAGCTACCTGAGCTATCAAACCCTCAATGACTTCAACTCTAGACAACAACAATCCAAATAGCAATCCCTAATACTACGTCAATAGTGAATCAACTGAAAATCAGGATCGAGCTAAAAACTGAACAACCGAAAGGACATAGTATGTATGTAATGAATTCAACATCTACAACAATCCGAAAATGACAGAAACTGATAGAGATTTATTCAACAATATTGAGACCACTAACCTACTGCTATCGAAATCACCATTAAAAAAACTATATCAAAATCTCTAAAACAGTAATACTCTCGGCAATCACAAAATTCAACAGAAATCGAATCGTAACCCACCTGGGAACTTCGCTTTCGAATCAATACCAAAAATCAACTCAAACTGAATAACTCGAACCTTCGTTAATTTAAATCGAATCTGAATACAAATAATCGATGAACAAGCTGCGTTTGATTTTTTTTACTTTACTAAAATAAACTGAATCTATCCTACGAAAGAAAGATGAAAGACAATAATGAAAAGCTAATATTATGAAACAAAGATGGAACAGAAAAAGCAAAGATGGAATGTCTAATGATGCGTCTTATCTAAAGATAGATATGGAAAATAATATGCTGCTTCGTCTCTAAGCTATCTCCAGATCTTATATTTGAGATATTAAAATATATGAGCTTCTTCATTCGTGGGCCTGCTGGGCTATTGTATCATCTCGGGCTGAAGTGGGCTTCTGTTTCCAAAAGGGCCAGCAATTGGGCTTTGTATAGTATAACTCCACTTGAATGGACCAGTTTGACCCATTAAAATGGTGTCGGGTCAGCTTAATAATAACCGAAGGCACCGTTGGACTCGATTTTCCGTGCTCTTTCCATTTCTCGTGTCCGTTTTGGCTCTTTAGCTTCATTTTTTGTGATTTCTTTGATATACGTACCTGCACACGCACAAACGACAAAACACAAAACACACATATACAAGGCATAATTCATGATTAGTTGGCCATTTCAAGCACGTTTTACGAAAAAATATGATGTTTAATTAGAGTCACATCACACCCCCCCCCCCCCCTACTAAACCATTGCCCTGTCCTCACGCAATGCTAGAATAAAGTATAAAGCAACTCCGTTTTTCATTTATTAAAAGCATTTATTCATTTTATTAATAATATATGTGTAAATGACATAATATATCGCTTTCATTATTCGAAAGTAACTTTTAGGATCACAAAACTTGAATAGATTCATCGTTCTTGATTTTTCACTCTTTCATGCCAAGCTCAAAAACAAGATCATTGTTAACAACAAGTTCTCATGTTAAGACCACTTATATAAGACATTTGTGTAAAACTCCTTCTCCATTATTCCTAAGTTGTATCTCTAGATTTTAAGGATTGTCGTTCACCCGTACGCTCATTTGACTTATTTAATAATTATTAGTCCAAAAATAAGCGCAAAACGGTGTAAACCCGACACTTAGAACCTAACCTCATCCTCAAAAACTGATGTCACTAAAGAAAGCCCACATCAAGGATAATTTAACACGATTTAGGGAATCTCTTGTATTGACGACCTCGACATCTCAACTACGAGACCGGAAGCGGAAGTCTAAGATCATCCCGGACCCGAAATTTGGCTTATTTATTTATTATTACTTCTAAAATAACAAAAACTTTATTTATATACAAACATAAAAAATGATATTCCTTGGTCTTTTACTTGTCCTTAGAATCTAGAACCCCCCACCTTCAAGTAGCCGTTGGAGTAGGCGACCTTCAGACTTTTTATTACGACCGTATATAATATTCCTCCACTTTAGGATCTAGAACCCCCTCGCTGTCAAGTCGGCATCGAAGTAGGCGACCTTTATCGGTTTTGGATTGTATAGTTATAATTTTGGCATTTTTGCCTTATTCACAATACTTTAGCACATTTGTGCTTTATTTATTTTTATAAATATAGTATGCCAAATTTCGAAATCCCGTGGTCTGAATACTTCCTACTTAGTGGTTATGAGCCACCTTAGTCGGAAGTCCACGACGCTGACACCCTCAATGTGTTCTTGCTTTAATTACAAGGGAAATGAAAGAGTCGGTTAAGAGCTAAAATATCGTATCTAAACCGCAAAAACTTCACTTATTAAGCAATTAAATATACAAGCGGGGAGAAAGAGCTACAAAAACTCATATAAGGAAGAATTAACCTTTAAACTTATTACCAACTCTATCATCTCTCGTTCTCCACAATTTAAAATCTCAAATAATGAGACTCGTGGATGCTTAGCCTTGCAAGTCAAAATTTAGCATATCTACTTGAGATTAGCTTAATTATGACTATATTAAATCAAGTTTCGTATTTTAAAGTCAATTATAGGAACTTGCAAATCTTGACTTTTCAAGTTAGAATTGCATTTTAAAGCTCCCTATATAAAAGACTAACTAGGATCAATTATAGGACCTTGCAAATCCTTGACTTTTTCAAGCTAGAATTTGCATTTTAAAGATCCCTATATAAAAGTCTAGCAAAACTTGATCTAAGCGGGTTAAGGAATGAGCTAAGGGCTCAACACGCCCGGTCAAGTAAAAAACTATTCTTATTTTCACCAACGGAAAGGTTATCGTAGTTCTGGCGAAGTGTGAATGGAAATCCGCGTTTATGTCTAAAGTTTGATGCTCGAATAAAAATGGTTTTGATTTTTATATTAAAAACTATTAATATTAATAACAAAATATAAAACAATAAAAATGACAATTATACTACGAATATTAAGCTAAGAGTATTTAAAATAAAACTAAGAACAATAACGATGACAAACTAAACGAGCATGATAAAAACTACTATAATCCCGACATTAAAGTTAAACAATAACAAGGAAACAATATGAATCATACTCAAGCTAATGAAACTAAGATAAAAGAGACGAACCCGTATGACGGACCGGAGACGCCAAGATAACATAAAACATAAAACGTTAACGAAAAATAAGATAAACGACATTTGACACTAAATTGTAAAGACTATTTTTAATTAGCTAAATCTAAATTTTATAAAACTGTTTTAAACTATTATTAATTCCACTTTTATAAACTATTAGAAATTATTAAAAATTCTATTTCAATACTTGGAATGGAAAAGTGTACATAGAAAGAAATATAAATAGTTTAATCCTACTCCAAGTTTAAACCAATAATTCAACACCGAATCCAAAACTCTAATAACAGCTAGAGAAAATCAAATCTTGAAATATTATAACCGAAACTTCATAAGCAATTTCAAACAATAACTGAAATAAATAATAATAAAAAATCATTAATCCCATTATATTAGCGAAATGAATGAAGATTGAGACTGAGATTTATAAATAAAAGTTGTAGAAGAAATCTAAACAAAAGTTGTAATAAAACTGTCGATCTAAAAGAATGATCTATCATAATCTACTACTAAAAAAACGAATGAAAAGAAAGATTACTCCCTTATCATAATCTAAAAATAAAGCAGGGAATATCAAATAATTCAAAGTGAGGATATAGATCTTTCAAAAGTAACATATGAAAAGCTGCTATATTCTAATCTTACTCTAAAATAAATATACGCATGGAATAAAAATAAGTTTTTATAAATGGAATGTTTATACTGCTTATATTACACATCCAGATCTGATCTAATCTACCTAAACAAAAAAACGCAGGCAACAGAAAAATTAAAGTGAGGATTGGGAATAAAATATATTGCTGCGCCTATATATCCTAAAAAATGGAACATAAATCTAATCATTCCTAAACTACTTTTATATAAAAACGCAGGGGAAAAATAAATGGATATATGGAATGTTGATAAACTTATACAAAATTTATTTAGGAAAGTAATAAACAAAATCCAATCCTAAACTAGAAAACATAACATCCAGAAAAAAATGATCCTCAAACTGATGTGTGGTGCCTTTCTTTTGTACGCAGCCCCCACAATATAAAAGGAAGACTTCCCAAAATTAATAAATAATGTTGCGTATTTGTTAAGCAAAAGCCCCCATATGATCTCTCTTTTCTAAATGGGCCCCTTTTTTTCTCTGCGTCTTTTCCTAGCTTTTTGGGCCTTGCTGAGTTGGGCTATCATTTGCTGGGCCGTGTCATGATTGCTGCCGTTGGGCCAGCACTTCTTTCATTCCCTTGTTGGGCCTGTGTGGCTGTGTTGGTGAAGTGGGCTAAAGATATATTAATGGGTCGGTTCGACACATTTAAATGGTGTCGGGTCGGCCCAATAAAACATGAATGCACTGCTAAACTCGATTTTCAGTGCTCTTTCCATTTATCGTCCTCGTTTTTTGCTCTTTAGCTTCGTTTTTGCTCCTTTTCTTCATATCCGTACCTACAATAATAAATAACACATTTTTAACGATATATGCACTAAAAGTACACTTTTGCTATTTATTATGTCATAAACGAAGGGATATTAGCACTAAAAACCCGAATAATTACGTGCTCAACACACCCCTACACTTAAGCGTTGCTTGCCCCCAAGCAACTATTATCACAAATGTTAAATCCAAAAATAATTTAAAACCACTTTATTCGAAATTGACTTGTTAATAAAATAAAATAAAGATACATTGTGACCCGCCATGCTTGACCTTTTATTCAAGGTATAAGGATCATAAAACGGGAAACACGCAAACTGGGTGTCTCCAGGGAATAACTATCGTCATCCTCTTTTTATTACTCCCAACTAAACTAAAATTCCTTGTGCAAACGTTTTGTCAAAATGCTTACACTACTTTATACTAATAACGTATGTGAATATAACTTTTTACTCCTATAATTATAAAAGACTAGGCAAGTGTGTTCATTTTCAAAGTTTTGATCGTTCAAATCGACATTTGTTATGGTTGCTAATCATCTAAGTGGAATATTAGTCTCACCGAAAATGACGAGATTTAAGATTCAAAAATGGCCTTTCCCATTTAGCGGCTTTCTTCTCGGAACGTCCCAACCTCATCGGTTAAGTGCCCGGGCTTTTGACACCCCAGGGAGAATAGTACCGGGATTGGCGGGATTTTGAAATCAAAGATCTTGAAATCACCGCTAAGCTAATAAAAGACATTTAGATGAAAAACAACGACGGTAATTAGAGAATGAAGATTCAAAGGAGAGATCACTCCATGTAGCGACTTTCTTCTCAGCTTGTCCTTTAGCAAAGCTTAGGAGGCTAGGTTTTTACACCCTCGAGAATTGTATCGGAGCTCACGGGACCTTTGACTTCTGCATTCTCAATTACCGTCTAAACTCTTATAAAAAATTGACGAATTCTAGTTCAACTTCGGATTTAAATTTGAGAAAAAGAAAGTTTCTCACAATTATAATAAAAGCAACAAAAACATAAAACACTTATTCATTTTTTTTTCTTATTCTTTTTTTTTCTATTTTTTTCTTATTCTTTTTTTTTCTTTTTTTCTATTTTTTTTCAACATATTTATTCACGCAACATTATTTCAAATTTAAGAAAGTATGCTTTCACTCAAATTTAAATAAAAAGTTGAACTAGGACTCTATAACAAAATTGCATAAGAATTTATTTTTTTCATAACAACACAACTTTTAACGTTTAAAGGCTTGAAAAAAACACACTTATTTAGTCTAGTTACAATCTAGGAGGAAAAGCCACATGTTATTCATATAAGCTCTAAAGAGAACCAACTACTCCATGTTCACCATTTTCATTTGCACAATTCCTAAAAGCTTAGTCTAAAAGTAAAGGGGGAAGCCAGATCAACACTCTGGCAGAGTCAGGATCCCCTTTGTTCTAGCCTACGGGACAAGTCAATCACGCACGGTCAAAAACGTTTTATTATTATTTAATAAAATAAAATAAAAAAACAAACACACATTTGATCAAAATATGATGCAAGAGGGCAAACAAGTAGGCACGAATATGATCAGTATGATATAAAACCCCCTACACTTAGAACCGAACATTGGCCTCAATGTTCAAAAGTGAGAAGGTGATACCCCTACACTGAAGAACACAAAAGGCTAATGCTAGAATTCCAAGTGTAAGAAGGAGAAGACAATCAGATATGCATGGATAAAGATGAGAACTGAGTACTCCCATTGATATAGACATGAAGATCGATCGGATTCTAAATGAAGAAGATGATAGAAATAAGCAACATCAACCCTCTGAAAGTCTTCTCGATCCAAGGGAACCCTGTACACAAAAACAAATACCATCAAGCACACATGGAGAGAAGCACGCCCCTACACTTATGTTAGAAAAAGATAAAAGGATAGATCATCGGGTTGCCTTCCGAGAAGCGCTTGTTTTTGTTAACCGAGTCAAGAGCCTGACTCGACCCCAAATTAAGTGGTCCATGGGGGAGCAAGAGAATCACCACTGGCTCAAAACAGATATGCCAGGGTCAAAAATCTTATCCTCATTACCAGATGAGAATAAGGAAGAAGAATCCACATTATAAGTGAAGAAAAGAAGAAGGATTCTTATAACATACGAGAAATAGGTATAAAGGCGATCCTTAAGAATACTCGTCTTCGCCAAGGGCGGGAGGGTGGGAGAAAAAGATATTGAAGTGTCACCCGATGACACTTGATAGAAACTCAAAGCAAGAGTCGATGGGGTAACCGGTAAAACATCACAAGTAATAGCAACATCAATGTCTCCTCCAGGATCAAAACACTCGTCCTCATTCCCCGGTATGAAATGAGGAGAGTAAAAGCGATACATCACCCGCTTGGGCGTGCACGTGGTAGGACGGGGTGGCAACATAATATGATAAATATTGGAAGAAATATCTACCACCCGCGTCACCTCTCTAGACCGAATCAAACGGAAGGTAGGGTCAAACCTCTCCACCTCCTCTACGATGGGAGGTGGCATGGCTAACAAAGAATGCTCATCAATAGCAACAGAGTCGGGGCTATCAATGTCCTCAATCCCCTCTTCAAATAGAGGATTCACCTCACTAGAGATGTAGGCGTCATCAAAATCAAATAAAGGTTCGAATAAATCTTAAAGTTTCCTTCAGAACGTCTTCATCGGATAGTGACTCGTCATCACTAGAAGTAAAATCATCATCGAGATCAAAAAGAGGATTAGAGAAAGCCAAAAAATCATCTCCCAAGATGTCGGTGGGAGATAATGAATCATCACTAGAAAGAGATTCACACTCACTATCACTATCAGAAGTAACCGTAGGCTCACTTTGGATTGTAATAAGAGTCTCGTCACAAGGAATAGTGATAAGACCCTCAT